>JAZGTH010000032.1:725000-1210000 GCA_036877525.1 Chromobotia macracanthus | reverse complement strand
AACAACCTTGGAAGAACCTTCTCATATCCCTGGCCATGTTGCACGATGCATTATGCATGAGGTCTTGGAATACGGACGGGGCGTTGACCAGACTATAGGGTATAACCAAATATTCACAGTGACCAGTAGGGGTCACAAAAGCTGTCTTCTGCTGTCTTCTACTCGTCCCCCCCATGAGGTTGTAAGTGCTGCGGAGGTCCAACTTGGTGAAGACAGTGACTCCACTGATATGTTCTAGTGCCACTGGGATGAAGGGAAGTGGATAATGGAACTTTACTGTAATCTTGTTGAGAGCCTTGTAATCTATAACAGGCTGCCAGCCTCAGTCCTTTTTGGCCACAAAGAAGAAACTTGAAGCAGCAGGGGACAGTGAAGGGTGGATGTAGCCTTGTTGTAAAGCCTCTTCAATATACTCCTCCACTGCCTTCTGCTCTGGGAGTGAGAGTGGGTAAATTTTCCCACATGGCACTGGCTTACCCAGAATAAGATCCATGGCACAGTCGCATGGCCAATGTGGAGGCAATCTTTTCTTCGGGCAGAAGATGTCCCTGAAGGGACCTAACATGCTGGAATCTCAACTGACTGTTTGTCTACCGGACTTTCAATGGACATGGATTTGATGGTGAGAGTCTCAGAATGGTGCAATGATGGACGATGAGTTTGAGGAAAATAGTCAGGAAAACATCTACTGCCTCACTTCAGAACCTCATCCAACTTCCAGGAGATGATGGGGTTACGCTGCACTAAGCACGGGCAACCAAGAATAACATCAGTGGTGGAATCCTCCAGAACCAGGAGTTGGAGAGTTTCCTCATGCAGCAAGCCAACACACAGATGGAGAGGACCAGCACCACAGCCTACGTGTCTTCGGCCAAGTGGTGGTGGTTGTAGTGGGGAGGTTGAGCTGGCAGGAGAGGCTCCTTAGATGAAATTCCCGGCTGACCTAGAGTCGAGGAGGGCATATATGGGAATGGAGACAATGGAGGCAGTAAGCATATGTCAGACACCGAAAAATTCAAGCATTCATGACGACATTTTATTTCCCCAAGGTCCTGTAGTCAGCTGGATCCAAACTTTGAGCCTATCTATCTAAATACCTACCTCTAGCATATTGATACTTTGTTCCCTGCATAGTCACAGCAGTGTGCTGTTATAGCTGCAATTAGTAACATTATGCTTCTGTTTTTAACATTACGCATTACACTTGTAACATTATGCTATTTCTGTTGGTAACATTTCTCAGTGCCCCACATGTCTTCAGATATAATTAGACCTGACAGTTTCTTATTAATAAATATCTATAAATCATTATAATCAACTCTCCGTCCGAAAGTTACAAATTGCAGCTTTAACGTGCCAGAGGAGAACTGGCCCTCCCTGTTGATTCTGATTTCTCCCAAGCTTTTTCTCCAGCTATACACCATGGAGTTTTGGTTCCTTGCCACTGTCACCCTGCTGGCTTGCTTACTGGGAGACTGCTGACATCTAACTTAGCTTAGGGTTTTGTAAACTGTTAATATTGCTTCTAGCACAATTATATAATTACAGTCCTAAAGACTCTACTATTTTGTTACTTTGTATCCAGTTCTCTTTCATTGTCTTTCATTGTGTAATTTTCAAGTATCTGTATTGTGTGTATTTCATGGCAATTCCCTTATGCCCCTGTCCCATAAAATGTTATAAAGTCTTTATTAAACCAACTGCAAACCTAGCATCCCTAATTAGTTTTATTAATATATGTCTTACACAGTATTTGCAATTATTCCATCTGTTCTGTGTTAAACACGTTTGACGTGTTCTGTGTTTTGTTTTTTATTAGATGTAAAGCTGCTTTGAAGCAATGTAACATTGTAAAAAGCACTATATAAATAAAATTAAATTGCTGTGATTAATCTGGCATTTGATGCACCAACATTGACTGGAAATTGGTTCTCATTTTTGGAGTGTCTTCTGATGGTTAACCTATCAGATTTTTAATGGGTTTTTTTTTATAAAAAACATAAAATGGAAGTTGTGAAGGTATTTTATTTCCTATGGTGAATGAGAAAAGAGGACAGAACTTGATTACATTCTTTGGGAATTGATTGAATCATTGGAAGTTGGAGGTGTAGAACTGCCTTGGCCATTGAACAGTCAATATAGTCCCACCTTCGGGGAGATACATCATCAAGAGAAGAGATGTAATTTCAAGGGGGGAGGGAGGTTAATGGTTTAAATGGATTAAAGATTACGAGGGTACATTAGTTAAATATAATTGTAATGATGAGAGCGCGTCACGAGGATCCATTTGCAGCGTTTTATAGGAATAACAAACAGGCAGGGCCAATAAACAACAAACAGATAAATAATTTACAATAAACACTGCATTATTCCATAAAAATAAGAATTAAGGTATACAAGGTACACAGTTTATCAGTATGTGTGTTCCCTGGTAATCAAACCCTACCAACCCTACCAACTTAGCTACAGGAACACCTGTTGCGAGTCACCTATTGTATAAAATAGCTCATGGAATTATCAAAAGAATGTTCATCCGCAAGTACAGCAGCTCAAGCATTTCTTTGCTTTACTGTGAACCTGGAGTTTACTGGGGTGACAGAAACTTTTTAGATCTGAGCCATCGTGAATTCACAATATCTTTTGACGTAAGATCAAAAGATATTGTTTCACTAAGTTTCTGTTTATGTGTGTGTGTTTGCAAGTGAGCAGCCAGATTCCTCCCTGAGGCACAGACATTGCACTGAAATGCATCCATTATAAAGTTTTATCAAGAATATATACTTCTAATATGAATATGTGAGCTTATTGGGAATTTATGTGTCTGTATTTGTGTGTGTCGGCCTGAGCTGTAGGACCCACCCAGGGGACAACAAAGCGCCACCATGTTTCAGATGAAAAGCTGTAAGCTTGCATGGAAGTGTGTGTGGGTGTGTAAGAGACAAAGAGTCTTTTTGCTGTCTCTACCCCAACAACCATTCCAAATAAATAAGAATTTTTGATTACAGTAACAAGCCCATAAATTATGCAGGTCAACAGCTGATGAAGAGTGTTTGAAAGATGGCAAGTTTAAACCTTTTCCTTCCAGACTCCCTTGTTTCTTTCTCTCTGTTGTGTTTCTCTTAGGCCCAGTGATGCACGCTGTAACCTATAAACCCTTACACCAAAGTACTGTTTGCATCTGTAACGCGTCAGAGGAGAAATGACACTCCCGGTGAGCCTGGGTTCTCCCAAGGTTTTTTCTCCACATTCATCATGGGAGTTTGGGTTCCTTGCCATTGTTGCCGTGTTGGAGTGCTCACTGGGAGACTGCGGATAATAGATATTTGATACTCCATAGTTAATATCTTACTCGATACTTAGTTATTGATAATTGATTGATAATTGACATACCGTTGTTACTGTATCATTGTCTATATTTCCTTGTTTTTTCTTTTTCCTCCCTGTAAAGAAGCTTTGAGACAATGCCACATTGTAAAAGCGCTATACAAATAAAGTTGAATTGAACTGAATTGATAGATGGAAGAAAGGATGGATGGGGGGTTAATGTAGAGGATGATTAGAAAGGGATAGATTATTATACTGTATAAATGTTTTTTATATAGTTCTTAGTTTTACATTTTTTGTGTAGATATTAAAGGAATACTAACTTATTTACTGAAAATCTTGGCTGAGGTGGACCAGTTTCACTTGTGCTATATATAGATTGAAATATGGTGTGTCATTTTACATGCATCACATTAGATGCAGATTAGATGTCACTGAAGCAAAACAGCATTTGTTTCTGTGTATTTGGAAGGAATGTGGTGTGCCATTTTAAACAAGAATTATATTTGAGAGCTGCAGTGAATGACAACCACAGTCATGGAAAGTTATCGTATAGCTTAGACAACACAGCAGAAGAGTCGAATGCACTGCTTTTATGATACTTTCATGTCTGTATTCTGCACAGCCATAGTCATTATGAACAGTTAGAATGAAAAGAATTATGAAATATATGATTATGAAATATATGCTAGTTAATGATATAATAAACACCAGACATTAATTATGGCAGTTTTATAACTCAGCAGCAGATTTGTGTCCACTCCATTTGTGACCACTCCAAATTTTTCTTAAATTAGTATCTCTACATATATGGCAGCCATTCCATTCCAGTGTCTGTTGAATTCCAACAAGGAAAAGTATAGCAAACACAGTTGTGATCTTCACTATCCACTTGCAATAGAACCAGCTGGATGGTTAAAACAGTGTTAGTAGAACCTTAAAAGTAAGTGGAATCAATAATAATTGTTGCCAAAAGAGGTGAAAAGAAAAGTTTTAAGTGAGCAAAAGAATGGTTTAATTCTGGCTTTACTAGCAGAGGGATACAGTGAGCGTCAGGTTGCTTCCATCCTTAAAATTTCAAAGACAGCAGTTCATAAGAACAAGGACAAGCTGCAAACATTGGAGACAACCGGTACAGACCTGCAAAGGCGAAAATGACTCTCCACTGAACAAGAGACTGCCAACTCATTCAAATGTCAGTGAAAAACCGTAAGATGACATCAAGTGACCTACAAAAGAATGGCAAATGGCAGTTGTTTTAAAGTGCACAGTGAGAACAGCTCGAAACAGACTCATGGAAACAGGGCTAAAGTTGTGCAAAACTAGAAGAAATCCCTTCATCAATGAGAAGAAAACAAGAGCCAGGCTGAGGTTTGCAAAAAACCATAAGGATTTGACAGCAGAGGACTGGAGTAAGATAATCATCTCTGATGAGTACAATTTTTAGCTTTGCCCAACACCTGGTCATCTAATGGTTAGATGGAGACCTGGAGATGCCTACAAGCCAGTGTTTCTCACTCACAGTGAAGTCTGGTGGAGGATCTGTGATGATCTAGGGGCGGTTCTGCAAGGCTGGAATTGGGCAAATGCATCTTTGTTAGGGGCGTATGTATCAAGCCACATGCAAAGTTGTCCTGGAAGAAAACATGCTTCCTTTTGCTCTGACAATGTTCCCCAACTCTGAGGATGGGTTTGTTCAGAAGAACAAACCCATCCAGGTCAATCAAGGTTTGGATGGAGGATCACCAGATCCAGACCCTGTCATTGTGAACCCAATCTCCATACCAGAACCTCATTGAAAACCTTTGAAATGTGATCAAGAGGAAGATGGATGGTCACAAGCTATCAAAGAAAGCAAAGCTGTTTAAATTTTTGCGCCAGTAGTGGCATAAAGTCATGCAACAGCAATGTGAAAGAATTGTGGAGAGCATGCCAAGATGCATGAAAGCTGTTATTTAAAACCAAGGTTGTTCCTCAAAATACAGATTTTTGAAGTCTTCCTAAGTTAAAACATTAATATTGTGTTGTTTAAAAACATTGTATGAACTCGTTTTCTTTGCATTGTTGCATGTTTTTTGTTGTTTTGACCAGAGTTCATTTTCTGAAAATAAATGCTTTAAATGACAATATATTTATTTGGAATTTGGAAGAAATGTTGTCAGTAGTTTATAAAAAAACATGTTTATTTTATTTAAATACATGCCTATAACGAGTAAAACCAGAGATACTGGTAATTTTGCAGTGGTCTTCTAATTTTTTTTTCCAGAGCAGAAACAGTCAGACTTTCTTGTACACACTAAGACACTTGAAGCAATTTGGTGCCTTCTCAAACCCCATTTGCCAGTACAAAGAGGAATTGTTAGTTAGTGATGTTAATGAGTTCAATATGCTCTCAACTGGAATGTATGAAAGCGAAGACTCAGGCTGTGTGTGTGTGCCCTCATTCCCACATTATTAAAGGTGGGACCCCCTCACTCACTCTCTGAACATGACTGGAGAACATGTCATGGAGGGACTGCTAAATGTGTTAAGGTCATACACCAAACAGACTACAACTACCCCAGCACCACATGCTAACACACTATGGGACTCAAAACTGACATATATTCAATGTTGCAAGTTGCAACATTGCTATTAACTCAAAGCACTAAGCCTAAAATCAGAAGTCAGCAATAAGTAGTCTTAGCCCAAACCGCAAAGCTTAGAAGTCAAAATATTTTGTTTTTATATAATAAAAAAAATAAAATATTTAATATTTTCATAGTATTTAATATAATCCCATCACTGTTCTTAAATCCACAGAAATTATTTTGTCAGTCTGTTTGAAATTGAAGTCTGAAATACACAACATGACTTGAACAGATATGAACAGACTTTAAAATACTGGGTATCATACACTTGCAGACTTTGTTAATGCCTACAGAGAAAACAACTGAGGATTACATACTACACAACAAACTCACAGGGAAAAATGTATGCTCCGGGCTTGTTTGCCATTTTCATATCTCTTGAGCTTTATGACCGAGTCCTTGACCATCATACACTCTTCTTCAAAATTAAGCTCAAAGTATCATGTTTGTTATTTTCCGACTACATAAATTTAGTCTGCTCCCATCATAAATGTGATTATCTGTGAAATTATCTGTGACTGCCCAGATTCTACAAACTGGCTTCACCTTGTAGCAACCTAGCACTGGCTTGCTCTGACTGAAACATTGGCCATTTTGTGCTGCCTCTCTCTGTTTCTAGCATCTTGCCATGAGTGACACATTTATGACTGTGTGTCAAATTGAAATTTTTAAAATGTGTCACTTGATTACACTTTATTTGAAGGTGTCCTTTATACAGTGTAATTACACATTTAAGTACTCAGTAATATTGATTAACGAAACATACATACTATAGGATTAGGATTAAGGCTTAGTTTAGGGTTAGTTGTGTGTAAATTACTGTAAAATAAATTGTCACCAAACACTTCTATCCTATTCTATTCTGTTCAGATTTTTATTTATATTAAATAAACTTTATATTATTAAATATTTATATTATATTTATTTTATTTATATTATACATTAAATTAATATTGCATTAAGTGCAAATTAATATGTATTGATGTTAAATATTTCTGAAAATGTTTTATTGATGAGTTTTTGCCCAGTATCTACAAGTTTCCTCACATCTGTGTGTATTATATATGTAATATGTGTACCTATAATAAATTGCCAAGTTATATTTTAAATGACTCTAATAATCTAATTAAGGGGTAACACTTTACTGTATATTTATGTTTCCTTTATTAAGGGTCTGTATAGGGATCATGTAATGTAATGTAAAAAACACATTAATAAGAAGTGTGATTTTAAGCAATGCTTGCTAAATTGTGAGCCATTTCAACTTTTGTTATTAATGTTTAATAATGATGCTTATTTTAATTTTAAACCAAATTTATGATTTTTGTCATAATTCAACAGAAATAGTCTACTATAGTTGGAGTTAAAGGTTGTGTTTATTACCTAATGTCCCATGACACTTTTCTCAACCACATAAGGAATGGTGCTGATCTTAATGTCTTACCTCCAGTCTTCTTTAAAAAGACTTTTCACAACACAATGCGCAGTCACAGCAGAAAGTGTCAGAATCGTCAAAAAGTATAAATGCTAAACTACAGTAAATGCACAATGGACAACCATGGATCCTTTATAAATGATTTACACATTAATTATTTATTTCTGACATTAGTAACCTGTAAGTGCCTCAATGTAACATGGACATGCCTGAAGCACTGATTCATTAGCAGAGAGAAAGAGAATAGATATCAAAGCATTATGCATTTAAAATACAAAATATATGCATCTGTATTCCATTACAGTCACAGTTTAATTGTTGATGCTTTGGAAATGTGAATATGACGTCACAGAGGAACTTTTGTTTTGGAACCTAATGGAGGAATCTTAAGTGTTAAAACACTTGAGTAAAAAGTCAATAAATACACCAGGAATACATCAGAAATCAGTTTGTTTTTTACACTTCTTGGGAATTTAAAAGTTTTTAAAAGGATTTTAAAGTTTGTGTAACGAAGGGTGCATCAAACGAAGATCCATTTGCAGAGTTTTATTTGCGTGGTCAAACAGGCAAGGTAAAACAACAGCGAACAGGTATATCAGAGGCAAGACAATAGCGTGAACATTAAACAGGCAATGGGTCTTAGGCAGGCAGCAAACAATCAATAATAATCCAATAGGCAGTCCAGATAAAAGGCAGGCAGCAAATAATCAAGGCGATATAAACAATCCAAACAGTACACAGGTAATCCAAAGAGTAAACAGGGAAAAAACGCTCAGTAATGTTGCCAAGGCAAGAACAAGACAAGAACAAGACATCGCAATGAGCAGTACAAAATGCGGGGTTTATATACACAAGGGCTAATGAGTTCAGGTGTACAAAACAGGAGGTAATCAACCCAAGTTATGAGGCATGATGGGAATTAATTAATACTCTGGAGAGGGCTCCCTCTGGCGACCCTGAGGAGGCGGAGCGGGAATCTCCTCCGTAACAGAGCCCCCCTGCAAACAGCTCCCGAAGCAAGGAGGGAAGCGACGCCAGGGTCTTCCATGATGTTGAGGGGCCAGTTTGCCAGTGGGCAAGGGTTGTAGCAACCCTGCTGGGAGTTGTTTTGGAGTTTTGGATTTCTGACAGGTAGGGCAGTTATTGACAAAGCTGGTGATATCTGCAGACATGGTAGGCCACAAGAATTGGTTCTGAACAAGATGAGTGGTAGCTGTAAACCCTGGATGACCAGAGCTGGGAAGTTCATGTATCTGTGAGAGTAGGTGTTCATGGAAAGTCTTTGGGACGTAAATGCAGTTAGCAGGACATCCGGCAGGAGGTGGCTGTGAGTCGTTGACCTGGTTGATCTCTGTAATGATGTCCCATTGAACTGGAGCGAGGAGTAAACTTTCAGGGAGAATGTTCTCAGTTGGGAAGAGGAGCTTTGTCTGACCTGAAAGGGTGAGAGGCGCCCTCGAGCCAATGCCGCTACTCCTCAAGGGCCAACTTGATAGCGAGCAGTTCTCTATTCCCCACATCGTAATTGTGTTCAGCAGGAGATAGCTTGCGAAAAAGAATGCACACGGAAACATCTTAGCAGGGAAACCCTGATGCTGAGAGAGGATGGCACCGATACCAGTGTTTGAAGCATCAACCTCGACCACGAAAGGAATTTCCGGGTTGGAATGTATTGGAGTATTGGAGCAGAAGTAAATCGATTCTTGAGATCCTCGATTGCCGCTTGAGCCTCGTGGGACCAGGATAACTTTGAGATTTTGGATTTAGTCAGCGCTGTTAGAGGAGCTGCCACCGAACTGAAGCCGGTAAAAATAAATAATAAATATAGCATAAAGAATAAATCTCCGGTAGAAATTAGCAAATCCCAGGAAACGTTGAAGCTCTTTAACAGTACGTGGACGAGGCCATTCGGTCACGGCCCTGACCTTTCGTTCGTCCATGGCGACCTCCTCGGGACTGACAATGTAACCAAGGAAAGAGGTGCATTTGCAGTGAAACTCACACTTTTCCAACGTAGCGTAGAGCTGATGCTGAATCAGCTTCTCCAGAAGAGCCCTTACATGCCTCTTGTGCTCTTCTAGAGTATTAGAATAGATCAGGATGTCATCTATGTAAATGATGACCCATCTCTCCAGCATGTCTCGGAAGATGTCGTTCATGAACGACTGGAACACTGCGGGGCTGTTGGCTAGTCTGAATGGCATGACCAGATACTCATAGTGACCGCTGCCCATGGAGAAGGCGGCCTTCCATTCATCCCCTTCCTTTATCCGAATCAGATTGTAGGTGCTCTGGAGGTTTAGCTTAGTGAAGTATTGAGCCTTGCGTAGTAGTTCCAAAGCAGCAGGAACCAATGGAAGAGGATACTGGAACTTAATGGTTACGTCATTGAGGCCACGATAGTCTATGTATGGACGGAGACCTCCATCTTTCTTTTTGACGAAGAAGAAGCCAGTGGACACCGGAGAACTTGACAGTTGTATGAACCCCGTGGTTAACTCCTCCTGAATATACTCCTGCATAGCTTCAGACTCTGACTGGAAATATCCTTCCCTTGGGGAGAACCGAACCAGGAATAAGGTCGATGACACAATCAGTAGGCCAATGGGGGGTAGTTGTGTGGCTCCACTGTTCCCACAGCCAAGGAAGACCCAGAATTATAGCATGATTAGAAGAGGAAATCACATAGAGTTTTATGTCTTCTGAATGTTAAGCACCCACCTGTAGCTTTATCCAATCCGTGATTTGCTGAATAGTTCCCTGACCCAAAAGGGGGCATCCGTCTAGTGCCTCCACTGTTAGAGAGGAATTGCAAGTTTTATGGTTGATTTAGGTGGTAGCGTCACTATACTCACCATCCAGCCCTCCCGTGGTGGTCTGATCGGGCAGGTAACCTTGACATGGCCAGGCTGACCACAATATAGGCACAGGTTTTGGTGTCTTCGGCATTCTCTCTCCTCATAGGTCAGACGAGTGTACCACAGTTGCATAGGCTCAGTTGTGGCTACTTCTCTGGACAAAGAGTGAGCGCTTGGAAAAATTGGGTGACGTGAGCAAATTAAATTATCTAGATGAATGGACAGTTCAATGAATTCTGCTAGGGTTCTCCCTTCGTCTCGGCAGGCCAGTTCGGACTGAAGTTCATATTGTAGACCTCTCTGGAACAACAGCTTGAGAGTGCTCTCTGTCCAATCAGTTTGGGCGGCTAGCGTGCGGAAGGTGAGTGCGTAGTCTGCGGCAGTTTCTTTACCCTGTATCAATGCTCAGAGCTGTTCTCCGGGGCCTCTCTCCTCAGCCGAGTGTTCGTAAACCTCCCGAAACTGTTTGAGGTACTCCTCCAAGGTGGTGAAAATCAATCTGTCTGTCTTCCAGACAGCGGTAACCCAATCTAAAGCTCTTCCCATTAGCAAGGAGCTGACGAAGGCTATGGGGCTGGTCTCTGAGAGGTATAGAGCGGGCTGTTGACTCAGGAACAAAGAGCATTGCAGGAGGATTCCCTTGCACTTAGCAGGATTGCCATCATGTTTCTCTGGAAGGGCTAATCGTGGGTTGATGGTGACAGGGGAAATAGCTAATGGAAGTGACTAATGGGTCCAGATCTTGGAGTTGGAGTGTCTCTGGCGGGCTGCATGTTCTGCACGGTATTAGCTAGCTCCTCAGTTAGCGTCCTCAGTCGGCTGAGCTGTTCGTGGTGTGCCGCTAAAAGAGACGCTTGACTTGACAACTCGGTGGTGAGTTAAGCAACCGACTGCTGGATTCGTTTGGTGGCGAAGTCTTCTGTAACAAAGGGTGCATCAAACGAGGATCCATTTGCAGCGTTTTATTGGTGAGGTCAAACAGACAGGGTAAAACAACAGCGAACAGGTATATCAGAGGCAGAACAATAACGTAAACATTAAACAGGCAATGGGTTGGAGGCAGGCAGCAAACAATCGATAATAATCCAATAGGTACTCCAGATAAAAGGGCAGGCAGCAAACAATCAAGGCGATATAAACAATCCAAACAGTACATAGGTAATCCAAAGAGTAAACAGGGAAACAACGCTCAGTAATGTTGCCAGGGCAAAACAAGACTTCGGAATGAGCAGTACAAAGTGGGTTTATATGCACAAGGGCTACTGAGGTTCAGGTGTACAGGAGGTAATCAACCCAAGGTATGAGACATAATGGGAAAACCGTTAATACTCTGGAGAGGGCTCCCTCTGGCGACCTGGAGGAGGCAGAGCGGGAATCTCCTCCTTAACAGTTTGTAGCTAGAAACAATTTCAACAATTTGTTTTATTCTAAACTAAAATGTTATTTCCAGTCCTTACATGCCCCTGTTATCAGGTATGATTATTTTATAATGAATTAGATTCATAAAACTTCGATACTAGGGAAGAATATCCAGCAAAAATATTAGGTGACCATTTGACCAATGAACCATTTATTCATCAGTTAACATCAGTTACTGTACCTTTTTTGTGAAGTGGGCACCTACACATGGTTTATAACATATTTTAATCTGTCTATTAACAACAATAGTCTAGTTTTGCTTCATAATGCCAAAATGAATCATGAATTTGTTTTTTCATAAAATAAAAATTATTTCATTTTAAAAATTATTTTATTTTTACTGCTTAATATAAAAATGATTATGCAGTAATACTTAAATAATTTAATACTTTGGCTAACTAATTGGCTAAGTATTTGGCAAGTACTGAACAAAAGTTACCCTTTACATTCATGTTGTCATAACTGCCTATGAATAATTTATAATCCTTTTGTAAATTAGTTATTAGTCCAGTTATTGGTGGAATATTCTTATAACAGGTATTTAATGCTCTAGTCATATTCTGTTCAATATTCCATTTTATGTCTGTCTCTTGTAGTTGTTTCTTAAAGATGATAAGAGATGAAAACGAGGAAGAGACAGAAAGCGAGAAAACTAATTAAATACAGAAAAAGACAAGGAAAGTGAGCAAGTTAAATTTTAAAGGGTGGGAGCTCAGATTTAAATAACAGTCTAAAGAGAAACTAATTTAAACTTAAACACACACCCTGTCAAGCTTTCTCCTAACAATATGCCGTGACCCTTTCTGTAAATTCCTGTGTGGTGCGAGGTTAGTGTTGACAGTCAAAAGAACCCACAAGGGAGTCACTATATTTCATCTTACATTACGTCTCCTCCAGCCCCTCAACTAACTATTTTCCACAAGTTAAACTCTTGTATTTCTTTATAATTTCCTGCTTTTCTTGTGCGTGTGGATTTACTGTGTTCTTGTGCTGTTCTCTGGTCCCAAAAATAGTCCAAAAATCTCTAGTTATGAAAGAATTTCTCGGTTCAAAGGGAATATCTGAAACCTAGAGCATTCAGTTCTGTCTGGCTTTGGTTTTAACTTTACAAGCAATCTTTAATTTTGGTTCGGCCTGGTTTTCTTCTCTGAAACTTTTTCTGTCTACTCACTCTCTGTTTTCTTGCAGACAGCAGTCATTAAACAGTTTTTTGCTCCGTTCAACCAATTTATGTTGGTTAATTTAGCGTAAAACTAGACAGTGGCCACAGTAGTGTTAGCAGTGGAGGTCTGGTGCTGAATTGTGCGGGATAAGTGTGGCGAGAGGGCCGCGGGTGGTCCGTTCACAGCAATCATCACATGCCTCAGCAGCGGGAGATTAGACATCGGCACACCACACATACGAGACGTGGCTGTTTGCAAAAAGAAATGTTTCAAGAAAGTGATACCTGCAGCATGCAGAACTGAGTCTCAGTGATTTTAGTGTGAATGTGTGATTGTTGACACAACATGGCTGTCTTTTAAATTCACTGGAAAAGCATGTGATATGTTGCAGGTTTTGCCCTGTAGTGTGTTGTACCTTAACTTATTAATTTACATTTACACTTACACATTTATTTAGCAGACCCTTTCTTTCCAAAGCGACTTCAATTGAGAGAGCATTTAACATTTTGCCATAAGAGCCATGCAATAAGCTCTTTCCCATGGGTTTAAAGTCGTTGTATTTTAGGTGAGTCATAACACGTGAGTCATTTTTATAGTTGTTTTTTTCACAATAATGTTTGGCTGAATGCATGTTATTTAAATGGATTTAAAATATTGATCTGAACTGAAATTATTTTGAGAAGAAATTAGTGATACAAAAGACATAAACTAGCACAGCTATGCAGAAAATCAGGTACCTCTGTTAATTGTACAGTTTACCAGTCATTATTACAAAAATATTTTAGAATGCAGTGACAATCCGAATTTAGTATTCTATTTAGTTGTGTAGTAATTTGTACACACAGATAAATCACATTGGTGCGCTACAAGAACAAGGGTAATTCTGTGTAGCCAGGGGCACTCTGTGTAACACAGCTGGGCACCTCATTTCCATTGGTTGTGCAGTGGAGATAAAAGTGCCTAACATTCGTGTGTATGAGTGTGTGGTCAAAAATAAACTGTCACTTTCACTCAAGAGTGTGAATGTGACAGAGGTCAGAACATTATGGTCCATTCTCACAGGATATCATGGAGGACATTTCAGTGCCAGATTCAGTTGTTACTTTTCATCAGCATACACAAAAACACAGTTATTCGTTTGTCAAAGTCCCACTAGACTACTTCAGCAAACTTCAACAGATGAAGAGCAGGTCAAACTGGTGTTTTGTGCTTTCTTGAAAATGCTTACTATTCCACAAATGGACATGAAAGATTTTGACATTCAATTTAATGTGATGTGATACAGAACCTTTTCCTTTTTTTAAATTACAATTATATTTTTTTTGTATTTTAGCAGACCGTTTGTAAGACTGAGTTACCCAAACCCTGAGACGTGTCAGCATTGCCTCTCTCGCTCTCTATCCCTCAGACTTCAGCTATAAGACTTGTTGGCACAGAACATGCACTCTTTCACCTGCAGGTTTTGTGTGTAAGTTCAGAAATAAGCAACGCTCACACAGCCCACCCCCCCATCTCCCACTCTATCTTTTTCAATGTGTTTGTGGTAATGACTTGCACATGGCTCCATTAAGACTCTTGGCACTTGGCATGAGCCTTCTTCGATGGTGTTAATTGATACAGCTCTCCATGCCTTTGTGTGGAGACGAGCGGCTATAGACAATAATTAATACACTTTCCGCATTTAGCACATAGTCCCTTTTTTACAATGTACTGATACCTTTATATAACAACACTTTCTCTCACAATAATGCATAGATTAGTGATGGTATTTTTATGTATTCATTCATGCATTTATGTTTTTTACTAAGGTTCAATAATGAAGAAACGTCATATAAACAGATGCAAATTCGGCTCTGCCTTTCTCAATGTAGTTGCTTGACAGATTGAAACTAAACCTACATATTCATTGTTTCTCTTTCATTTATGATGTATCTCTTACAAACTGTTGTAGTTTTACAATGACGACATCATATAGTTTTGAAATGAGTGAGGTCGTATTGTTAGGTTGCTGGCATCAGTCTGAGCAACAAGATCAGTTTCTCATTAACAAAATGAAAAGACAGTTAGTGTTAAACATCAGATTCAAAAACAAATCATATCAGTGTGTGAAGTAATTAGACAAGCAGTTAAAACATACAATATACAGAATATCAAAGTACGGCATTAGCATGTGGCAACATCACTCAACCATAGTACTGAATGTGAGGTTCCATGGATATATGTGAATGTGTGTATTTCTGTCTCTGAGTTTGTGTGTAAATACACTTGTTTTTGTAGGTCTCAGGACACCCAGGGCCAAAACAATGGGAATGCGTTGCATGTCTCAGCTCTCTCTCTCCTCGTGTCTAGCCTTGGAAATCTGTCTGACAATGGCAGTCTGTAATTAGACAGATACTGTATTCTTTGGTTGGTTGGGTGTGTGTGTGAGGGGTTGTGCATCTCTTGCACACTCTTTGGAGCTGGTCACAGTGCTGTGATTGTAGCGGCAGGGAAGAGTGTGACATGATGTTTCCTTTTCTTTCCAGCCCATCTGTAAATCATGTCACATAGCAGTGAGGGACTCCATCTTTGCCTCTGTCCCTCCTTCAAGCCAACTCCAAGTGTTTACTCCAAGTGTCTCTCTGTGGCCTCCAACTACGCAGTCATTTCAGGCCAGTTTAGAAGCAACAGTCTTTCTCTTTATTAGTTCACACATAAATAAAATTCTGTCATTATTTGCTCACCCTCTTGTTGTTCTGTGAAATTTCTGGTATGAAGAGAAGTGTTGAAGAATGTTCTTATTCATATAAAACAAAGACCAGGAGTTAGATAATACCAGATAATATTTATTATTGGCTTGTTTTCCAATAAAATATCAAAACAACCTGAAAACCTGATACTTCAGAAGCAAAAATGGTTATTGTATTAGTAGTAGAATGTGATAGACATGCAAACAGTCTGGTTAATTCAAACTGTGATACATAATCACTTTAGTGGACAATTTTACAACTGTAATTTGTCACAGCTTTGCCATAGCTGTTTTGTCAGTAGTGACAGGTATTTGCCAAAGTTTCACCACACAACTCTTTGCCAGCAGCGGCAGCAAACTGTCCATTGTGGCCTAAGGTTTGCAGGATGGTTTTTATTACTGGCAAACAACTCACAGTTTTGTTTTAATTTTAACACTAACTAATTTTAACTTAATTGCAAGTTTGCAGCAGGGGATATCATTAGCAATATGTGTCTCTAGAAAGTGAAATGTGTGCGGAAACATGAGTGTGTGTAGATGAACCCAAAGCAGATCGTTCGCATGGTTAAAACCCATTATGTATGATAGCAAGTGAGGTTCCTGGCATTGAATTTTTACAAATGATATGATCTCACTAATATCTAATATAGATTTTTTTACACTTTTATGTACTTATCAATAAACCCAAATGCACCAAATCTGTGTCCAGTGACAAAAGTAAAACAATAGTAGCAGTATTGGACAGCCACCAGGAGACTTTACATCACAGCACCTTTGTAGCCTGTGAAAGAAGCTTTACTTAAGTAATCTATGATAATGGCTCAAAACAAGTCCATTACATCCTATTTTCACGTGAAACGATGCTATCATTTCATGCGTGCCTTGTTAGCATGCCAAAAGTTCTTTCCCCTTTACAAAGCCCAAGGTCACCAGAGACCTGACGGTTGGTGCAGTGAGACGGACCGAAATTAGCATTCACCCTTTCCCTGTGATCTCTAAATATTTCAGCACTTCCAGCTGCTTGAAGTTAGAGCCCATCACTCAGGAAATTAAACTACAGAGAGAGAGAGAAAGAGAGAGAAAGAGAGATCTTCCTGTGTTGAGTGCTGTGCCTTGTGTATCTGTTCACTTATTCATGTGTTTATTTATTATTTCATTGGCAGCTCCCTCACTCCCCCATCCCTGTCTGCATATGAGTGGAGATGTAGAGAGAGAGAAAGAGGGAGAGAGAGCAGCCATTAATTTATTAAAGAATTTAAAAAACTCTCTTCCTTGCCTGTCTGCCTCTCTTCCCATCCCTCTTCCTGTCTTCTTCCTCTCTTAGTCCCCCTCCTTCCTAACCCATTTCCTCCTTTTCTCTCTTATCTTTCCTTCCCTCTTGACAATTTCCTTTCCTTTTCCATTCCACAGAGAATGTGACAGTGTCAACCATATCAACTAAGTATTCCCTGTTTACTATAATCTGTTTTCTCGTGCTCCCTTTGACCCTGTTTACACCTGCTACAATCTTTTTGGGTGAACAGGGTCTGAAACTGCATGTGAAAGTCGAAAATGCATGTGACCACATTTTATTTGTAGTGTAAAAATGCATCTTAAAGCATCCAGGACAACAATAAAGCACTACCTTCTTTCCTATCATTCAGCCACTTATGAGGGATTAAAAAAGGTTTTCCACAGGTTTCTATCTCAAGGCAGTAATTTCTCCACTGTCTCTGGTAATAAGAACACTGATTGAACTTGCTGGTCAGATAAAGTCAGCATTGAGAATGCAACTAATATTATTCAATAAACCCTGCTGTTCTTCCTCTCCATGGTTGAGTAAAGTGTTTACTTGCCAAAGCGTTGACTAATGTTGATTAACGGACACAGTCATTTCTCTGATAAAAGACATTAAAAAAAATCATATCACATGGTTTTGTTGAGAGGTGTAGATTTAAGAACACATTGTGTGAGATTGTGTTTTAAGCAACTGTTTGTAATGGATGTTTAATGATGTCACACATCTCACGGTCAGTGAGGTCAGAGGTCAACGCTGCAAAGAAAACCAGATAATCAGAGCAGTGTGTGTCCTTCACCTCTCCCAAAGGATCCTATCAAAACATCATCTCTCTCACTCTCTGATTCTCTCTCGCTCCCTTCTCCCCCTCTTTCCTCCCCCTCTCTCATTAAAACTCTGTGCCTTGGCTTCTAATTAAATCCCACTTGAAAGTCTTTAAAAGTCAGACTCAGATTGATTCAATTTGCATTTCTGAACAGGGAACATTGCCTAAAAGGATAAATAAATTGGTTGAGAAAAAATCATTTTCTGTGAGCAGTGTTGTTTCATGTAAGACAACACTTGCATGCCAACACACCAAGACACACACACACATGCACAAAACTGTGTTGTCAACCTTTACATGGCAAAAAAAACTGCAGTGGTTCTATACCACTGCAATGACTATGATACAAAGACACACTCATGCTGGGAAAGATGATTATTGTGGGTGATACTCTGTCTGGCACATATCCAACATCACTGTTTGACAGAAAAAACTGAAACAAGGGAATCAGTTCATTGAAGCTGTATATGACCACTGGTCATATGAGGTTTCGGCTACTGACAATATTAAAAAAAAACAAGATGAAGAACAGCTCTAACAGAAGAGCAACAGAGCCCCCTGGTGGTGATATTAGACATTGCATCAGGATCAGGTTTGCATCATACAGCAGAGGTTCTCCCAACACAGTACAAGAACTGCTGTGTAAAAGAAGCAAAAATCTCCTGAAATCCAAACATTATTACCGTCCCATAAATAGCAAACACCAAAATGATGAAGGTGAGAATTGGTATTGCAATTTAACACGCGCTAGCGCTGCCAGAGACGCTGCCACAGTCTTTTGGTTCATAATGTAATCACAGACAGATTTGATGATTGTGAGATCAGATCTCTCTGTGGAGCACTGGCTGTTTTCAGTCTCCTTGTGCATACAAAAATCTCACTGGATTATTACAATTAATGGCAAAAAGAATGTTTTCTTTTTACCATTAATTGTGTTGTGGAAATGTAAACTTATAATGCCTACTGACACTACAACTATATATATATATATATATATATATATATATATATATATATATATATATATATATATAGTATATACATCATGTTTGCGGCTTACTGCTAATGATCATAATTGATGGACAACTATGAAAAGACATCAGCAGTCCGGCACCGAGAAACGAAAGAGAAATCCCATGTAGCCTATCAGCTAATAAGTAATCCCATCAGCAGATGACATATTGATTTTTTATTAAATTTATTATTGTTTATTTTGATAATATTTAATCTTTTAAAATGTTTTATTTAATATGTGTTATTTATTTTTTTTTTGCTGTAGAGATACAATTGTTATTTGT
The DNA here is from genome assembly GCA_036877525.1 of Chromobotia macracanthus. Taxonomy (NCBI): domain Eukaryota; kingdom Metazoa; phylum Chordata; class Actinopteri; order Cypriniformes; family Botiidae; genus Chromobotia; species Chromobotia macracanthus. The sequence continues at coordinate 1,191,043 of JAZGTH010000032.1, read as the reverse complement.
AAATAATACAATTTAAATATTTATTTATTTTTATATTTTATTAAAGTTCTATTCTGACCACTACAGTAGGTTTTTTTTTACTTCCATAATAGGCGGGGGAGGGGGCACAACAGTATAATTCTGCTTAGGGCACCCATTTTGCCAGCAAAAAATTATCTGGTAAAGTATATTAGGTTAGCTTAAAAGGTTAGCTCACTGGTCACATGAATCAGACTTTGGGGGTCAAACACGCTCAGTAGAGTGCCTAGTGTAAGTATAAGTGTCAGATCATTGTAAGGACAAATCCTAGACAGGATTTCTGCAGGTTTTGTGAAGGTAAATTAAAGACTTTTTAAAGACTTTTTAAGACCAACCCAAAAATATTAAGAAAGGGAAAACAATACAGCAATTTGCAGTTTCGGTAGACTATAATATCTATTGAGAGCTGCATTTATAGCAACACTTTAAAAGTATTAAAAACAGTTTAGTAAAAAATCAACAATCTGGTCATAAGCACAACAAAAGAATTACATACTATATGATTCTATTTTTTCTTATAAGAACCTTCCTCTGATCTTTTGTCCCAGAAATAACCACAAACTAACACACTCTGGAAAACATTCAGTTATTTTACTTTGATAAAAGAATGCTATATTCTTAAGCATTTGAATATTTACAACCAACACATTAATTAATGTGGCCAAGTTCAAAAACTTTCTTTGCAATTTCTGCTTCTAAATCCTTAATTTCCTGCTGCTTATCTTTCAACCATCTCCGTATTGCATTTGATTTGTTAATAATCTATGCCGTTTGACTTCCAGACTTGCTTTCTGCCTTTTCAGCACAGATGTCAGCATCCTTTTCCAAATATGCACAAACATTAACCAATGTTTACTTTTTCTTCTGCAGCTGCTGAATGTCTTCTACAGCTGCCTTTCTTTTTTGACATTGCAGTTCATTGGCTTTTTTCTTCCTCTCCTCTGGAAAAATCGGCAAGATACAGACAGGTGGAGTCTGTATCTTGCCGATTTAACTGAAATTAGTAACTCACAATTCCAACTGATACCTTGACGTCACAGATCAGCCTGTGTGTCTTCCGTTAAGTTACGTTTCAACTTCCTTGTTTATAGAAAATCCCCTTTCAATTGTTGTCTGTCCATGAGACAAAAGTTTTTTGAAGAAGATCCAAAGCTCACTGTAAGATCCACAGATGACACCATGTAAAAACTCATCAAGATGTTGCTTCATGGGACAGAAAGAGGCAAAAGACTCATCTTTGGCTTTAAGATGAAGTACACTAGCAAACTATTGGGTTATTGAATCACCTATACACAGAAATATAAAATATATGTAAAAGATATAGTTTATTAATGTTAATAATACCAAACATATTCAAAAATATAGTTTTAAAATATAAAAAATATAGTTTAAAATATAGTTTTAAGGTTTTTACTCTTGCTGACCTAATCATTTAACTCTTCTACAAATGTTACAAATGTGGCTCAGTAAACATACACACATAAATATAAAATTAAAATATTGAATACCAGCTGAGATCCCTCCTGATAGCTGTTTGTTAATTTGGTTTGGGTTCAAACATGACATGTATCTGACCAAAGGATACTTCAGTGGGCTTCTTTCTTGAACTTTCTGGACCATGCTTGCAAGGCAAGTCATGCAGTCCTTCCTAAACATCATTACAGTAAGCTCTCTTACTTTGCTGCTTGAGTCTATAATTATACAATATCTTATTTGACTATAAACAAATATCTTTAGCTCGAAGCGGTATTTCATCAGAAAAAATGATCTGTCTCATAATAAAAATATAATCTCAAGGGACCCAGGTCTTCACATCAGTTGCATCTAATCTGACCAGTTTAGCTGGTGAGATGTCCAGTAGCTGTTTTTTTTTGACAAACTCTGTTAAAAGACACATTACCAAGAAAACACTGGATAATTGAATATTGGCCAGATTTGAATATACTTCTACAAGATTTAAATTATGTAATTTATAAAATTATATTATAATTATATTATAATTCTTAAGTAATGCTGATGCAGTGACTAAATTACTTTACATTTACTGTACATTACTTACTACTTTGCCTTTAGTAGTTCAGTTAAGTCTGTTTTTAAGAAAGGCATGACTGGCTGATCAGTTTGATTCTCCAAGAATGCCTGAAATGTCCTTGACACAGCCATGAAGAAATGAAGCTTTGGAGATATCAAGGGATCCTCATGTGCTGTGGATATGGTGTCAAATGGTTGGCCAAATCTCATGGCTCTCTCAGTCACAGGTAAGTTCTCCAGCCAACGATGACCACAGAAGTGTAATGGGAATATAGATGAATTTGTCACACAACAGAAGTATTTTCTTCTTGTAGGGGCACAATCAAACAGTGAATGCAAAGCTATCAATAATTTGTCTAACTGCCAGTTTGCAAAGCCACATTTAAAGGCATTGTGCAGTGTGTGAAGTCCACATCTTCCAACAACAGCAAGCTGTGTGCCTCCAAATTGCTCCATATGCTCAAAGAACTTGGAGTTCAAAGAACATCCAATTTACGTTTGGCCCATCCATTGATATAGACACCATGTTTCATAAATTCAGTTTCTCCACACACTCCTGAAAGTAAAAATCAGAAGGGCAACTGTCATGGTAAAAGAAAGGAACTTAGTAAGAATTACTAATAGTTTGTTTTACAGACCATAAATTCATTTTATTTTCATAAATATTCATAAATGGACTATTAAAAAAAGAATGAATTGCTTACAGAAATTGTTAAAACTTTTCATATAAAACATTATGTTGGCTTGTCAATCCTTAGTACAGTAGTATCCTAAGTACAGACAACTACAAAAAAAAACATAACTGACAAGGTAGACATTACACATAAAACTCACCTTAAAATTATTTTAATTAAAATTAAAATTCCACCATGCAACTTGTTTTATCTTTGCCACACGAAAATGTTGCTGCCAGTTGTGAATCGGGAAACAAAATACAAAAAGGTTTTTCAATGCCATCGTTGGAGCTATAGAAATGGCTGCAGCATACTGTCTGCATTGCCCATATGACTTCAGACTTATGTGTTGGTGTGCTGCCAAATTCAACCCTTAAATCATTACTGTCGGGCATTTTTGTAGCAGGAGATTCAGATGTAGAAGGAAAGTTGCCGTGGCAGCGGGAGATTAGTGCCAGATGTTGCAGCGGGTGATTTGCAGGTATGAGAAGCCGACACACTCCTTGTATTTGTTGCTGTGTAGGAGCAGTTCTGCGTTATATGTGAAGTTTGCGCCTTCTAACTTTACATTCCGAAATTTTCTGCTCATATTTGTGAAGTTCTTCTTCGGGCGACTAACAGATGAACCGTGCACACTGCTATTTACTGGGTACTGTTCAGAAAATACTAATCGATCTAATCACTCCGTAAGGCACAGAAAATGACTTGCAAGAAAAGAAAATGAAACGCAAGAAAAAAACATCCCTCACAAATTTAATGCCATGACTAAAAGAATTTAATACTCGCTGCTCTGGTTTAAGACCTTTCTAAGGTTTTAAGATCTTAATTCACAGAAAGGCAAATAAAGAATTTTTAAGACCCACAGAAACCCTGCTAAAACAACTTTTTAAAAAATGTTTGTTTTGGTTTCGAAAACAAAGCTATACAGCTATACAACATGCAGAGATCTGAGGAATGTAGAAATACTTAATGGTATATTCTCTGCTGCAGCATAATTTTACTTAAAATTTATATTTGATGCCCCATTTTTGCTTATTTGCCATTACGGACATTAGGGAAGGTCAAGAGATTACTTATGACTATGGAAGTGTAACCAAGTTGGCGGAAGATGACACCAAGTTAAGTTACAACCGACTATGCCACCTAAGAGTGTAGACTAAGACCCCAGGAACTCAACATTAAGTGAAGTTTAACAAAATTCGGGAGGAGCATGGTCATGTAATCCAACCACGCATCATCACGCATGGGTGCGTATATATAGCCGTCCCTCACCTCTGTCCCATGACAGTCTTGCAGCATCCCTCCGCCACCCCATTGCCTCACTCTTGGCTGGCAGCTACCTCAGTCAAGAATGGGGTGGGTTGTGGTTTGGTGGGTGGGGTACTCTGGGTTCATGCCAAATTCCGAGCTCGGAGCCCTGCAGCCCGGACAGCATGCCAAATATGCATCTATGGTAATTTGCGATTACATCCTAGTGCAAACTCGTGAATACAGGTTCATTGTCCGGGGATGGAACAGTGAAAAACAACACCCGACAAAAACTCAAGCACAATAGTTCTTTATTACAATCAAAGAGAATCAAAAGTCCATGCTCAATAAGCAGTATAGTCCAGAAGAGCTGATTTATCATGGTGTTCTTGTCATGGACAGGATGTCCGAGGTAAAGTGACACTTACTTGAATTGACTAATTAGTGTATTTTTAATAGTAAGTAGTGTTAAATGCATTATATTCTTTGACACTTAGAAGTTTGAAAATGTGGTGCTGACAAAATCAATGTCAACCGCTTTCTGAAAGTTAATAAATATTCATAAATAACAACTGTCAAATTGTGTTTGTTTACATAAATATGATTTTCTACATTATTATAATATTGTTTCTATATTTTGTTTGCCTTCTCTCTATTTCTGTCTTTCAGTCTCTTCATCAGCCAATGGCTTAAGCTAAATAACAGAATCAGGTTGTCCTCTGCTCCCCTTCCGGAAGAGGTTTCTCAATACATTTGTCAACCTAACTTGATCTGTATGGTAGGGCTGTCCCGTTAGTTGAAGAGAAGGATCTTAGGCGAATAAGTTAATAAGTCTATTAATCACAGAAAAATTACAGACTGCAAAGTCATGCAGTCTGTGATGGACAGATATATGGTAATTCTGAAATTAAAGGACATCAAAAGTGATAATTTTGAGAAGGTAATATACCCAAAATAGTGATGTGCATATTCTTCAGGCAAATGTTTGCTTAAAATTCATCACACTCAAACATCACTTATTATTGAAATGTGAGTAGCTTAATGTTAGCTGCTTTACAGGGCCACTCACGCTAGATAAATATTATTAGCAGCATATTGAAGTTTGTCTAAGTGTGGACATGGTGGCCAAAAAAGACTATGCTAAGCTTGCAAGATCTGCTAAGCACTAGCACTGCATCCCGTCCACATCCACAGCATCAGTGTACATCTTCTTAAAGGCTGGTGTACTGACTTCATTGTGAGTGGGACACAGAGCTCACTTCTCCCTGACACTGCAGGTGAACTTATGTCCTAAAACACTTAATGCGCCCTTATCCATTAGAGCCTAATGACAAGATTCATGATACACCTTACTAATAAAGTGTACTATGTACAGAAATGCAGAAGAGCCCAGAATATGAACGCAAATCGCTAAATGGCATGTTAAATGTTTCAGAATTTCAAGTGTTCCTTTCTCATATAAGACTGAGAACGGAGGAAAAAATAGTGATGTGAGTCTGATAATTGTTTATATTGATGTAGTGCTGATACTTCGTCTTTTAGTTATGTGTTTATATAATGTATAGGCTTTGTATTTTGTTTGTATTCTTATGTTAATAGTCATTTTAGTGGTGTCATGCAGATAGATTTATAGGTGTTAAATTTATAATTTAAAGGCTTACACATGAAGTACACAAGTGTATAAATTTGAAAATTCAGTTTTTGCATTGTAGTGTTGACTGTGAAAACAGTGTCTTTCGAAAACGATAATGCATTTTTAGTCATGTGATGCAGTATCCAGACTGCTGTAGACGTAGCCTGAGGTATTTTACTATGTAAAAAACTGAGCATATTGTGAGGCTGTTTAGTAAGTCCTAAGAAACCAATTATGTTCTGACAATTTATTTGTCAAATTTGGTCTGTGGAACACAGTGTTACTATATCAAATACTTGCATTTGTTATAATTTTGTCTCTGTTTCTGTCTTTATTATTCAGTCCTTTTTATTCTCTTGAAGGAAGGAAGGAAGGAAGGAAGGAAGAAGGCTGATTGACATGTATATGGACAAAATCGTATGATCAAGTTGGATTTTAATTTGAACTTAAATTAAATTAAATTTTGTAAAGAAAATATTTAGAAGAATTTTTATCACTAGGTTCCTAATTCTTTGTAAAACAGATTTACAGTAAAGACCCTTGAGTAGAACATATCTGTTATGCTGTCCTGTTACATATTTTTAAAACAAAAACTTGGACACATCTGAAGGCCCTGCATCCACCAAAGCTGATGTACATATTCCTGGACATAATGGTACGGTCAGGTTGTATTTTAATTTGCACCTTGTATAAAATGTACAGATTTACATAAAATTGAAAATAAATTGTTGATGTTAATAGTTTTTGACTCCCTGAATACAAAAGTTTTGAATCACAGTGAAAATGAAACTGTATTGTATCTGTCCCTTAAAATATTCATTTAAAATAGCATTTTGGCACTTAAAGCTGGTCTGACAGGTGTGGAAGGGGGAATTAGGGGGTTGGTTGGTTTGTATTGTGGGACTCTCACTGGCTTTGTAAAATATAAGATGTTTAATATTTACTTGAGTAGTCAATATAATAAATAACCTAGGACTTAATTTTACCCCAAATTTAAACATACACAACACAAAATGGCAACTGCAAATCCATGTTTTGTTGCCTGCATTCCAGTAGTTTCTGTAATTCACCAGACCAAGAGAACAGTGGCGGCTGACAGCCCAGGATACATTTAAAAGGTGTCATCCCCATAGCCTGCTTGACGAGAGAGTTTTGGGCATACATTAGGTAGCGGCTCCAGTCGTTCTGATTTTGGTGACAATAGGATCTAAGGAAACAAATGATCTCCTGGTTGAGACGTTCAGTTTGTCCATTTGACCTCATATGATAGCCCGAGGTTAAACTGATGTTTACATTTAGGCATTGGAAACGCTGTGACCACACTCGAGACACGAACTGGGGACCTCGGTCCAAGACAATGTCCTCAGGTAATCCGTAGAGTCTAAACACTTGATTGATGGTTAGTTCTGCTGTTTCAAAGGCTGTGGGTAATTTGGGGAGAGGAACTAAGCGACAAGCCTTGGAGAAACGGTCTATGATGGTGAGTATGGTAGTGTTTCCAACCGAGTTAGGTAAATCTGTGATAAAGTCTATTGATATGTGTGACCAGGGATGACGAGGGGTAGGTAACGGTTGTAGTAATCCAGCCTGTAGCTGCCTGGGGGTTTTGGAGGTCTGACAAATGGTACATTTTTTAATGAAGGTTATTGTGTTGGAGGGTAAGGTTGGCCACCAGAACTGGTTCTGGAGCAGGTGAATAGTGGCCGTTATTCCTGGGTGACTGGAGCTAGGAGATTCATGAACCTGAGAGATTAAATGTTGACGGAGGGCTTCAGGAACAAATGTTAGGTTATCTGAACACTCGGGTGGCAGGGAGACCTCTGAATTAGCCAGATTAATTTCAGAAATTTTATCCCATTGTACTGGGGCTATGAGTATATTCTCTGGGAGGATTTGTTCATTCATAATGAGATTGGTAATTTCATCTGTTGGGAAAGAGCATCGGCTTTAACGTTCTTGGTACCTGGTCGGTAAGTGACGGTAAACTGGAAACGTGTGAAGAACCAGGCCGATCTTGCCTGCCGGGGGTTTAGCCGCTTAGCTGTTCGAAGATATTCCAGATTCTTGTGATCGGTCAAGACGGTGAAGGGGTGAGCCATGCCCTCTAGCCAATGCCACAATTCCTCAAGTGCCAACTTCATGGCTAACAAATCTCTGTTTCCTACATCATAATTTCGTTCGGCGGCTAAGAGTTTTCTGGAAAAGAAAGCACAGGGAAACATTTTAGGCAGAGTACCTTCACGTTGTGAGAGAACTGCCCCCACTCCAGTGTTTGAAGCATCCACTTCCACGATGAATGGTTGGGTTGGGTCAGGGTGCCGGAGAATCGGTGCGGTGGTGAAACAGTTCTTTAGTTCATCATAGGCCGTCTGCGCTTTGGAGTTCCATGCTAGATGTGGCCTTTTATCCTTGGTGGGTGCTGTCAGAGGGGCTGCCACGAAGCTGAATCCACTGATAAACCTCAGATAGAAGTTAGCGAATCCTAAAAAACGTTGGAGCTCCTTGATCGTTTGTGGGCGTGGCCATTCCGTAACCGCTTTCACCTTCCTCTCATCCATGGCCACCCCCTCATGACTAATTATATAACCCAGGAAGGAAGTGCTGGTGCAATGAAACTTGCATTTTTCTTCTCTGGCGTACAACTGGTTCTGAATCAGACGCTTTAACACTGCCCGAACGTACTCAATTTGCTCCTTTAGTGTGTTAGAGTAAATGAGGATGTCGTCAATATAAATAATCACCCATCTATCAAGCATATCTCTGAAAATGTCGTTCATAAAGGACTGGAACACTGAGGGACTGTTTGCTAGACCAAAAGGCATTACCCGATATTCATAATGTCTGCTGTTAGTGTAAAATGCAGTCTTCCATTCATCCCCCTCCCGTATTCGAATAAGATTATAGGCGCTACGAAGGTCCAGTTTAGTATAATATTTTGCCCATCGTAACTGTTCTAGGGCCGAGGGAACTAAGAGGAGAGGTTAGCGAAACTTCACTGTTATATCATTTAGCCCACAGTAATCTTTGCAGGGTTGTAAGCCCCCATCCTTCTTTTTCACGAAGAAAAACCCCGCCGCCACTGGGGAGTTGGAAGGTCTAATAAACCCCTTTGCTAATTCCTCCTGTATATATTCCCTCAATGCCTCTGACTCAGGTTGTGACAGTGGAAAGATTTTACCTTTGGGCAGTACTACTTCTGGTACGAGGTCGATGGCACAATCTGTAGTGCAGTGTGGTGGGAGTCGAGAAGCTCCCCTCTTGCTAATTGTTCTTCCTGTGACACTGGAACTGAGACAAGTGGAACAATCTTGGTCAGACAATGATTTATGCAATGTGGTGACCACTTAACAATCTGTTCTTCCCTCCAGGAAATCACTGGGTTGTGGGACTGGAGCTATGGCAGTCCAAGGATAAGAGGGTATCTGGGTGAGGAGATTACATAGAAACGGGTTCTCTATGGAAATGGTACTCACCAGGTTAGTATTATGAGCAGGACGATTAGGGCACGACGACTTAACATGACCCAGTTCCCCACAGTAAAGACACAGACGTAACCGGAACCGGTGTTCTCGCTCTGATGGCGTTAATCGAGTAAAACCCAGTTGCATGGACTCGGATGACTTGGGTACTTGAGTTCGATGGCGAGGAGTTGAGTAGTTGCTGTGACGTGAATGAACTAGATGGTCCAGTTGGATGGTTAGTTCGATTAATTCCCTCAAATTTCTTCCCTCGTCTCGACAGGCCAGTTCTAATTGTAACTCTTGATTCAGTCCCCTTCGGAAAAGTAATTTCAAGGTATCCTCTGTCCAGTCTGTCTGGGCTGACAGAGTGCGGAACTGACAGTCCAAAGATCAGGGCAGGCAGCAAGTAATCCAAAATCAATCCAAATGGTAACCAGTAATCCAAACGGTAACCAGTAATCCAAACGGTAACCAGTAATCCAAACGGTAACCAGTAATCCAAACGGTAACCAGTAATCCAAACACACAGTAGAAAACGCTCAGTAATGTTGCCAGGGCAAAACAAGACTTCACAACGAGTGACTGAGATGTAGGGGTTTATATACACAAGAGTTAATGAGTTCCAGGTAATCAAACAGGAAATAATCAATACCAGGCATGGGGCACTATGGGAAATGTAGTTCCAGAAAGACTAATACTCGGGGAAGATGGCTCCCGCTGGTGGTGTGGAGAAGGCTGCTGTCCTTTGGCTACTCCATGTAACATTGTGTTGTTATATGTAAGTCTGTGTAAAATGTAACGTGAAATGTCTTAAGTCTAGACTTAAACTGATTGATTGTATCTGAATCTTGCACAATAGAATAGAATGGTTGAAAACAGACCTCCTAAACACTTTTGTCCTCGTATACCAGTAAATGACTAGCTTTGTGAAAGTAAAAAGTGTGTTGTGTGTACACTGACCTCCTAAACACTGTTGTCCCCATATACCACAATTTGAGCCTTTCCCCATAACTCTGTAAAATTTCACACATTTAAGTGTGTTGTAAAAGTGAAATGTTTTTGAAGTGAGATTTGTCTTATGTAGGTTAAAAGAAAATTTTTGACATGACTTTTTAATTGATTAGATGGTGGGAAAGGTGGGTCTCCATAAACCACTGAAAAACCACACTGACCTCATAAACCGCATGCGTGTGTGCAGCGATTCTCTATGAAACTCATCTTTGCCTTTGCAATTGCTGCCCATTCAACTTTACCTGCAATCTGATTTCCACTATTGTTAATAAAGTGTTTAATTGTTCATACTTACTGGTCTGTTCAGTGTGTTTCCTGACAGAAGACCAGACCAGAGTTGAAAGTATATGACAGCATGAGCACACCACAAAATGACCCCTTCCCAGAACTGGTTGATTTACTCTGCCGCTCACGTAGTAACCCAGCAACCACCACACAAGTCACTGTGCTGCTCAGTTCTTCACCACCTATTGTCGTTGCAAATCCCATGGCCAACCTGGTGCCCTTCTTTGGTTCGGTAAAGGAGTGCAATGAATTTCTGCTGCAGTGTTCATTGGCCCTTAAGATGCAGCTTCAAAGATTCTTGGCAGAGAGTGTAAATATCCATTATTATATCTTTTTTAGCAGGGACAGCGCTGCAGCGGGCGGAGACATTATGGCAGCAGTCAAGACCAGTGACAGTCATTAGACAGTTTTGTGACTCATTTTCAAAACGTTCCCTGACTACCTGCGCCGGATCCACATCGTCCTTTCTCTGTTATTTTTGTGAACTGTTTCTCTAGTCTCAATAAACACTCATTCCACTCTGTGTGTGTTCCTGACAAACACACTTGTTTTGGAACTAGTCTTAAGAGAGAACATATATATTCAGAATTTCCAATGCATTTTGACTTTCTGGATGCCATTCACTTACAATTCCATCTGAGTCTTTAACACTTGTACAAAAAGTTGACAAAAAACTAGTATCATGGTTGGTTAGTACAAATTTAGGTAAATCAAACATCAAAACGAATTTGCACTAATGCACTAATAATTACAGGGGCCATCATTTTCTGTAGTAGAATCACTTCTAGAAATTGCAAACATTATTGTCAACAGGTATTGGTTACAGCTTTTGTGCCCAGAATCACTTGATATGGCTTACTTGAAAATTGACAAATCTGATATGTTCTATAGCAGTGTTTCTCATCCAGGGTGCAGGGGCCCTCAACAAACTTCCAAGGAGGCCTCATCATTTAAAATAAGTGATGGCAAACTCAAAAATATTTTATTGGGTAGAAATTGCTAGAAGGGTGAGCTAAACAAAGTATCACACCTGTGTCATGCAACATTGTCACTTTCACCTGGTCTGTAAATTTGTCATTGACAGAGACTAAACCTTTGTCAGCAAAGGTTGATGGCTATCATCCACCTTATCACTCTCAACACTCTAAACAACCTGGCTTTGTTTGATAGCTTCCTCTTGATCACATTTCAGAGGTTTTCAATGGTGTTTAAGTCTGAAGATTGGACTGGCCATGGCAGGGTCTTGATCTGGTGATCCTCCATCCAAACGTTGATTGACCTGACTATGTGGCATGATGCAATGTCCTGCTGGGAAAAACAATCCTCAGAGTTGGGGAACACTGTCAAAAGAAACATGTTTTCTTCCAAGACAACCTTGTATGTGGTTTGATTCATGCGCCCTTCGCAAAGATGCCCAATTCCAGCCTTGCTGAAGCACCCCTAGATCATCACAGATCCTCCACCAGATTTCACAGTGGGTGCAAGAGACTGTGGCTTGTAGGCCAACTCTCGGTCTCTGTCTAGCCATTAGATGACCAGGTGTTGGGCAAAGCTGAAAAAAGAACTCATTACAGAAGATCTTACCCCCAGTCCTCTACAGTCAATTCCTTATGGTCTTTTTCAAACCTCAGCCTGGCTCTTCTTTGCTTATCATTCATGAAAGGGCATTTTTGTAGCATTGCACAACTTTAGCCCTGCCTCTAAGAGCCTGTTTCAAACCGTCCTCGTTGTGCACTTTACACCAGCTGCCATTTGATATTCTTTTGTAGGTCACTTGATGTCATCCTACGGTTTTTGACTGACATTCAAATGCGTTGGTGGTCATCTCATTCAGTGGAGAGTAATTTTTGTCTGTAGTTTTGTTGTCCCCAATGTCTGCAGCTTGACCTTGTTCTTATGAACTGCTGTCTTTGAAATTTTAAAGATTGAAGCAACCTGACGCTCACTGTATGCAAGTAAAGTCAGAATTGCACCCTTCTTTTCCTCACTTAAAACTTTTCTTTTCAACTCTTTTGGCATGGCAGCAGTTATTATTGATTCCACTTACTTTTGAGGTTCTACTAACACTGTTTTAACCATCCAGCTAGTTCTATTGCAGGAGGATAGTGATGATCACAACTGTGTTTGCTATACTTTTCCTTGTTAAATAATATTTGGTTCAGGTGACAACTTAATCACTTCATTAATCACAGTGAGATATGCCCATGTTGGAATTCAACAGACACTGAAATGGAATGACTGCCATAAATGTAGAGATGCTGATTTAAGAAAATTTTGGAGTGGAGCTGTATATATGTTCTAAAAATTAATATTTTAAATAACAAATTTATCACCCCTTTAAATATTTTAACATGTTAACACAGTAAATGTTAAAATCAGTTGCTGAGAGCGAAAGCAGTTATGCATGTAGGTGGTGCTCTGTATGTTTCAGTTCAAAGAAGAAATGCCTATATTTATCATTTCATAGTGTTTCCAAAAACAAAAATCTTTAAAAGCATTGAATTTGGGACATAAGAGGAGGTGACATCATTTTCTGTGAATGCTAAGGAGAATAAAGTCCAGAAATAGGGGGCACATAAACCTTGAGGGTAGTCTGAGTTAACCCTGCAGATAGGCCCTTTTGAAGAAACTCTAGCAGTAAACCAATGGGGCAGTAATCCGGTTAACATGGTGTTGCTCACATCATGATAAAAAGAGCTGTCACTTTAGGGCATACAATCTCCTAGTAGATGGCGCTCTGGAACTCAGAATGGTCTCTACAATCTCAGCTGAGGGACCAGCATATACCACGTGACTTTCTGCAGAGGCCAGGCCCACAGTTTCCAAATTTATGGCTGGGGATGAAAGATCGACCCCCAAGCCTAAAACAAAATATCCCTCTGGACTGGAAGCTCTTAAGGGATTTCGTCCTGGAGAACCTGTGCTAGAACCCTTGCCCAGTCTCCTGAATAAGAGATCTGACTGGACAGAGAGGGGAGAAGATGGGACGGATGAACCACCAGGTGCTTGTCCCCTTGAACCATCTGAGGTGACAGGGGAAGCAGAAACTCCCACTTGGGGCTCCGATGGAGGTCTGGTACAAGATGTTGACATGCACAGAAACCTTTCTTTGTGGGGCTGGCCTGCAGTATAGTGCTGCTGGCATTAAGTATTCTTCTTATCTGTACTCTCCTAGGTCTCTGCGGGGGAGCTTGAGCTGCCACACTAGCCTCATACTGTTGCCTGTAGGCAGAAGAAGATTTAAAAGAAGAAAAGGGTTGATGGACCACCTGAAACCACAGCTACCTGGCTTCGGTGAGGGGAGAGCTTCTTGAACACTTCAGACTGCTTTTTAGCCTCACAGTATCAGTCGACGATGGAACTAACAGTGTCGCCGAACAGACCCTGAAAAGCAATTGGGGCATCCAGCAGGAACTCATATTTTTGTCTTATTTTCTTTTCTCTCTGGCTGCTTCCCACCACTTGTATCTTTTTCTCTTATACTCAGACCTGACTGATGGGCAGACAAATGGGCTTCCTGAAGCCGAAAATGTATTTTGCAGGTGCCTTTTAAAGGCTTCATGGGGTGCAACACTACGTTGCATGACCTTGACTTGCTTATAAATAGACGTGATTTTACAAATAGATATGTTCAGACTCAAATGTGCCTGAAGTGCATCCCCCCCATAGTGTCAAGGCATGACGCAGTGTCAAGTTCCCTCAAACGGGAACCCACATACCTGCTTACTCACACTATGAATATATTGGTCTAATTACAATCCTAAAGACTATTACTTTTACAGTTACTGCAGCTAATGTACTTCTTACATAAAATTTGATACAAATATATTTAATAGAGCTATTAATATAACAGTCAGATTAAAATCCTACACCAAGATGTTCATCCAGATAGTACTGGTAATGTACATGGAAGATTTGCAATAATACCATGTATTCTATTAAACTGTTTCCCTTTTTGTCTGTCACTTAGTGTTGTGTTGTTGACACTAGGGGTTCATTCTTTGGAGCCCAATCACCTCTGATCTTTGTAAAAAAGGCCAATGAAAATTGGTGAGTCTAATTGCCAGTCTCCGCCCTGGATATCTGAGTACATAAGCGGGTTGGAGTGCAACACTCACTCATATTTGTTCTTCAGAATCGCAGAATCGATGTGGCTTTGGTCCCGACGCCTCATTATAAACTGAAAAATTTTCCTGCTGTGGATTACAGTGGTAACCATGAACCACCATTCAGCGGTGACCATGAAAATTTTCCTTTATTCAGGAGCAGGCGTCCTCCCTGTCCATTTTCCTTCCTGGGACCTCCACGAGTTCTGGGTTGCGATAAGGAGGTTCATTCCTGTCTCCACAGTCTGTCTCCATGGACCTCCAAGCCCTGGATATGCTGCCTCTGCCCTCCACGCTATGGCCATTGTGCAGGTCCATCAGGTCAAGGCCTTGAATGACCCACATGAGGGTAGATCTGACCTGGGGCTAATACGAGAACTATGCACTGTGACTGATCTGGTCCTTCAAGTGACTAAGGTCATGGTGTGTGCCCTGGGTCAGACAATGTCCACACTAGTGGTCCAGGAGAGGCATCTGTGGCTGAATCTTGCGGAGATGAATGACACAGAGAGTTCATTTTCTTGATGCGCCCATCTCCCAGGCAGTCCTGTTTGGCAACACCATTGAAGACTTCACACAGCAGTTCTTGGTAGTGAAAAAGGAGACTGAGGTTATAAAACACATCCTGCCTCGCCGCAACCTGCCCTTGGCCAGATCCGGCAGGCCTCGCACTTAGCCTGCTTTCACGCCAGAGCCACCCTCCTACTACTCCTCCACCTCCTCCTCTGAGACAAGCAACCATCAAGGGCCGGCCTAAAAGATCTTTTGGTAGGAGGGCTGCCCCATCCACCCTGCCCCACCTGCCAAAAAGGAGCCCACCAAGAACCCTGTCAAGGTTTCTAAGCTGCTATGAGATGGGCGACCCAGTGAGGTAACTGTTCCTGAGGACTCACAAAGGTCTCCAAACAGACAGCATTTTACAACCTCTGTACATATCAGTAAACCCTGTGTCTTTCCTTTGGTAGAGTACCTCTACCTCACTGCTATGACTAGGCACCCTATCAGAGGATAGGACTTTCCCAGTAGTTTCTATATATGTACTACCTTCTGGGCATGTCCAAGTGTTGTATCTACCACATGACACCTATTACAAATAGGATCTGGTCCCCATTGTGTTACACTCATCTACAGAAGAAAGGACGCTGTCCCCACTCAGCAGCTGGCCACAGCTTGAGCCTTATTGGTAAGTGCCTTACACGCAAACCGGGAGGTTATGACATAGCTGAGCACTCGTGACGAGGCATCGTGTCAGATTGCCCGCGTCTGCTCTGCTTATCTCGTAACACAGTTCAACTCCTGTGGTGTTTCATACAGGGTCCCCAATGTCATCATTGACACAATTTCAAGCGACCAACAGAAAGGGAACATCCAGGTTACGTATGTAACCCTTGTGCCCTGATAGAGGGAACAGCCCTGCCATAGCCCTGAACTTTGCCGCTATGAGTCATGACATATCATCGACTCCTCAGAAGAAACCTGAGTGAGTGTTGCACGCTGTAGGAAAGTAATTTTAAGTCATTGTTTTATTTTAAATAATTACATTTGTTTGATTTTTTTAATATATATATATATATATATATATGTGTGTGTGTTTATCATAGTTTGAAACTAAATGAAGTAATAACCCCAGCTAAATACTCTGTAAATACAGAGTTGTTCAATGTTTTCTCTGAGCTCCTGTTTCACCTGAGACAGATGTGCAAGATAGCTACCACCCTTTGGTGCTTCTGACCGCTGCTATGGGTAATTTGCTGGCCACTTGCTTAATTACTTAATCAAAGGCCAGAGTCAACAAGTGAACCCTCATCTGTTATTTCCAACTGTGCCTAAAGTTGTCAACTATTTTGTTTCCATTTGAAGGGGCTGCCCCTCCAAATGGCTATAAATGTATGTTATTTGAAGTCAGACTTGATGACTGCAGCGCCCAAGCAGTATGCTCCGACATGTAGACTTGTGTTCATCATTTTCTACAATAAATACTGCTGCTGAAGAGAATCCAAATCTCCTGGTATTCACTGGAAAAAGTTTTCCAACAACACCATCCCACTTATATACCCAGATATCTGGGGTGGAGAGTGGCATGCAAATTCCACATGCCTATTTTCTTTGGCCTTTTTCACAAAGATCAAAGACGATTGGGTTTCCAAGAACAAACCCCTAGTGTCGTCACACAACATCTTGTTCCCTCTATCAGGGAATAGAAATTATTTCATTATTTTCTATAGTTTTTATTTTTTTTGTTTATTACATATTTCTATTATTATTATTACAACCCCAAATCAGAAAAAGTTGGGACAGTATGGAAAACACAAATAAAAAAAGAACGTAGTGATTTCTAAATTTACTTTGACTTGTATTTTATTGCAGACAATACAACAGCACATTATTTAATGTGTTCCTCATGATTTTTATTGTTTTTCTTCAAAACAAACAAAATTCCTATTTTGGTTCTTGCAACACATTTAAAAAAAATGGAACAGGAGCAATTTAGGGCTAGTAATCAGGTAAATTGGTTAAATAATGATGTGATTTGAAACAGGTGATGTCAACAGGTGATTGTAATTATGATTTGGTACAAAAGCAGCATCCAAGAAAGGTCTAGTCCTTTAGGAGCAAAGATGGGCCGAGGATCGCCAGTTTGCCAACAAATACGTGAGAAAATTATTGAAATGTTTAAAAACAATGTTCCTCAAAGAAAGATAGGAAGACATTTGCTTATTTCACCTTCAACAGTGCATAACATAATTAAAAGATTCAAGGAATGTGAAGGAATTTCAGTGCGTAAAGGACAAGGGCGCAAGCCTAAGCTGAACAACCGTGCTCTACGATCCCTCAGGCGGCACTGCATCAAGAATCGTCATTCATCTATAAGCAATATCACCACATGGGCTCAGTACTACTTTGGCAAACCTTTGTCAAGTACCACAATACGTAGTTACATCCACAAATGCCAGTTAAAACTGTACTGTGCCAAAAGGAAGCCCTATGTTAACAGTGTCCAGAAGCACCGTCGACTTCTCTGGGCTCGGAGGCATCTGGGATGGACCATCACACAGTGGAAATGTATACTGTGGTCAGATGAATCAGTATTTCAGGTATTTTTTGGGAGAAATGGACGCCGTGTGCTCCGGACCAAAGAAGAAAAGGATCATCCAGACTGTTACCAGCAACAAGTCCAAAAGCCAGGGTCTGTCATGGTATGGGGTTGTGTCAGTGCCCTTGGTAAAGGTAACTTGCACTTCTGTGATGGCACCATTAATGCTGAAAAGTACATAGAGATTTTGGAGCGCAATATGCTGCCTTCAAGAAGACATCTTTTCCAGGGATGTCCATGCATATTTCAACAAGATAATGCAAAACCACATTCTGCACACATTACAAAGTCCTGGCTGCGGAGGAAGAGGATACAGGTACTTGACTGACCTGCCTGCAGTCCCGACCTGTCTCCAATAGAGAATGTGTGGCGCGTTTTAAAGCGCAAAATGCGACAACGAAGACCCCGTACTGTTGCCCACATTAAGACTTGTTTGCAGCAAGAATGGGACAAAATTACACCTGAAACACTTCTTCACTTGGTGTCTTCAGTCCCTAAACGTCTTTTAAGTGTTGTGAAAAGGAATGGCAACATTACAAAGTGGTAAATGCTTTACTTTTCCAACTTTTTTTGAAATGTTTTGCAAGAACCAAAATAGGAATTTTGTTTTTTTGAAGAAAAAACATAAAAATCATGAGGAACACATTAAATAATTTGCTGTTGTATTGTCTGCAATGAAATACAAGTCAAAGTAAATTTAGAAATCACTACTTTTTTATGTGTTTTCCATACTGTCCCAACTTATTCTGATTTGGGGTTGTATTATGTCCCTGTTTAAAACAGCTGCTTTACAACAATGCAAAACTGTTTAAAGGTATATGGAAATAATTGATTGTGGTTATCAGAAAGTATGTCATTTAGAGATTTTTTTTTTTTGTACAATTGTTAAATTGTTTAACTGCATTTTAATCGCTCTGTACTTGTGGTCCGCATAATAACAATAAAGTTAATATAAATGGTAAAAAAATGTGCTGGAAATGTTTAAAGTACTGATATTGTAACGAAGGGTCACACACAGAGGGATCCATTTGCAGTGTTTTATTTGTTAACCAGGCAGATAGGGTTATGCAACAGGAAACAGGAACAACAGAGACAAGGCAGAAGAGTAAATATAACACAGACGTGGGTCGAGGCAGGCAGCAAACAATCATAACCATTAGGCAGTCTGATAATCAGGGCAGGTAGCAAACAATCCAAAATCCAAGTAACAATCCAAAATGGGTAATCCAATAAACAGTAGAAACTGCTCAGTAATGTCGCCGGGGCAAAACAAGACTGTGCTGGGGTTTATATACACAAGAGTTAATTGAGTTCAGGTGAGCAGGAAGTAAACAAACCCAGGTATGGGGCATTACGGGAAATGTAGTTCTTAATGGCGTTAATATTCTGGAGACGTCTCCCGCTGGTGGTGCGGAGGAGGTGACACAGGGACCTCCTCCATAACAGATATAAACATTCTGAAATAATTTCACTAAATTTTATACTGAAACCAACAAATAAAACTAGCACTTAACTTTCTATGTGCATAAACACTAAAATAACATAACCAAGCACCATGTGGCAAGGAGATTTAGGTTTTCCTAGTGCAGTTTGAACACAATCTTAAGCTAATCAATCATCAACGCAATTAAAGTAAAGCCGGCAAATCATCTGCTGGTGAGCTATTGATCCAAGAATGAAAACAGCCTATTGCATATTTTAATGTAAAACGAATAGAAATTATGATTATGTATAAAGTTTTATGAAATAAATATAAAATATTTCTGTTTCTCTGTGTCCATATTATGAAATAGGCCTATTGAATTTATACTCTTGCCAACACATTTGTTATAAAAAGTTACCCCTCACTTTTAAATCATAGCACATGATCATTATAAGGTGCCCATCTACAGGTATGTTTTTAGGGATGATGTTTAAATAACAAAATGTAGTCTAGATTCTACATCTGTAACGAGGAGAAAGAGACAGTAGGATCCATTTGCAGTAGTTTATAGAATAGTAGAACAAGCAGGGTAACAGCAAACAGGTATATCAGGGGCTAGGCTAATCAGCAACGATAAACAATCCAAATCGGGGCAGGTAGCAAACAATCAGAAAAACAATAAACAGTCCAGGTAATAACGGGTAATCCAACAACAATAGAAAACGCTCAGAAATGTTAGCCGGGGCAAAACAAGACTTCGCAATGAGCTAGTGAAAGGCTGGAGTTTATATACACAAGAGTTAATGGTAATCAGGTGAACAGGAAGTAATCAGCCCCAGGGATGTGGCCCTATGGGAAGTGCCGTCCAAGACAGCCTAATATTCAGGTGACGGTTTCCTCTGGTGGTTCGGGGGAGGCGGTACGGGAGCCTCCACCATAACAGAGCCCACCCCCTGTGAACGTCTCCTGACGTGAGGAGGATGACGGCGTCAGGGTCTACCACAAGGACGAGGGATCGGCTTATCTGGATGGGTCTGGTAAAAATTCCTCTGTGAGCATAGGATCCAGGATATCCCCGGAATTGACCCAAGACCACTCCTCCGGACCAAACCCCTCCCAGTCTACCAAATACTGGAGAGTCTCCAGTATTGAAATCGGCACCTGGAATCGAGAAGCTCCTTAACTCGATAAGCCTCCTCACCATCGACCAGAATGGGGGGAGGCAGTTCCCTGGGCTCCCCCTCCGCCTCACCGACCGGACCAACAGCAGGTTTTAACAAAGAAACATGAAAAGTAGGAGAAATACAGTAATTAGAGGGGAGATTAAGGCGAAAAGAAACTGGGGTGATTTGTCTGGTAATTTGGAAAGGGCCAACATACCTGGGACTGAGCTTTCTGCAGGGCAACTTGAGCTTTAGGTCTTTCATGGAAAGCCACATCCATTGGCCAGGAGCATAGGAAGGACCAGGACGATGATGTTGGTTAGCTTGCTGTGTCTGTCTTCTAATGGCATGCAGGAGATGAGTGTGTACCCAGTCCCATACCTCTTCACTACATTGTAGCCACTTGGTAATAGAAGGTAGGTTTGAGGGTTCCCCAGACCAAGAGACAAGGAGGAGGTGGGTTTTAATTGTTGAGGTTGATAATTTCCGTTATGATATCCCACTGGACTGGGGCTACTAGCAAAATTCTCTGAAAGGATGTTCTCTTGATAAACAGGGTCTTGAATTTTGTCCATTTGACGGGATAATGCGTCCGCCTTCGTGTTCTTGGTGCCTGGTCTATAGGTAACAGTAAAATTGAACCGGGTAAAAAACAAGGCCCATCGAGCCTGCCTGGAGTTTAGTCTTTTAGCAGAGCGTAGGTATTCAAGGTTCTTGTGGTCTGTTAGAATGCTAAATGGATGTGTGGCCCTCTCTAACCAATGCCTCCACTCCTCAAGAGCTAACTTCATGGCTAGGAGCTCGCGATCTCCCACATCGTAATTCTGTTATGCCGGAGATAGTTTCTTCGAAAAAAAAGTGCAGGGAAACATTTTGGGTGGTGAACCATGACGTTGAAGGTGAAGCGTCTCTTAAGATCAGAAAAAGCCCGTTAAGCTTCCGGACCCCAGGTTAATTTGGAAGATTGACACTTAGTTAAAGCTGTCAGAGGTGCAGCAACCATACTGAAGTTACAAATGAATCGTCTGTAAAAGTTTGCAAAACCCAACAATCTTTGAAGCTGCTTAACCGTGGTAGGTTGTGGCCATTCGGTGACTGCTCGTACCTTCTTATCATCTATAGCAATTCCCTCGTGACTAATGATGTAGCTCAGGAATGACGTACTAGTATGGTGGAATTCGCATTTTTCTTCTTTGGCGTATAGTTGGTACTCAATTAGGTGTTTAAGAACTGATCTGACGTGTTCAATGTGCTCCCTCAGTGTGTCAGAGTAGATCAGGATGTCATCAATATAGACAATCACCCACTTGTCCAGCATATCACGGAAGACATCGTTCATGAAAGACTGGAATATCGATGGAATGTTAGCAAGACCGAATGGCATGACTAGGTATTCATAGTGCCCGGTAGATGTCGAAAAGGCTGTCTTCCACTCGTCACCCTCCTTGATATGAATTAGGTTGTAAGCACTTCGGAGATCCAATCTTGTGTAGAATCTAGCTTGTCTTAGCTGTTCTAGGGCCACCGGAACCAACAGTAGGGGATAACGGAACTTGACTGTTACTTCGTTCAACCCACGATAATCAATGCATGGTCTAAGACTTGCTGGTGAATTGGAAGGTTGGATGAAATTCTTACTCAGCTCTTCTATGTAGCTCTTCATTGTCTCAGACTCGGGTTGGGACAAGGGGAAAATTCGACCCTTAGGAGGCGTGGCACCAGGTATAAGATCAATGGCACAGTCTATTGAACAATGAGGGAGTAGTTGTGAACTTTAGAAAAACAGGAATTATGACATGAAGAACCCCACTGCAGTATTTGTCCATCTTTCCAGAAAATCACTGGATCGTGCTGCCGTTACCCAGGCAACCCTAGGATGATCTCGTATTTGGAAGAGGGTATGACATAGAATTGAATGGATTCTGAGTGCAATAGTCCAACACGCAATTGAATTGGTTCAGTTTTTTGAAGAACATGACCATCACCCAGAGGTCGTCCGTCTACCGCCTCCACTGTTAGGGAAGATTCACAGGATATTAAATTAAGACGGTGCTGTTGAGTGAATGTTCGAGATATGAAATTACCGGCTGCCCCTGAGTCAACCAGTGCGATGGTTCTAACGGTCTCTCTGGAAATGGTAATTTCTACTAACAGTTCACAATTAGATTTCTGAGAATTTGTTAGTGGAACTTCACTCACCGAAGGCGGTTGGACGCGGGGTTTGGCTTGGACAGTTTAATTTCATGTGACCGGGCTGACCACAATAAAGGCATAACCAAAGCTGAAGGCAGCGTCGGCATTCCTCGGGAGACAGACGTGCATACCCCAGTTGCATAGGTTCCCCTCCTGGTTGCACTTCGGGTGAACTGATGGACTTCGGCGTGAGCGGATGAGATTATCTAATTGGATAGCTAGTTCAATGAAGTCACTTAAACCTTTCCCCTCGTCACGGCATGCCAGTTCAGTTTGTAATTCGAATCGTAGTCCCTTACGGAAGAGCAGCTTTAGAGTATTCAATCAAAAACCTCTCGAAAAAGTTGTAGAAATATCTCGAAGGTGGAAGATTCGATCTTATCCGATTTCCAAATAGCAGATGCCCAGTCCAGCACTCTCCCGGTCAAGAGCGAACAAATAAAAGTGATACGGCTGGACTCCGTAGGGTACAATATCGGCTGTTGTTCCAGAAAAGCCAGTCTGGGACTTACAGGAGTGGTTGTAGCAGAGAGAGCACTGCTGGTTGTTAGCGGTCTCACTGTAGAATCCCTTATCAGCTGTCGCATTTGCTGTAGAGTTTGTGCGAGCTCATCGGTGAGGGTGGTCAAACGAACAAGCTGTTGGTGATGCATGCTGAGTTGCGAAGCCTGAGTAGTTAGCTCCGAAGTTAATCGGGTGTTCACTGCTGGATCCTCTGGTGGTGAAGTCTTCTGTTGGTGGTGGTCGCATGAGTGTGTGTAGCAGTTGAAGGCTCAACTCCAGAGTTGTTTGTTGTGAAACGTGTAGTTTGGTGGCTCTGTATAACTATTGATTTGTGTCAATATATTTTGGATAGTAGCGTTCTTCTTTTGATTTACTGTTTTCACTCTATGGATGAGACTCAACAAGAACAAAGTGAGTGATATTTGAGTTACTTTGTCTTATTTATGATTTAAGTCTATCTTGGTAATGATTTATTCGTTTATCTTTGGGGTTAGTAGGTATGTGGGTGCTATTTTATTTTGAATTACGTTTTATTTCTCTTTGTTATGTTTCATTAGGGAGTTGGCTTTCATTAGGCAGATTTTGCTCTGTTTCTTTTTTTCTGTTTTAGTGTAGCTAGTTGCTTAATTGAAAGTTAGTTTGGTTATGTTTGTTATTTTGGCAATACCCCCTCCTGAACTTGATACCCCTTTTTCTTATAGTTTGACTTTGTAAATAAGTGATGCTATGTGGTTATTATGAGGCAATTCTGGAGCTGAGGACTGTTTTAGGAGTGTTTTAGTCAGCTCCTGCTCACATTCACCACCATTCACCTTGCTGTTGCGCTTCTGCACTTAGTAGGGGAAAACTTGCATAGAAACCTGTATTGGACTGTGGGGGGAAAATGGCTTTCCTGGAGAAAACCCATGCTGATCAGAACCCAAATATGACCCTGCATTATGCCAGAACAAGTTTTAGTACAGGAATCTACTCTAAAAAATTATTAAACAATTTTAGTTTAATTTTAGTAACAATTTTTAAAAAATCTTACACAGGTCTTGCAGTAAACAAAGAGTGTAATGTAACTAATCTAGTGATCAGTGCTGGGTTTAATTGAGGGAACATTCTAAAACAAAACACCATTTGATCTTTGTTCCCAGGATATAGTTCCTTGCTTCCCCTATGTGGGACTGATACCCTGAATTTCACTTCTGCAAACCCCCATCTGTGTATAAAAGGTGGCTAGGCAAAAGCCTCAGGGAAGCATTCTGTAACCAGAACTTCCCACACAAGTACTGTGTGTGTGTGTGTTCATTGCTAGGTATGACCTTACCTTTTTATATGCTAATCATTTTAATTAATTTGGTTTGAACTGTTATGTAATGATTTTAATTGATTTAAGTGTAACCTACCTGGTAAAATAAATTGCTAATTTTGTTCGGAGCGTATCAAATTGCTAATACAAGAATCTTATACCTCATATTACCACAAATGTGTCCAGCATATAAATCACACTGAAAGCTTGTGCTTGAATGGAGTAATTCCTCAGCTTGAGTTAGAGTGGAGAAATGCCTCAGCACCCTCAGATTTTTGTCTATCACCTGATTAAGTTGCATGCGTTACGTCCCGCATGGGTCTAGGGGTGTTAGGATGCACAACAAAATTACCACCACCAGCAAGCAAATTAATTTCAAAATTATTTTTATTTTAAGCATAAACACAAGGTATCTTCAACGACTTAATGGAAACAGTGGCTTCAGAAAGGGGCAAGGCCAAAATAACAAAAGCAATACATATGAGGAGTAACCTCTAACTAAACTACCAAATAAAAAAAAAGACAACAGCAATCTCCCCTAACTCCTTTCCTGGCCACAAAACAGGAAAGTTAAATCAAAATGCCACCCACCTCCCTAGAACTTCCACATAAATAACAAAAAAAGTGTGAAATGAACCTAAAACCTGGAAAAAACAGACAGGGTGAGACTCGGGACAAAAAACATGACGAGAAGAACATGACAAGACTCACTGTGACCAGGAAACAAGACTATGGGATACAGGACTCGAGGGACGAGATACAAGATACTAGATATGAGATGCGGGAAACCAGACAATACACGGGGAACGAGAATGAACCGACAAGAGACAGAGAACATGAGGGCAATAAATAACACACGGACAACGAGGAACAGGTGCGCGACATCAGCGCAAACGAGACAAGAGAACAAGGGGGCGGGGCCATGACGCGTGACCGGAGAGCACATGGCGAATGTAAACAAAACAGAGGCCATGTGCTTCCACACAGGACGAAAACCAGAGCGCACGTTTAGATCACAGAAACAAGAAACAAGAACCAAGACAAGAAGGAGTCAGGATCCAAACAGCATGCTCTGACGCAAAACACAAGGCATGTCAGGATCCTGGCAATATAATCTAGAAAGATTCAGGACAGGAAGCCAGGACCCTGACATGAGGGTCCTGGAGACAATCAGCCAGATTAAGAAGGAGGAGCCAAATGGAAAACAGAGTGAGAAACAAAAACACAGCTCATAACAATAATCTATAAGCCTCTGGACGTAACACATGATAATAACTAAGATAGCTATTATTAGATTGGCTTAGGTAATAGGTTACCCGACAACCCTTTGACTAAGATTGTGAGATCCATGTATACCGGTGTGAGACTTTGTGCAACATTCCTAATACATGAATGGAAACTTTATTAATCTAAACTGGAGTCGATTAAATTATCAACAGAATCCATTTTGTTAAAAGCACCAAGGAAATGGAGTTACCCTTATGGAGTTTTCATTCTATTCCATTTGTGCCTTTAGTTCAGTTGGCTAATTTGGTGTTTCCAGACAAATAAAATAAGCGGTAACACTTTACATTAAGGTTCCTGTCAGGGTCCTGGCTTCCTGTCCTGAGTATTTCTAGATTATCTTGCCAGGATCCTGACATGCCCTGTGTTTAGTGTCAGAGCATGCTGTTTGGATCCTGACTCCTTCTAGTCTTGGTTCTTGTTTCTTGGAGTCGGGATCCGAACGCATGCTCTAGGTCCTCGTCTTGTGTGGAACACATGGCCTCTGTTTTGTTTACATTCGCCATGTGCTCTCCGGTCTTGCGTCTTGGCCCTGCCCCCTTGTCCTCTTGTTTCGTCTGCGCTATTTTCACGCACCTGTTAGTCGTTGTCTTTGTGCTATTTAATGCCCCCATGTTTTCTGTCTTGTGTCGGTTCATTTTGTAACCTTGTTATTTTGTAACTTTGTTATCTTGTAATCCTGTGGACACGCGTCTTGCTGTTTCGTTTCTTGTGGTCTTGTATTCTCGTTCTTGCCCTGCTGAAGTTTTTGTGCTCTCCATGTTCTCCGGTTTGTAGTTTCGTTTTTTGCTCCATTTTTTGGAGAACTTTGTTGAAGTTTGTTAATAGAGAGTTTTCTTCGGTTTCACGCTGTCTGCAATTGGGTTTGTTTCTCCCGCACCTGACAGTTCCCTTTGTAAGGGGTTTATAAAGGTGTTCATTAATGAGTAATAACCCATTTACAAATGCATAATCATTTAAAGCACTTATAATGGCATGAATAAAAAGATGTCTGTAATGAAATATCTGCCAAATAGTGAGCTACTTTTTACTCATGTTATAAATGCTTAATAAATGTATTTATTCAAACTCAAAACCAGATTAACAATGTTAATTATGAACTGACTTATAGTGAGGCCAAAGGGTGCTGTACTGGTTTTTCCTCATTCTAATGTGTATTGTCTTTTCATGCATGTTGATGCTGGTCATGATGCTTATCCACAGCAATTCATAAAAGTTCATATTTGTCAAACTTTATATTTTATTATATTTCATATATTTTATTAATGAATCACTTTCTTCCAATAAAAGTTATACCAGAGAACCTTAGGGTGGAGACCAGTGAACCATTTATTGATGAGCTAGAAACATTGGCAACCTGTGAAAGTGTGCTTGAATACAAAATGGGCACCAGCAAACCATTTATTTTTTTAATTTTATTTTTGCCTTTTATGCCTTTATTGCATATAGTATAATTGTATTGCATATAGTATAATTGTAACAGGCAGGAGAGAAGTAAATATGATTAGCAAAGGACCTCAAGCTGGGATTTAGACTTTGATCTGTGGTGAAAAGTGTTGTATATTGGAAAGCTTGCCCACAGGACTGTGGCCCGATGTAACGAAGGGTCACACACAGAGGGATCCATTTGCAGTGTTTTATTCGTTAACCAGGCAGACAGGGGTATACAACAGCAAACGGGAACAACGGAGACAAGGCAGAAGAGTAAATACAAGACAGGCGTGGGTCAAGGCAGGCAGCAAACAATCATAACCATTGGGCAGTCTGATAATCAGGGCAGGCAGCGAGTAATCCAGAAACCAGGTAACAGTCCAATAATCAAGGCAGGCAGCAAACAATCCAAAATTCAAGTAACAATCCAAAACAGTAACCGGTAATCCAAGAAACAGTAGAAAACACTCAGTAATGTCACTGGGGCAAAACAAGACTTCGCACTGGGCTAAGGAAAGTCAGGGGTTTATATACACACAGATTAATGCGGTTCAGGTGAGCAAACAGGAAGTAATTAAACCCTGGTATGGGGCATTATGGGAAACGTAGTTTTACTGGCGTTAATATTCTGGAGATGGCTCCCGCTGGTGGTGCAGAGGAGGTGGAGCAGGGACATCCTCCGTAACACCCGGCATTATTTATTAGCTATAAACAGTAATAGCCTGTGAATGAGTACCTCAATGTAAACTGGAAACATGAGAACTATTTATTTAAAATTACAAATGTTAAAAACATCTGAAAGTGCACCTTAATGTAAAGTTGACATCTGTGAACTATTTTACAATGAATTATAAACGTTAGTAACCTGTGAATGGATACCATAAAATGGACATCTGTGAACCATTTATGAGTTAAAAACGTTAATAATCCCTGAAAGTGCACCTTAATATAAAGTTGAATGGGTACCTTAACGTAAAGTGCCTCAATTGGCCACTATAATTAATTTTTCATATTTTAAATAATTTTCACTTTGTTTTCACAAAATCTTATGTAACAGTTTTGTATAGCTGAATAATTAAACATACAAGTACATCAACTTGCTACTGGATTTACATTGCTTTTGTTTGTTTTGTGCAGAATATTAGCAAAGTTTACATACAATCTATACATACAGTCTTTTTCAGTAAAGACAAGCCAAAATGATGATCAATATATGTGAGTTGAAAAATCATCATGTATAAAGCCTCAATTGTACATTATGCATTTTAAATAAAGCATTTTAATATAGCACTAAACTGGGATTTTACAAAGGATATGCATGCAAAATAGCTATGAACAGCTGGCCTAGTAAACCATCAGGATGTTTTTCCTGCCCAGTATGACCACTCAATAACAGCAAGATGCTGTGTGTGTAACGCAGGGTCAGAGATGTTAGGATCTATTTGCATCAATTATAAGGGCAAGGCAGAGCAGTATCAAAAACAGACAAGGGTCGACGCAGGCGGCAAACAATCATAATCCAGAAATGCAGTAGAAATCAGGGCAGGCAGCAAAGTAGTCAAAAAACGATAAACAGTTCAAATCCAAACACAGGTAACAAGGGTACATAGAAAACACTCAGAAATGATCACCATGGCAAATCAAGACTTCGCACAGAATAGAGTCTGGAGTTTATATAGGGACAAAAATTGGTAACAGGTGGCAGAGTAATCAGTCGCAGAAATGCGGCCTCATGGGAAATATAGTCCAGAATTGAGATGACTAATATTCGGGTGAGGGTTCCCTATGGAAGGGAATGGAAGGTTCCGTTATGGAAGGTAAATTGGTAGGCTCTCCAGACCAGGAGAACAATGACAGTTGAAAACCCAGAATGCACTTGAAAGGGGTCATGCCAGTGGAGGGTTTTATCAGGGAATTCTGTGTGTATTCGGCCCACATAAGAAAGCGACCCCACTCAGATTGTCTCTGTTGACCATATGAGCATAAGAATCTGATAATCTCCTGGTTGAGTTGCTCGGTTTGACCATTGGATGGAGGATGGTAACCGGAGGTGAGGCTTGCATTCACGTTGAGTTGCTTGAAGAATGATGCCCAGACCTGGGAAGTGAATTATGGTCCCTGATCAGAGACAATGTCATAGAGTAGTCCATAAAATTTAAAA
This sequence comes from Chromobotia macracanthus, assembly GCA_036877525.1. Lineage (NCBI taxonomy): Eukaryota > Metazoa > Chordata > Actinopteri > Cypriniformes > Botiidae > Chromobotia > Chromobotia macracanthus. Next base: position 1,162,029 of record JAZGTH010000032.1, on the reverse strand, counting down.
ACATGATTGCACAATAATTCAGCAGTCTGAAGGGAGGTGGAGAGTTTAGGCAGAGGGATTAATCTACAGGCTTTGGAGAAACGATAGTGAGTACCGTGGTATTACCCTGGGAGTTGGGAAGATTGGTAATAGTCTATAGCAATGTGTGACCAAGGTCTTTGTGGAGTCGGTAATGGCTGTAATAAACCAGCTGGTAGTTATTTGGGTGTCTTGGAAGTTTGGCAGTTGGTACAGTTGTGAATGTGCTGGATGGTGACGTTGGTTAGAGAGGGCCACCAGAAGCGATTTCGGAGTAGTTGAATGGTAGCTGTGATACCAGGGTGCCCTAAGATGGTCATCTCATGAACCTGAGTGAGCAGATGTTTTCAATGGGGAACAGAGACAAAGATCACAAAGATAGCAGGGCATTTGGGAGGTGGTGGATCTTGGCTGTTTAAATGGGTAATCTCGGTTACTATATCCCACTGAACGGGAGCTACTAGTAGATTTTCAGGGATAATATTCTCCTGTGTAGATGAGTTTAGCAAGTCATCGGTTTGGTGAGATAGGGTGTTAACTTTGGTATTCTTAGACCCTGGATGATAAGTCACAGTGAAATTAAAGCGTGTAAAGAATAGAGCCCATCAAGCCTGCCTGGAATTAGCCTTTTCGCTAAACATAAATATTCAAAGTTCTTGTGATTAGTCAACACACTGAATGGATGAGAAGCTCCCTCAAGCCAATGATGCTATTCCTCCAGAGCTAACTTCATGGCTAGTATTTCCCGATTTCCCACATCATAACATAATTTTGTTCAGCTGGAGACAATTTCCTGGATAAATAGGTGCAAGGGAACATTTTAGCCAGAGAGCCATGGCATTGTAAGAGTACAGCGCCGACCCCAGTATTTGAAGCATCTACCACCATGATAATGTAGTGATCTTCACACTGGGCACCAATTAATGGTAGGCCTCACACAGGACACCAAAGGTGTGTGTGAGTTTTGGTCACACGTCACCCTAAGTGTGTGTGTGTCTCATGACCTCTCCCTCCTTTTACCTTGGTGCACCAGCTGAGGAATTCCACCTCAACATTCATTGGAGTAATCCAACATAAATCATAAATGATAAGAAAAATTATGTAAAGTGGAGGGGGTAAATCACCTGGGATGTCTGAAAGATTTTGTGAGATTCTTGCTAACTTGTAGAGCCTCTGATTACCAACACAAGAAAGACACAGTTGTACAAATACAAAAGGGTTTATTCACTAAACATACACAGGGAGATAACTACTGGATAATGCATAGAAATAAAAATAACACTACAATTGAATAATACTTTAGAAAGATTGAATTATCGAATGAAAACAATGACTAGAATAAACACAAAGATGCAATGCTGTTGCTGAATGTGGTGGCAGGAGAATATTCTTAGGTCGTCAACTCGCAGGGATAATACCTATACTCTCTGCTAAGTAGCACATACAAAGCCTATACTGCAATTACTAGTGCCAAGGTCTTGAAAGAGGTTTGGAAGGAAAAAGTATATTTACGTTCCACACCGTCAGGAGATCAGTCCTGCGTTGGAGACGAGTTGTGTGGGTTGCGTACTGTCCAAAAAGCGCAGAATCACTCTCAGAGAGTTGTAGTCACGGAGAGGTGAACTCTGCTGCACCAGAAAGATTGTAAGTCCAAGGCGTGATAGAGTCGTTGCAGTTGAGCTGTGAGGCCAGAAGAGCCGTGAGGATTGGTAAAGTCCACTCGTGCAGTTGATGGTAAAATTTAAGGTTTACTTGCAAAAGCTTAACCTTAGTTGTACTGTTGTTTCTTCCTAGTTCAGTCAGAAAACTCAAAACAAGGATGGATCCGCTGATGAGGGACTTTATTTCTTTCTGGTGAGGTGGAGACTGTGATTCGGTTCCTCCCCCCCATTCCCAATAAGGTGATTGGTTATCGGGGGGGAAGGCTGACCACACCATATGGCCCACCCTTCTCCAGCTGTGTGGAACTCGTTTGCATATTGTGAAAGTCCATTTTAGAAAATTGTCCCTAAACCTTTATCTATGCATTTTTTCCACTCTCAAAATACACTTGACAATGTTCTGCATACATACCAAACATGATGTTGAAAGGCTGGAATAATCATGTGTACCTATATTCAGGGGCTACAGGTGAGATGACACACATTGCACATGTTATTATGACATTCCAGCTACATTTACACACACAATAACATTTTGGTATGTTCAGCGTTTGTAATGTGCAGTTGTAATGTCCTTTTTAACAGTTCTTCCTGTATAAATGTAAAAGGTTTGACTCTCCTTTTTTCAATCATTGCGTGTCGCATGGCCAGCACATTAGCATGCTGTATCTGGAGGATCAAAGGAACTTTATTGCCATCCTGGCCTGGGCCTTAGGAACAAAGTAATGGGTGATCCTGTGTACCAATGAAAAAGGGTCCTCTCCTTCCCTATCTTAACCCAACAGGGGTATCTGGCAGTTCCCTTAGCCTCTTTATCTGATGGCACTGAGCATCTGGTTGTGTTTGCCCGTCAACGTCCAATCGCAAGTGAGAAAACCTTCCTCCATTGTGGGTGGCAATTAGAGAGAGGCCCCATCATAAACTGGGCCCTGGAATGTCCTTTGTTGTGCTGTTCATTACAATAAAGGGCCGATTTGGATCCGGGTGCTTAAGGATGAGTGCAGAGATGAAACGGGTTTTGAAATTTTGAAAGGACTGTTGTGCTTCTGTAGTCCAGATGAACTTGGTGGATTGTCGCTTTGTCAATGCTGTTAAGAGTGCAGCAACAGAACTGAAATTGCGGATGAATCTTCGGTAAAAGTTAGTGAAACCTAGAAAGTGCTGTAGCTGCTTCACAGTACGTGGGTGTGGCCAGTCCGAGACAACTTGTACCTTTCTGTCGTCCATGGCAACACCCTCCTGGCTGATCACATAACCAAGGAACAAGGTACTGGTACGGTGAAACTCACATTTCTCCTCATTAGCATAGAGTTGGAATTGAATGAGACGTTTAATCACAGATCTAACATGAGTAATATGCTCTTTGAAGGAATTAGAGTAGATAAGGATATCATCAATATAAACTATTACCCATTTATCCAGCATGTCTCAGAAAATATCATTCATAAAGGACTGTTAGCTTGACCAAAAGGCATTACCAAATATTCATAGTGTCTGCTTGAAGTAGAGAAGGGTATTTTCCATTCATCTCCCTCTCTTATGTGAATAAGATTATATGCGTTGCAAAGATCTAGATTAATATAAAACCTGGCTTGTCGAAGTTGTTCCAGAGCTGCTGGTACCAACGGGAGCGGACAGCGAAACTTAATAGTCACTTCATTCAGACCACAGTAATCTACGCAGGGTCATAGACTGCCGTCTTTCTTCTTATCGAAGAAGAACCCTGCCGCGGCGTGAGAGTTAGATGGTCTGATGAAGCCTTTGGTTAATTCCTTCTCGATGTAGGCCTTTATGGCCTCATATTCAGGTTGAGAATATTCTGCCCATATGGGGGTGTTGCACCAGGCAAGAGATCAATGGCACAGTTTATGGGCTGGTGAGGAGGGAGCTGAGAAGCCTTCTTTTTGCTGAACGCTTCAGATAAATCTGCGTATTCAAGAGGTATGGTTGACACTTGTTAGTCGGTGTTCCCCAGAGAGGTAGGATACTTGAGTGGGCGGATTACTTTGGACAGACAGGAATTGAGACACAAAGAGCACCATTAAAGAATCTGTCTGTCTCTCCAAGTGATTACTGGATTTTGTGTACGAAGCCATGGTAGACCCAGAAACATGAGGGAATCACGGATAGAGAGAGGTTGAAGATTTCCATAAAAACACCTGCTATCTTGACCGTGCATGCTCTTGAGTATGCGGGCCGGAATGCCGTCAGGACCCACAGCCTTGCGAATATTCATCCGACGGAATTGCTGTGTGACATCTGCTACAGAGACAGAGAGCGTACTCACATCTGTATCTGTGGTCGTGGGAGCTCTCTCCGTGAGGGCGGGGTTATTTGTTTCAAAATGAGCATAAAAAGAATTTAGCTCGCCCGGGAGAGAGGCAGCGGTGTTCATAGAGGGGTGTTTATTTCTCTTTATTGATTCCCCACCACATGCTTCTTGTGCTATTTGAGTTGAACTGACCTTACTACCTACTTTTTCTTTGTACTGGTGATTGGCAGCTTTGATGGTTTTTCTTCTAATTTTGGTGTTATTGTCCTGAGGTTGGCCTTGTTAAAGTCACCAGTTATAATGAACACGGCCTCAGGGTGCGCAGTATCCTGCTCGCTTATAGTGGCCATACAGTTCTTTGAGTGCCTGGTCTGTGTCGGCTTGATGGAAGATGTATACAGCTGTGATGATAACAGCCGTGAACTCCCTCGGCAGGCAGTATGGTCGACACAAAAGCATGAGGTATTTCAGATCAGGGGAGCTAAAAGACTTTATAGAGTGCACATTCCTTCGATCACAACAAGCATCGTTGATCATAAAACATATTCCCTGAGAGGCCTTTTGCCCTGTTCATGCGATGCACAGAGAACCCATGGGCTCGATGGCTGAGTCTGGAACCTCCACAGACATCCAGGTTTCCGTAAGGCATATAATGCAGCAGGACCTCATTTCTTGCTGATAGGAGATACCTGCCCTTAGTTCGCAGAGCTTGTTGTCCAGTGACTGTACATTAGCCAGTAGAATGGTGGGGAGCGGGTCTCAGCCTGGCGAGAACACTGCCCTTTTTTCCTCTTTTCCGGGTGCGTTTCCGAGGTCGCGGCAGGGCCGTCCAAACAAAGGGCTCTGTTGTTGTGTTTGTGAACAGAGCGTCTTCGAAGAACTTAAAGTCCGGTTTCCGGTGAGCAACAGTGTAGCCAATATCCAAAAGTGTTTGTTTGTCATATATAATTAAACTGACGAAAGACAACATGGTTATATACAGAATAAACAAATAAATAAACAATTAACTCTAGTGTCTCGATGGAGCTCGCAACACGGCTGCCATACTCAGCACTATTTTGGATGTGTTTATGCAGAGTGGGATCAGCACATGTCCATTGAGCTTTCACACTGGAAGCATTTGTTGCAAGCAGCTGAACTAGGGCTTTGTGTACTGCAAATACAGACAAGTATCATCCATTAAGCCACCATTTTTCAGCTGTTCTCCTTCGGCTATTGGCAAAAACTCTTGGCATCAATGTGTTCTTTTTGTGTTTTATTTCTTATTTTTTCACTGTGCTAAATGTCATATGGTGATAAATGGTGTCATATGTTAACATAGAAACCTTGTTTGATTTCTTGATGAAATTTATTATACTTCATGTTAACTCAGGTCAATTTTGGCATTGCCACTTGCTGTGCTCCTGCTACCTGCTGCCACACTGCCTCTCTGTGAATGCTCTTACCTGTTAACGTGGGTGCTGAACGAGTCTACAAAGAGTAGGTGGCGCGGTACGTTACAGCAACAATGGAATAATTATGTCATACTTGTATTGCTTGATACTGAAGTAATCAGACGTATCAGATAAGCCCCCCCCCTTTACCCCAGGAAAATTCCATTTTAACAATATGTGACTCGTGCTGGCAAAATGAGTAGTAATGGGTAAAAATGGGTTCATTAAGCCGTCTTCTGCTCCAAATAGTAAACATCAAAAATGATATTTATTTGTATGTTTTCTGAGAGGAGTACCTTTCTCTCTGCTCACTGAACGACTTCTGCTGCTTCTCACTACAAGTTGTATGTCCATTGTTGCAAAGCGCAGCATTTCAGCTTTGTGAATATTCATATCAAATTCTCGATGCGTTGACTGACATTTGCAATGCGTGTGCCCAGACGTGCCTTTCTGTGAGTGCTCAATCTTCCTATGAAGTACATTATTGCGAAATATGTCTTGGCGAGATTGTGAATCTGTGAAATGTGAAAATAACTAATTTGGAAATTTTCTCATTCTGACTCATTTTGCCAGCACAGGTCACATATGAGAAAACTCTCTGAAGGGGCAGTTCAACAAATTAGAATTAACTGGAAGGTGTTTGTCAATGGATTTATCTGAAAGACCTGTGAGAATAAATAGAGCCTTTAATCATCAACACATGGAAAACAAAATTGTAATGAAATTTATTAACAATAGACATACATGAGTAAATACTACAGCTTAATGAAACTGATAAATACAATTTAGTCTTTGTTGCTTCTCCTTTTTAATTTTATATTCTTATTTTTTAATGCGGCCCTGGCTGCAATTTAATTGTAGTAAAATGGGAAGACTTCTTACGGAGAGAGATATATCAGACAGCTGTCTTAGCAGTCTATCTGATGTTGCTGAGCATTTGTTTATTTTCATTATTTTCATTAAGGTCCAATCATAGTGTAGCAAATTTGTAAGCAGCCTTACTACATTTGTTTTTGAGGAGCTCTATATCTGTAGAGGGTCATTGCCATGACCTGAGCCTAGGAATGTGCTGTTCACGTATGACATGGCAGCATAGAGATTCCGCCTTTTGAAAATTGCCAAATAATTCAAATAATTTGTTCAATTTGTTTTTTTCTGATTCAACAATGCAGCCAAAATACAATAATTATTTTTAAATTTATGAGATGCTCTGACTCTAGCAATAGCAGAGCGAGGGTCGATTCAAAAGTTTGGCTGAGGCAGCTCCAGATCTGTGTCCAGCTCCGAAAGTTCCTGAGCAACAGCTTGCATCGAGAGAGCAACATTCCTGCAATGCTAGAGCCATGGTGAGTGTGGTTTCTTCCTTCCCAGTAAATGTGTGTCCCTTCTCACCACTGTATTACAGTCAGTGCCCTACTCGTCTCTGGCTCAGCTGGAAACTTCATCTCCGCTGACTTATGCAATCAACATCAACTCAAGAAAAGGCTCAACAACATCTCATACCAAGTCCAATAAGTCAATAACAGGAACTCCTCAAGTCGGACAGCTCCACATCAAGGAAATCTGTTTCCTGGTTCTGGAGGGATCCACCGCTGGGATAGTACTAGGGTGCCCATGGCTCATTTCCCATGACCCTTCCATCTCCTGGGCAACTGGAAAAATCCTGAAGTGGGGTGAGAGTTGTTTCTATCAATGTTTCCCAAATCTTCCTAAACCTGTACTGACTGTTCCTGCTCTCCCAGTTTACTCCACCTCTGTCGAAAGCCCCCTCGAAAAGAGATCTGTAGACATTCCCAAAGAGTACACCCACTTCAGTGATGTTTTCTGTCCGAAATGAGCCTCCAAACTACCACCTCAACGACCATGGGACTGTGCCCACATCTTGTACCCAATGAACCAGTGCCCAGAAGTAGAATATATTCCCTCTCCATATAAGAACAGAAGGCCATGGAGAAATATATTGAGGAGGCGCTACAGCAAGGCTACATCTATCCTTCCACTTCCCCTGCTGCATCCAGCTTCTTCTTTGTGGCCAAAAGGGACGGAGGCTTGAGGCTTTGCATAGACTACCGAGCCCTCAACAAGATCACAGTAAAATATTGTTATCCACATCCCCTTGTCCCCTCAGCATTGGAACAGCTTTGCGGAGCCAGAATCTTCACAAAGTTGCACCTCAGGAGTGCCTATAACCTGATCCGGGTACGTGAGGGGAATGAATGGAAGACTGCTGTAGCGGCTTAAAAGCCAACCAATTCCTAACTAATTAATGACACTCCCATATTTTCCCACAGTCACATGACATCACACATGAATATTTACATGGCTCCTATAAATGCCTTTGTGACTCCAACTGGCCACTATGAGTATCTTGGCATGCCCTATGGATTAGTTAATGCCCCCTCTGTATTCCAGGGCTACATGAATGAGGTGTTCCAGGAGTACCTAAATTGCTTCCTCGTTGTTTACATCGATGACATCCTAGTGTACTCCCGGAATGAGGCAGAACATCGCCACCACGTCTCCGAGGTCCTCCAATGGCTCTGCAAACACCAACTATATCTCAAGCCAAAGAAATGCACTTTTCACCAGTCATCAATTCAATTCCTGGGTTATGAAATCAACGCTCAAGGGATCAAGATGGATGAGGGGAAGGTGAAAACCATTCCTGGCCAACTCCCACCAGTATCAAAGAGCTCCAACGTTTCCTAGGTTTCTCCAATTTCTATTGTTTTACAATTATAGCACCATAACTGTCCCCCTTACCAATCTCCTGAAAGGAAAGCCCAAGTCTCTGTCCTGGAATCCTGAGGCCACTGAAGCCATGAACACCCTTCAAAAGGCGTTTACATCAGCTCCACTTCTGGTCCACCCTGACCCATTAAAACCATTCGTTGTGGAGGTGGATGCTTCAGCGTCTGGGCCGTGCTTTCCCAGCAGTAGGGGACTCCTCCTTGGCTCCACCCATGTGCCTTCTTCTCCAAAAAACTTTCCCTGGTGGAGCAGAACTACGACATCAGCAACAGGAAAGCTAGCTCTGGAGAAGTGGAGGCACTATCTGGAGTGAGCCCACCATCCATTCGTGAGTTTACTGATCATTGCAACTTGGAATATCTGAGAGAGACCAAGAGACTCAATCCCCGACAGGCTAGATGGGCTCTCTTTTTCACACGATTCAATTTTACTATATCCTGTCGTCCAAGGACCAAAAATACCAAACGGAACACTCTCTCTAGACTCTCTAGACTTCTCCAGAGGACATATCAGAAAACCCTGAACCCATTCTCCCTCCCAGTCTAATTGTAAGTCTCATCCAATAGTCCCTGGATAAAGAATCGCAGCAGCCAGTGTCTCTGACCCTACTCCACTGGGCTGTCCACCAAACCACACATACATTCCTCTAAAGTCAGAGAACATCCCTCATCCATGCAACGCACACCTCTTTGGGCATCAACCCTCTCACTGCTCAAAGATCGCTTCTGGTGGCCTAGCATAGAAGAGGACATCAGAAGGTACGTGAGAGGAATGTGCAATGTCAAGAACACCCTGTCAACTACCAGCTGGCAAACTACTACCCTTCCCATTCCTTGGCATTCCCTGTCACAGTGGAAGTTCTTTTCAATCAGGTTATTCGAAATTTTGGTATCCCCGAAGACATTGTCTCTGACAGAGGTCTGCAGTTCATCTCATGAGTATGGAGATCGTTTTTCTCTCTCCTAGGTGTGACCGTCAACCTATCTTCTGGAGGTTCTGTCATGGAAATACCAGGCTCCGCCCCCAGTCAGTGATACCATTCACCTGAATACTAATCACATTCACCTGTTCATCATTTCACAATCACCACCTGCACTATAAGAGCGCACACTTCCCTCAAGCACATTGTCTGGTCTCCAATTGGAAAAGGACTTATTCCCATGCCCTCATTTTCCCCGTGTTCTCCAGTGTCTGTGTGTGCTCCAGTGTTTCCCAAGTCCGCTCTCTTACCAGCTCCTGAAAACCATCGTCATCTCCTACGGCTCATCAGTTTACTCAAGGACAATATTGCTATTGCTATTCACCTGTTTGCCTCATCTCTGTTAACATCTCAATAAAACCGCCTGTTTGGTACTTACCCATCTGTGTTCCCGAGTCTGCTTCCATTACATTCATATGCTGCATATTTGTTATAAGGAATCATGTTAAAATGTAAATAAATCACATCCCTACGTTATGATATAATTTCTTTAAGGCTGAGGTGTACAGTCAGACACATAAGCATTAATTTAATAAGAGATAAGAGAGGTATATTAAATACTTATTTAATAAAACAATGCCTATGTGAAGAAAATAAACAACCGTATGTTATGCTTAATTATCTAGATAATTGCATCCTTCAATACTATAGAATTACCAAAAGGCTTTATAAAAACTGAATAAACAATTACATAAATACATGTAATTACCAATAATAAATATGGCATTTTACTTAAATTAAAAAATGTTTGTAGAATATTTATGCATGACCGGTTGTTTATTAATCTTTTAATTTATCATTTTCTTTTTTTTTGCAGTTTGTACAGCAGTAGACGCAGTTCGGCGTAACACTTCCATCCTAAAGACCTTTAAGAAAGTTGGCGTTATGTCTAAAGCCTTTGAAAAGCACAAGGTCGACAGAAATACTGTGGTATCCACTGCATCAATTGGAGAAATTACCATTGCAGCCCCTGACCTGTTTAAAGATTTAAATGACACCCCCAAAAGAGACTTTGCTAAACTTTGCAAAGCGTTGCCAAGCTGTTATTGAGGCTGACCTAAAAGAAAAGATAGAAGGAAATCAGGAGCGGTACTTCTCCCCATTGGGAGGGCCAAGTAAAAAAAAGTACAGTTTTTCCTTTTTCATTCAATGCAAATGCATCCATTTTTTTGTTTTGTTTTTTTTTTTTGGACAGGGATTATTTGTTATTTAAGTGCACTTAATTATCTTCCATATTTCATATGGATCTAAAAAAACTCAGAAATTTCACTTGTTCAATCCAGTATTTCTACAGCACTGTAAATGTGTTCAAACATCCCAGGAGCGCCATATTGGTAGATTTTTTTTCACATTTCTGTTCAAGGTTTGTTTGTATTTAACACTTTAAAAGTACACCATGTTTTTGAGGAGCTCAAAACAAAAACAAGGTTCTGTTGTTAAGAGCACTTTAAATGTTACTGTATTTTGTGGCTGTACAGTATTTATCCACCAGTTTTATAGTGTATTTTACAGAAGTTAGTTACATTAAACTTCTACTAAAACAAACTTAGCTTCGGTTTTATTAGTAAATCTTTCTGGCCCATTTAGAGGTTATTAACATTTTTAACTCATTAATAAATGGATCACAGGTCTTCACCTTGCATTAAGGTGCACTTTCAGGGGTTATTAACATTTTTAGCTCAGTAAATGGTTTACAGATGTCCACTTTACATTACGGTACCCATTCACAGATAACTAACACATTACCTTCTCATAAACCCTCATAAACACATACTCCCTGGGAATCGAACCCACAACCTTTTCGCTGCTAACACAATGCTCTGCCAGCTAAGCTACAGGTCAAGGCCAGTGTTGCAGTTATTATCAGTTCAGTCAACTTTATATTTATAAACCAATTACAGTCTTAGTATCCCTAATTAGTTTTATTAATATACATCTTACAATGAACAAAAACATTTGCAATAATACCATATATTCTGTGTTGTACATGTTTGACAATTTTTCTGTTCTCCTATCTTAATGAGCAGTTTCATTTAATGCTTTAAGAAAATAGTGTCTTATTTGATAACACTTTACATTAAAGTTCCCTTTCTAAAGGGTTTATAAAGGTGTTCATTAATGAGTAATAACTCATTTACAAATGCATAATAAATCATTTATAAGCACTTTTAATAGCATGAATAAAAAGATGTAATGAAATATCTACCAAATAGTAAGTCACTTTTTACCCACATGTTATAAATGCATTTTATAAATGTATTTCATAAATGTATTTATTCATTTTTTTTAATTCAAAACCAGACTAAGGATTATCATAGTGTTAACTGAACTGCATAACACTGCACAATGAAAGAGAATGAGTGAAAAAGAAATACCGAAATAGCAGAGTCTTTAGGATTGTAGTTAGTTACAAAACCCTAAGCCCAGTTAAATGTCAGCAGTCTCCCAGTAAGCAAGCCAACAGGGCAACAGTGGCAAGGAAACACATTTACAATGATGTATAGACGGAGAAAAAACCTTGGGAGAAACAAGTCTCAGCCAGGAGGGCCAGTTCTCCTCTGGCACATTAAAGGGTGTTACAAACAGAATGTTACAAACAGAGATGTGACAGAAGCATAATGGTACTAATTGCAGCTATAACATCACACTTCTGTGACACGGCAGGGAACAAAAATGTATATTCTAACTGAGCTGGAGGTAAGTAAATAGATAATTGGAGGTTCAATAAAGAAGTCCATCATATTCTCAATGACTTTGTGTGATCCAGGTTATGGCTGTAATCTCCTTAAATTGGCATAAGGATTATCATCTAGGATTATCATCTAGGAAATGGGAATAGTGTCAGGTCGAAAGGGTAAGTCTGTCTCAGGGGTTGTCCTATCCCGTCTCCCCACCATCTAGTATGGATCCTGCTGACTACAGGACCTTGGAGAAATGACAGACAGACTTAGTGTGGAGCCACTACACTATAAAAAAGTATAAAAAAGATCTACCACCCGTACTTGATTTTGAAATTCTGGGTATTATCAACTAGCTGAATCTACATTTTATCTTAGAAATACTTGAAAAGATAGTTTTATCTTCCAGGTCAGAATTTTCAGATCGCAGTGAATGTGAAGGACTGTAATAAGAAAGGAGCTCGCTCAGGCGTTACACCATTCAGGGCCTTCTATGTAATCAGCAAAATTTATAATGTTTATACAATGCTTGATACGCAGCTTGTTTGTTCTCGTGAGAACTCTGGCTGCTGCATTTTAAACCAGCTGGAGTTTTTGTAATAATCCTGCAGGGCAGCCACCAAGTAGGGCATTGCAATAGTCAAGTCTTGATGTCATGAATGCATTAATTCATTTTTCGGTGTCTGACACAGAGAGCATGTGTCATAGTTTTGATATGTTTTAATGATGTAAAAATGTTTTAAAAATATTGGAAATGTGGTTTTAAAGGAAACATTGCTAATAAATCAGGCTTTATAGAGCATGCATCAAGAGTAAGACAGTGTTTTATGTTGTTTCGTTTGGAAGATTTTGGTCCAATAAGTAAAACTGCTGTTTGTCTGAATTTAGTAGTGAAAAGTTGCTAGCCATCCAAGTTTTGATATCCACTATTCATTCTGTTAGTTTGGTGATATTATGCGTTTCGTTGGGCCTAGAAGAAATGTACAACTGAGTATCATCAGCATAACAATGAAAACTAACTCAATGTCTCTTAATAATTGCTCCCAGAGCATATACAAAAAAGCAGAAAAGCAGAGGCCCAAGCACTGAGCCCTGCAACACTCCATACTAAACTTGTGATCGATATGACACCTTTTCACTCACAGCATCAAACTGGAATCGGTCAGATAAATATGATTTAAACCATGCTAGTGCAGTTCCATTTATGCCAACATAATTTTCAAGCTTATTTATAAGAATGCTGTGGTCAGTAGTGTCAAAGGCTGCTCTAAGGTTGAGTAACACTAGAAAAGAGATGCAGCCACATTTGGCCAACAACAGCAAATCATTTGTCACTCTCATGAGAGCAGTCTTTGTTCTATGAAATCATCTGAATCTGGGAAATGCGCACAGATACCATTCCTTTCCAGGAATTAACATATCTGTAAAGACACCACCTTTTCCAGTATTTTTTAAATAAAAGGTAAATTTGAGTTGAGTCTGTAATTTACTGATTCTCTGGGATCAAGCTGTGGTTTTTAATAAGGGGTCTGATAGCCAGTTTGTAAGGTTTCGGGACATATCCCAACACCAATGATGAAATAATAATACTATGCAGAGGGTCTATAATATCAGGAAGCATCTCTTTATCTGTGGTTAATTTAGCCACTGAATCAAATAAATATCTAGGGTTTTGTTTATTTTCCTCTAAAAGATTTGAAAAGTAGGCAGATCTGGAGCTTTTTAAGGCATTTCTGTAATTTGAAACACTCCTTCCATGCTGTATGGAATACTTCCAGTTTTGTTTACTTCCAATTACGCTCCATTTTCCGGGCTGCTCTTTATAGGGTGTGGTTATACTCGTTATACCACAGCATTAAGCTGCTGTCCTTTATCTTTTTTAACCTTAGAGGAAATCCACACAAATTATTTGCTTTTGTCATCCAGTCGTGGTTGAGATGTGGAATTAGCTTCCTCTGTTACGCCTATAATACTCAGCTCTTCAAGCCAGATGAAACACATCAATTTACCAAACTGACGGACTGCATAGTTGATATTAAAAACTGGATGACTAAAAATGTCCTATTACTAAATCCAGACAAATATAATGTTTTATTTATTGGAACAAAAAGTTGTGCATGTAGCAACCTAGAATATTCTAGATACTCTACTCATCACTCTTGATGAATGCTCTATAATCAATGCTCTATAATGCCCTCATCATCAGTTAAGAATCTTTGTAGCCCTTATATTCCAATGTTGGTAAAACTGCATTTTTCATCTTAAAAATGATATAAAAATTATGACATATGCTCTCTCTGTCAAACACAGAAAAGTTAATTCATACATTCATCACTTCAAGACTAGACTATTGCATTGCCTTACTGGGTGGTTGTCCTGCAGGTTTGCAGTTGGTCTAAAATGCAGCAGCTAGAGTTCTTAAAAGAACAAAAAGAATGACCATATTAATCATTTCTGCCTTGCCTTTCTAATAAGGCATCACATTAACTTTAAAATCTTTAACTTTGAATCTCACAGCTGGCAGGAAGTGACTGAGGTTCCCTTTCCCCCATTTGCTCCCTGGGTGCTGCACTGAAAGCTTTCCAATGCTCCAGGTGTGTGCATTCACTACTCAATGGATGCAGAGATCACATTTCAAGTATGGGTTACCATATTAGTATTAGTGTTATCAACTCATCACTCTCCTGCATTTCATCTATTTCATCATTTAATCTTTATCAAACAACTGTGGCAAGTCAAAAAAATTAACAAACACAGAGTCATGGCATCTCCTGTTATTGCTATATGCACTGTTTGCTACAAGTATAGTCTGTGTATAGCTACATGTATAGATGTTACAAACAGTGCACCTACAGTGCACCTACCAACATAGGCAATTGTCAAGAGCCAGAATTTTAAACAAATGTAAACATGGTGGCTAAATCTAAATGTAGATGTGTAAAACCATTACAAATGATGTTCATCTCCGTCAACAGGAGGATACTTTTAAAGAGGTAGGTGAACCTGCTAGTACAATGTCTCTGGGGTGGTGCTGCTCTTCTGTCTAGAAATCTGGCACATAGTTTTGCTATTAATACTACTAATACTGGACTAACTGGGGCCCAGGTCAGGAAGCAGACAGGCTGGCTTAACCATCTAATCTGCTAGCCATTACATGTTACAGAAGACATAATTAACAACATACAGAATCACCTAAATATCATAATATAGAGACTGTGTGTCTCCTCTGGACTGGTAAATACAAAAAACCCTGTAAACAATTACATAGCAATTTAATGGCAACACTTTATTTTAAGGGTCCAGAAAAATGCATTAGTTAAGCATTAATTAACGGTTAATTTCTTCACAATTAAGCATTAGTTAAGCACAAACACACTAGTAATTAGAAAATAATTAATTAAAAAATAATTAATAATTAACTTAACATTTTAAGGGTCCCGAATTATGCATTAGTTATTAATAAACTAGTAATTCTTGATTAACTTGTTCACAATTATGCATCATATAAGCATGAACACACAAATAAATAATGATTAACTGAACATATAGTAAAGGCATATTAGTTATTTTTTACAATTTATTAAACATTTTAAAGACACGTTTATGCTATACATAAACAATAAACAAACAAAAAAAAAGCTAGTAATTAATAATTAACTGAATGTACAGTAAATCATTTTAGCCATTATTTACTTTGACATTATTAACTTAATAAGCAATTTATTTATTTTTGTAGTGTAATATAAATATATTTCTGTGATTCACCATCTATTAAGTTAACTGAACAATAAGGTAGTAATTATGTTTAATTACTGCTGGTTTGCAATTATATATAGCAAACAAATAGTCTTTATTACACTATTATGAATCAGGTTCTAAAGTTCTAATGTTAAAGTTATATCCACATTAATTATGGCACTTATTGAGTAATTGTAACATGCTCGAGGATCCAGAGGGCCAAGACGGAGCAGGAGGCTTCGGCGACCGAAGCGGAGATCCGGAGGGACGCGGTGGAGCCAGAGTGACAGAGGAGGAGCTGGAGGGAAGAAGGAGCCCAACGGGGGCAGAGGGATGGAGTGACAAGGTGCAACAGGAGGAGTGGAGTCTTGAGGCAACGGCAGGGTGATCCTCAGCTCTGTCGTTTCTTTTGGCGATGGCTTCGATGGCTTACCGCTGCAGTGTGGTCCTCTAGGCTCTGGGTTGGCGGTCTACTGAACTCAAAGCAACGTTCTGTATAACCCTGGGCTGGCCCCCCCAAAAAATCCAGAGCACAAAGTTTAAAAGTGAAAGTTATATCCACATTAATTATGGTACTTATTGAGTGATATTCAAGTTTATTGACTAGAATTAGATAAAAAATTAAGGCTAAACTGCTACTAATACAGTGCTAATAAAGGCTGTATTATCCCCTGTTCTATAGTAATTTCTAGTAATCACTAAAGAATAACAGTTTTTCAGTTACTGCTTATGTAGACTTAATTTTAAATTAACACAATGTAATACAGATAGAAATACAGATAACTGGATCACAAATGCTAAAGTTAAACAACCCATGTGTAGGTTACAAAATAAGGACATAAATGCAGAAAGCTTTTTATAAACCTTTTATGCTGGTTAAACATTCACAAACAAGAAAGAACAGTGAGTAATAAGAATATAATAGATCTCTGTACATTGGACTTTTTTTGCTCTGAACAAGTTTTCCAAATAGAAAAGAACATGAAATTAGAGACCTTTAAACAAACAAGCAAGTAAAGGTTTGCTTTAAACAAGCAAACTTCAGCAAACTCAGTTATAGCTATGCTGCAAGGGTAAGAGCTCATTATTTTGTTTAATTTCTTCTATTTTTTGCTTTGTAGAAGCAGACATCATTGCATTGCACCTTTTGGCAAAGTCAAGAAGAGTTTACTTGTTTGATTTTTTAATCTCTTGGTAAAAACCAGGATCTGCAATTGCAAGCTCTGCAATCAAAGCAGTGGATGCAATAGTTCCTCTGTCCAACCCATGTCGATGAAAGACTGCAGACATTGTTCTCACTTTTCTTCAGTTTTCTTCACTTCTAAGTCTTCAGTACGTCTTTGTAGCATTTAAACACTTCTTCTGGCTTTCTGGTTTATTTAAAAGTCAATGGATTAAATAAACGTTTGATGAGAAAAGGCAATATAACATTCAAGACACCAAAACTGATTTTTTAGTTCCTTGCCACACTCATCTCTGACTGCTCACTGTGGGATTAAATGACCAAAATGTTACGCAATATGAGTAATTTTAAATCTCAGTAATAGTCTTGGAAGTAATACATTATAAATAATGTGAGTTAATCAGTAACAAATAGAAATACTAAAACAATTCTAATCTTTCTTTTCTTATGGTAGAAAATAAGAAGAAAATGGCAGTTAAGAAGAATTTTTGTTTCATGAATCTGGCCTCTGATGGATCATATTTGATTATTTAACAAGATTTTCTCAAAATGAAAGGGTACATTTTTTTACAATTATACTAAAAGGCCCTTTACTTGCTAAATGTGCTTACAAAGATAAACTATCAATAAGACAACAGAAGGTATGTAGTGTACAGCAGGATTTTCAGAAAAGTGCTGATCATTTAGAGGCCTTAGAAATCAAATGTGATACAGCAGGGTTCATAGGATTCATCACATAGCATGCACAATTTCTGTGAATACAGGTTGCATATTTGTAGTTCATTTAAAGGATTTTGAAACAATGTTACTTCAGAAATGTTTGTTGACGCTTAATATTTGAAATCAGGTGTGGAAAGAAGTTGGAAGCTAAAAGAATCAAAGCTAAAAAAGGTGTCTTTGCTGGGTCTTTTCTACATACAAAAACACTTGCACATATTTTGCTCAAATGAAAAGTTGTAATATCTGTGTTATTTGTTTCATTGGATTCTTTTGATCTTGCTACTGGACTTCAGAGAGCAAATATCCAATTATCAGCACCACTGTACAAATGTTACAAGTGTTAGGGTTATGAATAACAAATTCAGCATTTAAATTGAGATTTACCAAATTGAGATTTTATTTAACTGGCAGCAAGTGACAAGTAACTTACTGTAAACTAAAAAAAACTTTAAATAACTAGAAGCAATTGTCAAGTAACTTACTGTAGAAGAAATAACCATATTTTGATGTTACCAAACTGTTGATCATATTTTTTTCTTTTTGTGCTTATTACACAGGAAAGAGTAGCGGTTGGTGTGGGGTGGAGGGGAATCTGATCGGCAAAGGACCTTAAGCCAGGACTGAAACACAGTTGCACTATATGTCAGTGTGTTAACCTGTAGACTACAGGTTACAGGTCTGTAGTTACAGGTCTGTAGACTGTAGACTGTAGACTACAGTCTACACCTGTAGACTGTAGTCTACAGGTGCTAACCTGTAGACTATCCATACTGACAGGTTCCACTGGTGTTTAGTTATTGATGAAACAAATCATACATGTTGCATGATTTAAAGATGAATAATCATTTATCAACAGTCACATTCAACAGCTCATCATTATAACGAGCTTCATTAATCCTTCTTCACTAATTGCTAGATGTGTTAAAATCAATAAAATAAAAAAAATTAAAACAATAAAATCTTGATGACCATCTGGTCATTTTTATTTTTTAACTTTTTTTTATTAAAGAATCCATTTGCTTTTTGTATTCTCTGTTTAAACTGAAAATGTAACTGAATTACAGTGAGGTCACATTAAATGCAGTCATTGGCTGGAAACCCAGCTGCCAGTGTACTTTGTTTTCTTTCCCTCACCCAGTGGCGGCGTTTCAGAAAACCCTAGTGTATGGCAATACAGTGAAATCACATTCTCAAGAGTGTATTTATGATTATGATGCTGAAGTTAAAATATGAAAATGATTAAAGCAGTATAATGGGCTGTTTTGTACAGATAAAATAACTGGAAGGGAATGACGCCAGAAGGCAAACACATTCAAGTTACAAACGGTCATGACCGCTCTCTTGTGAAAACTGGATATACATAATTAGATTACTGTGATTATTTTTTTTTACAGCACATTGATGGTCACCGTAATTTTCTACAGTACATAATTGCTTATGTGTTTTCTACAACACATTGGAAGTTACTTTGATTTTCTACAAGACATTGCTGGTTTCTGTAACACTCACAGTACTTCTTACATTACTGCAATTTGAATCTGAATCTATGGTATTCTACTGTGAACAGTAATTTCCTGTGCACAAACACAGTAAATTACTGTAGATTTCATGTTTTTTACAGTGTCTGAATGGAACTGGACTGCACAATTAGTGGTCGTGATTCTTGTTGCACTTTCATACAATCAAGTATTCAAGACATTCCGTGATTCACACCTGTAAGTAAATGTGGTTGTCAATCCCAAAAACTGACACTGTGAACATGACCATAGATCTTTGGAATACTAAAAACACATTACAATATTCAAAGGAGCCCTTACATAGATTTCTGGATGTGCTTCCAGAGGTTGTCGCACTCTTTTTGTCGGAAATCTCTTTTTCCAAGTCTGTCAGTTTTTGTTGCCATTTGTTCTTTTTTGATAAGCAGCTGCATGATTGGGGATTCTCCTGTTGTAAGGGGGCTGAGGCAGAAGCTGAAGCAGGATCCAGTTGCGGATGTTTATTGGGGTTATCCATAATCAAAGTCGAAAGTACAGGCAGAGAATCAATATCTAAACAAACAGTCCAATCCAGGTGTCAAACTAAGGGGCAAGGCAAAAATCAGAAAACGAGAACCAAACAATAGGTAAAACACAGGAAAGCAGGCAGTAAAAGAGAATGCTCAGTAGTCAGGTGTAAAGCTGGCAATACTTCGCAACGTGGCCATGTGGCAGCAAGGTTTATATAGATGCCAAACAGGAAGCAAGTTCAGAGTTCAAAGTTCAGAGTTCAGCAGAGGGAGCATGAGCAGTCAGTATTCCGGTGAGGGCTCCCTCTGCTTGCGTGATGTTACAGAACCCCCCCCTCTAGGAGCACCTCCAGGTGCTCTACGTGGGCGTCCCCGTGGACGTGGTGCTGGACGGTCAGGTCTGGCTCGATGAAACTCCTCCTTGAGCGAGGGATCCAGAATGTCCACTGCCGCTACCCACGATCTCTCCTCTGGGCCGTATCCCTCCCAATCCACCAGGTCTTGTAACTGACCCCCTCTTCGCCGTGATTCAAGCAGGACGTTCACTTTGTAGGCCGGCGTTCCGCCAATGTCCAGCGGTGGCGGTGGCTCCTGCAATATGGCCTCGGGGTCAGCGTCCCGGTGGAAAGGTTTGAGGAGTGACACATGGAAAGAAGGAGAGATGCGGTAGTCAGCAGGAAGCTCTAATTGGTAAGTGACCTCATTAATCTGTCTTATGATTTTAAATGGGCCAACATACCTGGGAGAGAGCTTCCTGCTCGGCAGACGTAGCTTAAGATCCCTCGTGGAGAGCCAGACCCTTTGTCCAGGTTGGTATGGAGGGTGTGGGCGACGGTGACGGTTAGCGTTAATTTCCTGCCTCCTCACAGCGCGTTGAAGCCGCACATGGGCACTGTCCCACACCCTCTCACTGTTACGAATCCAGTCGTTAACAGCAGGCACAGACGATGGTTCTCCTGACCACGGGAACAGGGGAGGCTGGTAACCCAGCACACATTGAAATGGTGTGAGTCCTGTAGAGGAGTGCGTGAGTGAGTTCTGGGCATACTCAGTCCAAGGGAGAAATTCAGCCCAGCGATGTTGTTCTCGGCTGCAGTAAGTCCGCAGGTACCTGCCGATCTCTTGGTTCAGCCTCTCCACCTGACCGTTTGACTGCGGATGATAGCCAGAGGTTAAACTCACATTGATATCTAAAAGGTTACAAAAGGATTTCCAAACCTGACAGGTGAACTGAGTTCCTCGATCTGATACAATGTCTTCAGGTAGACCATAGTTTCGAAAGACATGGTGGAACATGGCTTGAGCAGTCTCCATGGCAGTAGGTAATCCTTTTAAAGGAACCAGACTTTGGAGAAGCGGTCGACGATGACCAGGATTGTGGTGTAACCATCAGACAGGGGTAAGTCAGTGATGAAGTCGATAGAAGTTAGCAAAGCTCAGGAACCTCTGCAATTCTTTCAACGTGGAGGACTGCGGCCACTCAGTGACGGCGGTTACCTTAGAAGCATCCATTTCAACGCCCTGGTGGCTGATGTTGTACCCCAGGAATGTTGTCTGCTTCACATGAAACTCACATTTTTCAGTCTTGACAGAGTTGGTGATTGAAAAGCTTGGAAAGAACACTCTTGACGTGAGTGACATGATCCTCTTCATTCAGGGAATAGATTAGGATGTCGTCAAGATATGCGATGACATACTTGTGGAGGACATCTTTGAAGACTTCATTTATGAAGGATTGGAAGATGGCTGGGGCATTGGCAAGGCCAAAGGGCATAACCAGGTATTCGTAGTGCCCCCTGGTGGTGAGAAAAGCTGTCTTCCACTCATCTCCGTCCCTGATGCGTATCAGGTTATAAGCGTTTCTCAAGTCGAGTTTGGTAAAAAATTTTGGCCTTCCTGAGTTGTTCTAGGGCAGAAGGGACTAGAGGCAGTGGATACCTGAATTTAACAGTGACATTATTGAGGCCTCTGTAGTCGATGCACGGACGCAGACCCCCATCCTTCTTCTCCACGAAGAAGAAGCCGGCTGCAGTGGGAGAAGTAGAAGGACGGATAAAGCCAGCTTCCAGAGCCTCCTTGACGTAGTCCTCCATAGTCTGTGCTTCTTGGCGTGACAGCGGGTAGACTTTGCTTTTGGGAGGACACATGTTGGGAAGAAGGTCTATAGCACAGTCCCAGTGCCAATGTGGTGGTAACTGTGTGGCTTTAACCTTGCTGAAGACCTCCAAAAGCTCGTTATAAACCTTGGGGATCTTTGGTTGGGTCAGGCTCGGAGGGCTCCCCATGCTTGTGGACAGACATGGACTGGACTGTAACATCACGCCTGCTCTGCTGGCATTAAATCTCAATGAAAGATTTAACTGATCACTATGTGGCTTGATTCAGCGCACTCATTTTACACGTTTTGTAATTTGTTTACACATATTCTCTACTTCCTCTTTAATTACTCACCTTATCTAGCATTTCCAACTGTTTACAAACAAAATATGTAACTTTTAATATCATAATTTAAAGAATACAAAACGTCATATATGGTTAACAACGATTTGAATGCCTGTCTCATTACCTGTACACTCTTACTTAACTCATGCTGTTACATAAAATGTATAAATTAGACTACAGCAGCATATTAAATACAAAACGCATTTACTCACTTTTTGTATTTATTTATTGAATGTAAACAAAAACTGAACTACTTACCTTCACAAGGAAACATTCACAAAGTTAATAAAAATAGACAGAGGCTAGTTAAAACACAGCTATATCTCAGATTATGAAATGAAGTCAAAATCATTTTACAGATTTCTTTTTCTATTCATTTGTTATTTCTTCATTCTGACTGTTGTTATACCTCTTGGGTAAACAACAATATGCCTCATTTTGTAAATGTAATAACATTTTAAGTACATAAACTAAAACTGACATGTTACACATACAACCTAAAAAGAAATGTTGCACATCAGATGAGTTCATGCAAAACGGTAATTCCCACATCCTTCACATTATGCATTTATATTCTGTGACAAAAAACATGCGCACAAGCTTGACAAAAGCACAATACAGCCATTTGTTTATAGACTTGAGTTTATAAAAATAGAGTTGTTTATAGGTTGATAGAGCATCTTTTCAACGGCACTGAAATGTCCTCCTGATACAGCATTCCTGAAATACTGTAAATACAATTCAGACAACAAGAACAATTATCATTATCACCAAAAAACAAGACTTGTAAAGTGGATGATGAAGAAAGGACTTCTTAAAAGAAAAGGGACTCAAAATGTAAACATCCAATGAAACTATGCAAAAAAAAGTGTGAAACAACTTGTCTGGTAAGTTACTGTAATTTTTATATTTGTGAATTGGTCTAAATAATGGAATAAATAATAATTAACAAAAACAAAATCGAGAAATTAAATTTACTTTCTTACTCTCCAACAGGTTATATCAGGATTCTTGTCACAAAGGGAAAAAAGTAACACAAACCTTTCATAAAGGATCTATTTTTGCAAATTCATGTGCATCCCTTAAGTCATTGATGTTATTCATGTACAGGTTAGCTCTTTACAGTAAAGTACACTACCAGTCAAAAGCTTTTGAACAGTAAGATTTTAATTGTTTTCTATTTAAATATATATTAAAATGTAATGTATTAATGTATAAATTTCCAGCATAATTACTCCAGTCTTCGGTGTCATGTGTCATTCTAATATGCTGATTTGTCGTTCAAGAAACATTTATTTTATTTATTTTATGTTATTTATTTTAATTTTTTTTTTTTTGGGGGGGGGGGGGGTAAAATTTATAGAAATTAATACTTCTATTTAGCAAGAATGCTTTAAATTGATGATAATGACATTTATAATGTTACAAATAAATTCTATTTTAGAAAATGCTGTTTTTCTGAACATTCTAATTATCAAAGAAACCTGAAATATTATACTCAGCCGTTTTTAACATAACAATAATAAATGTTTTTTGAGTAGCAAATCAGAATATTAGAATGATTTCTGAAGGATGACTGATTACTGACTGGATTAAGGATGCTAAACATTCAGCTTGAAATCACAGGAAAAAATTCGAAGTCTTGTTTTGCCCCGGCGACAGCGTTATTTCACTGCATTATTGGATTACTAGTGTTTTGACCTGTATTGTTTATCTCGTTTTGGATTGTTTACTGCCTGCCTCTATTTCTGGCCTGTACCTTGGATATTTGATTGTTTGCTGCCTGCCACGACCCTTGCCTGTTTACCGTTTTGCCCTGTCTTGTCCCTTACAACCTTATTTGCTTTTCTTAGTGTTTCTAATAAAAAACATTGTCATTTAGATTTGCCCAGGGTTTGAGACTTAGACAACTTGATATGATTGAAGAGGAGATCTGTGGTAGTTCTACTACACTAACAAAATTTTCTCACAAGTTAAGAAGAGTTTGCAGATCCACCATAAAGCGTATGGAAAACAGGGGCACATTAAAGATGATTGTGCAAATTGATGAAAGTAAATTTAGGCACAAAAGAAAAGTAAGCGCTATTATGTCAGTTAACTACTGTATTTATCAAAGACTATTGACAGCTTATTGTTTATAAGTGATTATGTACTCTAATATTCTGTGTGTGTGTGTGTGTGTGTGTAGTACAACAGAGGAAGGAACCCAAGGTCAAACAATCGACCATCCTGGGTTTTTGGAATGCTGGGAATCTGTGGAAAATGCAGAAGACCAATCTTAAAACTTGTCAAAAGAAGGTCACGACTCCTGCCACACATTGAGAAGCATGTGAAACGTGGGACCATAATTGTAAGTGACCACTGGCAAGCATTTAACTGCCTCAGTGACCACGGCTACAATCATTTGCCTGTGTTGGCCCTCTTGGAATGTTGTTCCATGATATTCGTAAAATATACTATATAAATATAAATTTCTGTATCTTAGGGCAAAGAGTTTATTCATTTGGTTATGGAAAAATAAATAAATACATTTTTTATAATATATTAGATTATTTCTCTTATCTTATATAGGAAGATGTTTTGTTTGTATTATTTTTTTAAATATAATACAGAATAACTGCTAAACAAAGCAATATACAATGTAAAAAGAACCTTAGTTTAGAAACAGGGGTAAAATTGCCATTATTAGTTCTGTATTAATGGCAGTTTAGCCATAATTATTGGCTTATTCTGGTCAATAAACTTGAATATCATATTTTGCCATAATTGATGCATCAAATAGTCTTTTTTACACTATTTTTGCTATATATAATTGTAAACCACTTTCTGTGTCTTCGGTAAACAAACAGTCACAGATCGAAGGACGGGAAAACATATATTTATTTAAAACAAAAGAATGCCAGGAAAACAAATAAATTAATTTGTGCGTTTTTCAGCTCTCCATAATCGTCCGGTAAAAGTTCTTTATTTTCCAGTCCCGTCTGTGCTCCTTTCCTCAACCCCAATCTTCTGCTGCAGCCCCGTTTTATCGTGTCTCTCAACTCACTGCAAAATGGGAACAGCTGTTAGATCATTACGAGGGAGACATTTCCCTTAACCATTTTATCTCCAAACCTGTCTCTCCACCAGCAGCGATGATGAAACCATGCCCCGCTTTCCACCCAACTCAGGCCGGGGTGCCATCTGGCCTGTCCCCACTCCCATCTGGGGAAGTCCGCCACAGCCATCTGCACACCTGGAATTTAAAGGATTGTAATGCCAGATACCAGCGGGTGATCCGGGCATTGGTATCTTTCATGGGGTGCACTGTAGCGGCGCGTGGTCCGAACAAAGGGTGAAAGCCTGCCCCAACAGGTAGTATCTAAGAGTGAAGACCGCCCACTTGATGACTAAGCATTCCTTCTCAATGGTGCTGTATTTAGTCTCTCTCATGGAGAGCTTGCGACTAATATACAGCACTGGGCGCTCCTCACTCCCCACCCATTGGGAAAGGACTGCTCCCAGCCCTCAGTCCGATGCGTCAGTCTGCAGGATAAAAGGGAGAGGAAAGTTAGGAGAATGTAATAATGGCCCGCCACACAATGCAGCCTTCACTAGGGTAAAAGCCCACTGGCACGGCTCCGTCCACTGGACCGGGTCTGGAGCTCCCTTTTTAGTGAGATCAATCAAGGGGCTGGTGATGAATAATTTGGCACAAAGCATCTATAATAGCCTGCCAGACCCAAGAACTGTCTCGCCTCCTTTTTGGTCTTAGGAAGCGGACAGGTTTTATCTGCACCTCCACCCATCCAATTGCACACTTCTTCGGGTTAGCAGTAAGCCCTGCCCTGTGCAGAGACCTCAGGACTGCCCGTAGATGTTGCATATGCTGCCGCCAGTCATTACTGTATATGATGATATCATCTAGGTATGCGGCGACATATGCCTGATGGGGTTGTAGGACCCGGTCCATGAGGCGCTGAAACGTGGCTGGGGCCCCGAATAGCCCAAATGGAAGCATGACAAATTGGTGTAAACCAAACGGTGTGGTAAAGGCTGTTTTTTCTCGAGAAATTGGCATTAGGGGGATTGAATGCCAATGTGTGTGACTTGGCATGATGGTAGTATGATTTAATACAATGTTAGCCTAAATTACCATGATGCTAGCATGAATTAACATAATGCTAGTATGATGTAACATGATACTAGCATGTTTTAGTATGATACTAGCATGATTCAGTGTGACACTTACATGTTTTACTATGATACATATATTGAAATTTGACTTATTCATGATGTAATGCAGTTGCTGAGATGCTATAAGTGGTGTGGTTAGGAAGTTGCCAGGGCAATACCTAAAGTCCACTGACAGCCCGAGTCAAATAAGCCCACCCAAATTTCTCTATAATGTTCTAATGCTGAGATATGGCTTATTCATTTCATTACATGGTTGTTAGGGTGTAGCTAGACAGTTCACAGACTTAAACTAACAGACAAATTTGTGTCTAAATCAAAAGAGCCAATCCCATGTCTCTAAGATGTTCTGGTACTGAGATAGCTAATTCATGTTGGTTGCTAGGGTGCTCTAAATGGTTGCTAGGGCATGGCTGGACAGTTTCCATGGTAATAAATGTCTGAGTCAAAAAAGGGTAACCCCAAGTCTTTACAAAATTCTGATACAGAGGTATGACATCACAAAGATCTACCCTATGTTAAGTCTATCGAATTTTTGTGACCACTTTTTCGTGTGCCTACAAAAATTGTACACCCAATTGCTTATAAAAGTCATAGCACACCTATCCTCAATAAACCGGTTGATTTGACCCCCTCATTCATGGGTCTACAACAAACAGTGTGGGACAAGTTACGTACCAAAGTTTTGTCCAGAAAAGAAGTATGCAACCGTAAGCACCACTAATGATGTTTATGATCCAGGGACTGTGCATACTTGCAACCAAACTTCATGTCCGTTTACATTTAAATACATTTAAGTAAAACTGTCAAGCATTATAGTGACCATTTCTTCTACCATTATTAATTAAACTATACAGTCAATAAACACTGACAACATTCAATCGCCCAGCCCTAGCTGAGCCTTGTTTCTCCAACGTTTTTTCTCTATTTCTACATCACTGGAGTTTTGGTTTCTTTCTACTGTCACCCTGTTGGCTTGCTTACTGCAGTGAGACCAGAGATGGGTTAAAATCTGTGATACCCTGGAAAAGAAGAAAGAGTGCTACAAAGTGAGCTGTCTTGTGAGTATGCCTGTCAGAGCAAATGCTATAATTTATAGCAATTGCTATAGCATAAAATATATTTTATTTTCTTTATTTTGTATTTTATTTAAGTGTTTAATTGTCTGTACCGATTCTAAGTTTAAATGAACTTATAGCTATTCTGATTCCACTTGTTCTTCATTGTTTCCCACTGACACAACAGTGAATATAGTTGGCTATTATTACATTCTCAGCACAGCTTACAGTGTATATGTATGCTTTCAGCTGTATTTGTCATCCACCAGGGGGAAGGCAGGCTCTGTTACCAATGCCTCTTCATACTAACTGTGTGTGTGACTGTAGGTGGGTAGAGTCGACGTCATTAACAGCAGGGTGATGAGTCACTTGGATGGAGTGTGTGTGCGTGTGGGTGCAGTACACATCACCCCCAGGTGTCCTCACACACTGCCAAGAGTATGATACAGACTATGTTGCCTCCTTTGCTAGAAAGCATGTGTGTGTGTGTGTGCCCAACTGAACTGTTCCTTTTATTGATAATCTGAGACATATTTGTTTGTATGTTATGTTTAAATACTTGTTTAAATACTAAATACTCTAATATTGTAAGTGAATTTGTATACATTCACATAAGGATCTCACAGTAACTACAGTATAATTGGGTTTTGTAGGTCATGTTCTAATATGACAATAATACAAGGATGCTGATTTACAAAATACAACTAATTCTATGTGACTTCTAAGTGTTTAGAGTTTCTGGTTATTTTGCTGTATTTAGATGTTTGAGTGGCATGACTGTTATCTACTTCCCTTTGTGGTCACTGCTCTTGTCAAACTGTGTATCCGCTTCTATGTAGTTTCAACATGTTTTAACAACATCTGCAATGACTGTTCTTACATCCCTCCCCCAAACAGCCTGCACACACACACCATTAGCTTCTGAGCATGTCATAAGTGTAGTTTGGTGAATTTCAAAAAATCCTTTCCTATAGCCTTTCTTATATGCTGTTATATGCTATTTTTGTATATATGGGTGTGTATGCAGTGTTAAAGCATGACTAAGTATTTTTAACATAACAAAATTAACAAAATGTGAGAAGGCTTGTCTGTGCACACCTGCTACCACAATGTTTACGTGCTTGGACACTAGAAGGCTGACAAGAAAGGAGTGTATTACACAAAATAAATGTTTGTGTTAACATTCTGTGTTAGCCTCTCACTCTTAACCTGGCCATACATGCGGCTTGTTAAGTAAATACTTATTAGGACAATGGTGTTTTCATTTACATAGAGTTTTAGAATGGTACTTTATGCAAAAATAACCTGGAATAAACAGTTTTCGTGAGTGCATGTATAGATTCAATGCTAGGGTGTTGCTATGTGGTTGCTATGGTGTTGGACGCCACCTCCAGAGGTCTATAACATATTTGCCTGTAGATATAGATTGGGTCACTTCCCCTCTATTCAAGTCTATGGGATTGTTCTTCGCCAGTTTTTTATCCACCAGACAAAATCATGTAAAATCTTTCCTCAACAAGATGCAGGATATCTGTATGTTCCCTTTGCGTTATTGAATAATTTTCAGACACACCTGGTGGCGGTGTTTGGAGGAGTATTTAAATACATGACACATGCTGTGATGTAATCAGACACTGCTAACTACTGTAGCAACACACAGCAAAGATGGCAGCAATAAGAGGTACTCAACAGTAAGTAAACAAATAAGTTAATCGCTTGAACAAAGAACAAGCGACACAGGTGGTATGTGCAAAAATTAAATAAAACTAGATTAAACAAGTTTTGTACCAGCTCTGTAACTCTGTGCTGCAGTGTGTTTATATGTTTTCCTGTGTAAACCGAGAAAAAATGCATAAATGTCTTGTGAAAGTTTACATAAAATTATTTTTGGTGAAAATTTGACCTTTAGTGTTTCTTGTACAAACACAAACCATATTTACCAAAACTGGTTGATCTGCTCATGATAAATCACAAACATAAAAATATATATCATGAGTAATACAGCTGTAATCTCTGAAGTAAGCATGCCTGTTTGCATCACAGATTTCCAGTTCTGTCATGGGCATGCATTGACTCATAGCTAGATTGCGTGGGCAGTATCTGTGGACTGCCACACACTGGCATTTCAGGGTTTGTTTGCGTTTATGTGTGTATATTCTGTCTTAATTTGTCTCTTGGGTGTGTATGTTGATAAACATATCCAGACAGTGTGTGGGTGATGATCTTTACGAAAAGGATAGACCTTTACCTCAAGTAAAAGGTTTCAGTGAATCACACTGGCACTTCAGGACTCCCCCACCATTCCTCGGCTCTCTGATACATTCCACTTAAAACTCTCCCACACACTGGGGTTTACTTGTGAGAATGCATCTATTTATTTACTTTTTTGGAAATTGAATTATCAACATAACTTGTTAAAAAAGTTGAAAAATCAAAATCAGCATAGACAAGTTTTGTTGCGTTTTCCTAGAAAAAATTTTCATATTGGTTAAGTCTCTTCATATCCTAATAGCAATCACTAGGTAAAGGGCTCTTTAAAAAGTATATTTATACATTAATATCTTCTGTGGAAGGCGCAGGAGCATAAAATTTCATCCAATCGGTCTGAATGCAATGATAGGATGCCCTACTTGCCTCTTAAACTATGTATTTGCATAACTCCACGCACCCTGCTCGCACAGACAATCTGCTGTCATCAGCATTTTCATGTTTTGGAGGAGGTGTGGCTTTGGAGGGTGCTCTGAAGTGGTGCTTTCAAAGCTACCTTGTTATTGGTAGCCTCTCTGAAATTGCCTGCCCTTCCTGTAACATGGATTTAAGAATATTTTATTAGTATGTTCTGAAACACTCTGAAAATGCTATAAATTACATTCCCATTGTACCTCAATGAAAGTAATCTCAATTAAAGTAATTAAGTGACACTGGAATTAGTCTCTTTCTGTACAATTCACAGGAAATATACAACTTCTCAATAAACCAACATTTATTGAACATTTAACTCTTGACCCCTTTTTCTCCTCTAAATTAAATCAGAAAAAAAACACAATTAAACCTGCACATGTAACAACCAAAATAAATACACATCAATAGATATTCACATCAAAAACTCACATACTATACAAAATACTCAGATTACACTTCAGCATACAAAAATACCCATTACCCAGCTGTGATTTCTTTCATTGGCGCGCATCGTTGGAACTCATGTGAATGTGTTTGATGGTTACAATTACTCACAAAATCCAGTGAAATAGCAAAAAACAGAAAACGATACCCATGACAACAGCACAATAACATGGTTAGCAGATCCACCTGTCAAAAACATCCATCCATGAACTACCCCTCTGGGCAAAATCTGTCACAACATCATGTTCACACACGCTCACTTTACAATTCATTCTTAAAAATTTTCATTATGAGTTCGAAGTGTTTATTTTTTTTATAAATGAACACTTTCTCAATCGTAACAGTCTCTTAGCTGTTCAATGTCTTTACTTGCCGTACAAAAAACTCCTTTTGCAAATTCGAGAACTTTGTTTGCTTGGTTTTCTCCAATGTTCGCATTCTCACATCCATTACTGTGTGCACCATGAAATTGCACCCCCTTCAACTCAAGGGATCATCTTATAACCATCTCATTGGTTAAGCAGCAACACTCACTTCTTGATAAAAAATACAGTTTATACTTTTTAAAATTAAAAAATTTAAAACTAATTTTATCCTTTCTTCTTAAACATGAAAATACCAATTATATCACAATTTAAGTACTTTTTACATTAAACAATGAATCCAAACAATCAATCCATATTCTTATTTCATGTTCATGCAGAGATTAGAAAACCCAGCATTAAAAACCCTTTAAGGTAAACAAAAACTTACATTAGTAGACCCAAATCTAACGGGTCTTCATTCCTTTCAAAAAGTTATTAGAAGCAACTTTACTTTTTAGCTGACAGTTGGCCACACAGGCTGTTGGCTAATGTAAACCAATAGCAAAATCGCAATTTAGGCTACTGTAATTTCATTTTCTTAACAGCTGTTAAGAAAGTGATGGCTGTTTGCATTAGCTAAGCAACATAGGAAAATTAATAAAGAATGTGGTAGATCAAGAATGTATTTAAAGTCATTTCACAAATAATCTCAATGATGATCAGCAAATCAATTTAGGTCTGATTTGTAATGCTAGTTATCATGAATGTAATACAGTTAAAGCAATAATGACACCTTTCAGAAGTGGTAGACATAACAAAAAAAAATATTGAGGATGAGTGAATTTGACTTTCAGGCTGCACATCCTCAAGGCTTCATAAAAGGCATAATACATTTATGCATTTGGCAGACACTTTTATCCAAAGCAACTTACAGTACATTCATACTGTATACAGTACAGTCATACATCTTCAATCAAACCCACAACTTTTGCGCTGCTAATGCAATGCTCTACTAACTGAGCTACATGAGCTGTTTTTAAATGTAATAGGACACTTTTATGCTAAGATAAAAAGGCTGCTGGATTGTTAGGTGACGAAGTCTTCTGTAACGAAGGGATTGAGGCGGTAGGATCCATTTGCCACAGTTTATTGAGAATGAACAAAACAGGCAGAGTCAGACAACGGCAAACAGGTATAACAGGGGCAAGGTAAATCACCAACAGTAAGCAGGCAAGGGTTGAGGCAGGCAGCAAACAAACAACACAGAATTACACAACACAGAATACACAATCCAAGGTAATAACAGGTAATCCAAAAAACAGGGAAGAACGCTCAGAAATGTTACCCGTGGCAAAACAAACTTTGACACGAGTTAACATGACACTTATATAGTGGAACAACAGGAAACAGGTGCAAATGTAATCAGTCCTGGGAATGTGGCCCTATGGGAATTGTAGTCCTTGAACTAATATTCAGGGGACGGCTCAAAAAAAAAAAAAAAAAAAAAAAAAAAAAAAAAGGGGAGGGGGGCTCGCCCCCCGCGGGGGGGGGCGGGTTTCCCGGTCCCCTCGGTGAGCCCCCTTATTGGGATTCGTTGGAATGGGGGCGGCACCCTCCCCCCGACCCATTCCTTTTCCCCCCCCCCCCCCCCCCCCCCCCCAACCCCAAAAAAACCCCCCCCCCCCCCCTAGTTAAAAAACTCCTTTTTGGGGGCCTTTTTTTTCTCTCCTCCCCCTCTCCCCCCCCCCCCCCCCCCCAACCGCGTTTTAGGGGGGAAACGAGGGGGGTTGGGGGGGTGCGGGGGGGCGGCTGGGGGGGGGGGGGGGGCGGGGGGGGAGGTGGTCGGTTCATGGGGGGGGGCGGAGCTGTTTTGTTTTTTTATTTAATAAAATTCTTCCCCTAAACACAGCCCAAGGCAGCTTCTTGGGTGTGGTTTTCTTTTTTTTTTTTGTTTTTTTTTTCTTTTTTTTTTTTGGTTGGGTGGGGGGTTTGGTTTTGTTTTTTTTGTTTTTTCTTGGTATTTAGAAGAAAAAGAAAAAAAAAAAAAAAAAAAGGGGGGGGGGGGGGGGGGGGTGGTCTTTTTTCTTTTTTTTTTGGGTGGATGTTCTTTTTTTTTTTTTTATTTAAAAAAAAAAAAAAAGGGGCACCCCCCCCACCTTCCCCCATTTTTTTAAGGCTAATCTCATGGCTAAAAGTTCCCAGATCATAATTCTGTTCGGCCGGAGACAACTTCATTGAAAAGTAGGCACAGGGAAACATTTTGGCCAGAGAGCCATGGCATTGAGACAGAACAGCTCCCACTCCAGTATTAGAAACATCAACTTTGACGATGAAGGGTTGGTTAGGATCTGGATGCTTGAGTATAGGTGCAGATGTGAAATGGTTCTTGAGATCTTGGAAGGCTCTCTGTGCCATAGGAGTCCAAATGAACTTGGACGATTGATGCTTAGTTAAGGCAGTTAAAGGGGCAGCAATTGAACTAAAGTTGCGTATAAATTGTCTATGGAAGTTAGCGAAACCTAGGAATCATTGCAATTGTTTCACTGTACAAGGCTGTGGCCATTCTGCAACTGCTTGAACCTGTTTGTCGTCCATAGCAACACCCTCTTGACTAATCACATAGCCCAGAAATGAAGTACTTGTCTGATGGAATTCACATTTCTCCACTTTGGTGTACAATTGGAACTGGATCAAGCATTTGAGCACTGATCTGACATGGTTAACGTGTTCCTCCAGAGAGTTTGAGTAGATCAGGATGTCGTTGATGTAGACTATTACCCATCTGTCCAACATATCTCGAAAAATGTCATTCATAAAGGACTGAAACACAGAAGGACTGTTAGCTAGACCAAATGGCATTACTAAATACTCGTAGTGGGTGCTGGAGTGGAAGACAGCTTTCTCCATGTCATCTCCTTCTCGTATTCATTCGAGGTTGTAGGCATTGTGAAGATTTAGTCTGGTGTAAAATCTAGCTTGTCGCAACTGTTCTAGGGCTACTGGAACCAGAGGGAGAGGATAACCAAACTTTATGGTTACTTCATTCAGTCCACGGTAATCGATACAGGGTCATAGTCCACCATCTTTCTTTTTAACAAAGAAGAAGCCTGCGGCAGAGGGAGAGTTAGAAGTTCTGATGAAACCCTTTTTAACTCCTCCTCAATGTAAGTCCTCATGGCTTCAGACTCTGGTTGAGATAGACTGAGGAAAATTAGGGGAAGCGCTTTAGGAACGAGATCAATGGCACAGTCAACAGATCTATGAGGAGGTAGCTGAGATGCTTTTTCTTGCTGAAGACTACAAGCAGGTCTGAATATTCTGGTGGAATGGTTGTAATCAGAGAAGCAGCATTCAGGGAACTGACTAGGTGCTTTTGTGAACGTTCTAGCTTAGCCAAACAGGTATCGTGACACGAAGACCCCCATTAAAGAATCTGTCCTTCCCTCCAAGAGATTACTGGACTGTGGGAGTGTAACCAGGGTAGGCCCAGAATTATAGCAGACTTGGAAACTGGAATAACGTAAAACTTGATGTTCTCAGAGTGTAGCAGTCCGATGCATAACTTTGTCTCCTTAGTCATCTGCAGAACACAACCATCTCCCAGAGGGTGACCATCTAACACCTCCATCACTAGAGAGGAATCACAGGGTATTAATTCAAGCTGATGCTGTTGTGCAAAGTCATAGGACATAAAGTTCCCGGCTGCCCCAGAATCGACTAATGCTGTAGCTTTGACAGACTGCTTGGCCAAGGAAATTTCTACAGATTGGATCTCTGAGGGGTTAACTGATTGGCATCACTCACCGGAGATTGTTGCTTGGAGGTTCTCACTGGACAGGTAGATTTCAGGTGACCACTCTCCCTGACCGCCCACCCGCACCTCCACACATCCACCGCTCAGCCACTCTCCTGCTCAAGCATATGTTGTTATGTTGGATACTGGTGTCTTTTACAACATGGGATGCTGGTGTTCCTGCCGGGTTGTTTAAAAGGCTTGATCAGCAAGACTTTCTTGGTCAACAAGCTAAAAAAACATACATACATTGTAAGATATGACATTACTTCAGCAAGTTAACCAAAGAATAATGCTGTCTTCTACATTATGTAGCCAATGACACACACACCTCACATATCCACAACATCAGCAGCTTCTGCAACTCCTGTCTGATGAACAATCTATTTAAATCTTAGACAGTATATTTTCGTTTCGGGGAAGTGTTCAAAGGGTGTGTAGAGATAAAAAAAATTAAACTCTTTGTAACACTCATTTGCCAAGTAGTACTGAGAAAAGATTGGCTAAACATACTCAGGCATGTATGTATTGACTTCACACTTCTTGTAGCACATACCTGCTTAATGTTCCAGGCAAACAACAATCCAGCTTACACTAGTTTGACATACCATGACAGCAAATTGAACCAGCTGATTCTAACACAGCTTGGCCTAGAATAGTTATGCAACAACAAATGTCTTTGACATTATACATTTAACAGTGTACACACTTACTTTCGCACAGGAGCAAAACAGTGAGTACTAAGTGACCACTAACAATTGGATGTTTCATATTTAATGAAATAGTTATGAAAATAAAACATTTGTCATCATTTACAACATTGTCTTCAGTTCCGACCCATATGACTTTCTACCAAAGTTATTTTGTGTTAAAAGACATGCTATATGATAGAGCATTGTGTTAGCAGTGCAAAGGTTGTTGGTTCAATTCCCAGGAAAAAGACTGATAAAATGTATAACTTGAATGCACTGTAAGTTTCTTTGGACAAAAGCAAGGGACTTCTTTGTCATTTTTGTAGCTCAGTTTCAGAATTTAAGTAGTCTTCTAAATCTTTTTGTGTTCTGTTGATAAAATGACAATATGAATTTGGAGCAACTTAAAGGTGAGTAAACTGGGTTGCCACCCGTCCCATACAATTCGGAATCGTCCCTCATTTATCGGAGAATAACACGTTAGCCAATAAAAACAAATTAATGTCACAAGAAATAGTAGGGAAGCTCAAACCCAATGGGGTTGACAGGCAAGTTCTGTATGCTCTGCGACTGTGTGATTGTGCTTCAACGTCTTTGTGTTCATGGTGATGGAGTCAGAGATCATGTGACATATGTAACTCACTTGTGATTCTCACAAGCACTATGAATATAGATAAAATGCAACAAATATGATTAGTGAGTCTATCAAGTAAATTATGACAAACAAAAACGCAAACTACACAACTAGTGTTTTCAGCTGCTCACGTTGGACTGTGCGATAGCACGTTCTCACACAGATAAGTCCACACCTTTCACTCCAAATGAAAAACAACTGGCAATTATATTTTAATTGTTGTTTTGTCATATTTTTCCCCAGACATATTTTTATATGTTTAATTTGCATAACTGAGCTGCTCAATACAGCTTGTTTACACAGACCCAACGCAAAAATCAAGTGTTGTGTTTAGTAGTGAACACTTTAACCTTGCTTACAAGGATTTAGTCCAGTCTCGTGGGAACAGGAGAGTCCTTAACAAATAGGGAAGGGCTAAAGAGAAAGAGAGTCCTCTGGGAGACAGATTTCTGAAGGCTGAGAGTGGTGGGGGAAGGATATTGTTTATGTGTGTGTGTGTATTTGTGTGTGTGTGTATGTGAGGACAGAGGAAGAGTGGATGACTGCTGACGCAGCAGGACTCATTGTAGGTTGGGTGTGTGACGTCCAGGCTTTCATGTAAATCATGAACACGGTGAGCTGGAGGCTGTGCTGTAGCTGCATTGCTCAAGCTTGGACTCTCACATGCAAGGAGTTTGTGTGCTAGAATTCAACACACAAAGAACAGACACAAAACACTTACATCAGAACACTGTGAAATGTTTACCCTCACTGTGATAGTACATGTTGAAATTATGATACTAGAAGTATATAAAAGGTTAAAGTAACAGTTCACCATAAAATAGGTTTCTGTCAACATTTACTCACCCTCATGTTGCTCCAAATGTATTTCTTGCATCTGTGAATTACAAAAGAATATTAAGTTATTTTTAAAATGAAGGCAGATAGTGACCAAAAGATGTCAAGCTGAAAAAGTATGATAAGAGTAGCTTTTTCAAGTTGTGTGCTTTATTCCCAATGTTCTGCAGTCAAATGATAGCTTTGCTTTCTTCAAGAAAATTTTTGCCCTCTGCCATAAACTGTAGCATTTGATATCATACCTGCCACAACATGTTTTAGGCACCTATCATGAAAATACATATGTAAACATTTGACAAATGATGAGTTTTCATTTTTGAGCGAAATATTCCTATAATTGGTCTGTACAACAGTACCATGTTTATGTCAGTATACCTTAAATGTCACAGTGTAGGTTGTTTGTCAGTTCCCAGAAATATGACCCAAAGGTGCATGTATTAAATTAGTGCCCCTAGAGTTTATATCAGGAGACACCACGGAAACTGTTGGCTTTTATCTGCATCGTAGTTATCGATCACAGGTTTAATCGCAGGAAACACACATACTTATAAAATGTACATCTTGAATACACTGTAAGCTGCTTCCTAATATTTCCAAATACATAAATGTAAATGCGCATTTTGTGAATTGGAAAAAGGTTGGTAAGGGATTGTGTACAAAGTCCACACAAATTTCATGTGTTTAAACAAACCCACGTTTTGATTGGTAACCATGTTTAAATATGATTTTATGATCTTGAGTGAGAACTATTCTTTTAGCATGAGACGTTGGTACTGTTTTATTACCCTAACAGCTGCTGCTTGTTTCTTGAGTGGACAGAATAATGTTGCCTTGGAAACGGTTAACATAGCAATTAATATTTTGTCAAGCCTCTGTGCTGAGAGATATTCTTCCAAGAAAATTTAGGGTAGCTGACAGCACCAGAATCATAATCACAATGCTACCCAAAGTCAGGAACAGTCACCTGCCTACACAGAAATATGGGACTAAATGAGTCAAAAGAGAGAGAGAGACATTCATTGTTGTTTGTGTGTTGTGGGCAAGAGAGATTTGTCTTTAACCCTAACACTATCACCTGCACCATTCTGTGTTGAAAAGCTTGCATGACAGTTTTACAAAACTTTATGAATTTTTATTTAATGAACTTATTTTAGGTATATGCAAATACACAAGATCTCCAAGACACTGGAGTACTGCTGCGGTCTCAATGGGTTGATTTTACAGGGGAGCTGGTAAATAGACAGCTATAGGTCCTATATTGCTTACTGCTTATATTGTTTGTTCTGCCTATTTCTTAACAATAAACATTTTGAACAGTAGTATGCTATATGGTTGTGATCTCAGTCCATTCCATGTCACACAACAAGGGGGACTTGACCTGTAATAAGTGTACTGTAAGTCGCTTCAGATTACCTAAACTATTTACTATTTTTTCTATTACTTTATAAAAATTGTTAATGACTTTTAGGTTATCAAACTGTATTACTTATTTCAGATGTATCTACAGTTCTTATAGTAATGATTGTATTCTTAAGACCGCTCTGGTGTCTGGGTGGAAGGTGTCAGTGAAATTCATGACTGTGTTGAGATTGTGATTTGATTAGCACACAGAGTGGATTTACAATCATTTCAATGTTATAACACTGGATATTATTGTTATTATTCATGAAAAATTAGAAAACCATTGGTTAGTATTGCTTTGGTGAATGGTGTCTCAGTAGAGGCGTATCTGTATTCTCTGTCTGGTAGCAGGTTTCAGCCCATCCCTGTTTCATTGATGATATGTAAATAGAGTCTGGTGTGTATGACAGAACAAAGTTGGAGGCCGTGAGTAGTTGCCTGTCAGATGAGGGATTCAGATCTCATCCCACTGAGTAAATAAAATGGATTGTATCATTAGCAATGGGAACATCCATTCCTGCATACATCCATAACACATGTAAAGAGACAGAAATAAATCTGGAATGATGAATAATAGCAAAACACTCTTATAGAGAACTATGCCAAGATTTCTTTCTATCTGCCAACATCTGAAATACATAAACTGTAAATCAAATACGTAGTGTGAATTTACACTATATTCCTACTAAGTTATGTTAAGGTATATTCCTATATATAAGTATAAGTATAATATAGTAAGTATAAGTACTAAGTATAATAGCTTTTACAGTATGCATGAGTAAATTATTTGCTGGCTTTGTTCTTGTTTGTTGTCAGCTGTTTTGTAATGTTCAGACTTTATTTTTAATTTAAAATTATGTTTGTTGATTGCCACTATTGTTTATTTAATATAATCGCGTTTGATTGGCTCTACTAAGGTCAAT
The DNA here is from genome assembly GCA_036877525.1 of Chromobotia macracanthus. Classification (NCBI taxonomy): domain Eukaryota; kingdom Metazoa; phylum Chordata; class Actinopteri; order Cypriniformes; family Botiidae; genus Chromobotia; species Chromobotia macracanthus. The sequence goes on along the minus strand of JAZGTH010000032.1, from coordinate 1,123,207 downwards.
TAAAAATTATACATATAATACGTATATATATTATAACAGAGGACATTTGAATAAATGGATGTGAAATACCAGTTATTGCATGCGAAGGCTCATACCTCTCTCAGTGGTCTATGATAGGGTAATGTATTCAGACTGCCTACTAAAACAGTATGTACTTATGAGAAAAAGCAATATTTAGTCAATTAACAAGATAGATGACATGTATCATATTAAGCAAGTAATGCCATTCCATCTTACATGATGTTGCTTAGAAAGAAGATACAATTTTATAGAAGTATTAGGGCTCTCATTATAAAAGAATATATGTACTATAATTTATAGTATTTGTTTTACATATTTCAGATTGGAGGTCAAATTGTATTTTTTTCCCCTCAGGTGACAATATTAGCAGTTGTGTAATATTATTACACTGGAAGAAATTGAATTTTAAGTACATATTCTAGCAAAGGGGAACACTATTTACCATAATGGTGACTATCCAATTATTACTATTCAGTATTACAAGTAATTAATGTATACTCCTGTACATTGTACATATACTGTACAGTGTACAAATTACACTTTACAGATTTTAGATGCAATGTTTAATGCAATGCTTAGATTAGATTAAGCATTTTATAATTTTAAGGAAATCGAACAGTTAGATGTGATAAGATTGACATTATGGATTGTTTTATGGTGTAAGTCATTTACACCTTAGAGAACAGCATAAATGATTTTGTTCAAGATATGTATTAAAAATCCAAACAACAGAAACAAAAACTTGAGCCACGAAGTAAAATGTTTTTAGGAACAAAATTAATCACTTCTTTAAATAAATATTTTATTTTTTTATGAAAATAAATATATTTTCTTAAGATATAATCAACAACATTTAAAAAAGCATTTGTGGGAGTAAAACAGTAAATAACAGCAAACGGTATGGAAGGAAAAAACCTGCAATTGGCATTCTGAACTGATCAAATGATTATTCTTTTGCCGTTTACTTATGTTTCCAAGCGTGAGAAATTACAGAACATGGATATAGGGGAAGACATTGTAGCCTAAATTAAAATCTCTTCATTATGTAATAAAGCCCTAAACAATCATCTTAGAGTTACCAAACACAGGATATGACCCGTTTTGGATATTGACCCATTTACTTGTTTTGCATATTTCAGTGACCGTTACATAACCTAACCTTGGGTGGAGCCCAGTTGAGCTGAGCTCTGATGGAACAGATTAACCTACTAGTACTGTGCCATTTTTTAACCAACCCAACCCCTACCGGGTACTCAGCAGAACAACTACCAATCTAACACCACAGAATGTTCTCAAACTCTTCTCTCAGCAGGGAAGTCTTTCCCAAACTCTACTGCACCAAGTACCCCAGCAAACATTTTGTCATTACTGGACCATCTGACACAACTGTCCGTTCTAACCTCAGTTAAAAAACTGTTGTACCAAATGTTGTACCTTTAATTTAAAATGATCAAATTATAAATGTGGGACTGCTGGTCTGTAGGGCTCCCTCCAACAAAAAAAATCAGGACATCGGTTCTATAACTGAGTACTTGTTTCAGTAGCTGAACACTTGGCATTCTCTTTAAATCATACAAAAGCTAGTCTATTTTTAAATACTTAACATGCACCAGAATATTTCTAGTGAAAAAAAAAAAAAAAAAAAAAGGAAAAAAAAAAAAAGGGCGTTTTAAATTCCGGCCCTCAAAAGGAATAACCACGGACACAACATTTAGCAAGAGAGGCTACAAAACATTCCACTGCTGTAACTTAGGATCAATAGGCACAACATGAGTTAAAATCAACATTTTTAAATATTTAAAAAAAAAAGAAACTATACCATGCTCTTACAATCATGCCCTTTAAAATCAACTTCAGCTGTTTTAAAGTACTAGCCTTCAATCCCCACATAACACCTTCATTCAAACATTATCTTTCATCATGTCTTGGGGTTAGTTTGAGAAAAGGCAGGTTTCTCCACAGATCACATCGGCATTTTGGTAGACACCAGACATAAATACATTTCTAAATGTTATTGATTCTAGTTGCTTCTCAGTATGTGAAACAGCGTATGCATTGTTCCATGCAGGCTTCTTTTTCCACCGAGATACATTCAACCCTGGGACATTTGATCAACATCAACCCAAAGGGCTCACCAATGCATTGAAAATACACTTCAGCTGGCCAATCATAGTACTTAGTTCTTATCTAAAGCCTTTGCCCTTATTTTAAGCCAAGTGTTCTTTGAAAGCAAACAGATAAAGTCAGTGTACACTACAAAATGCCTAGCACAACTTTACAGACACACAGAGTAATGCATAACCTGGAACATTTGAGCTTTTCTTGCATTATCTTGGTGACCAAGCCTTTCTCTGTTTCTAGGACCAGAGGCAGAACTTCAGATTGTCCCTTCAGCAGCTGACAGTGCTTGACTGCTGCTTGCACACAAAGTCTGAGAAAAAGTCAAACTCATTCTGCCCTAGAAAAAGTTCAGGCAGTTCCTGAACCCGGTCCAAACCAAGCTCCAGCACTAGGGATGTCAGAACCTCCTCATCGATCAAGTCCATGTCCATGATGTTGAGGCCCAGTGCTGGCCCACCCATCCCCATCTGCATGCCCGTCAACTGAGCTGGACCCATTCTGTGCTGAATGTTTCCCATGTGATGTCCATTGACAGGTCCATGTGGGTGCCCGTAGTACTGGGTATTAAGTTTCTGAAGATGCATGCTAGCCATAAGCTGCTGAGATGCTGTAAGGCCTCCTCCACCTATATACTGCTGTGGGTGCTGGCTCTGGTGATGGATCTGATGTTGTACCCGAGGGTGTCCCTGCTGCTGATTTGGCCCTCCATACATCATATTGGGTTGCTGCATTTGACGGGGATGTCCACCACCCATCTGGCCATTGATGTGGCTGTTCATGACACCATTCATTGCATTCCTCTGCCTCATGGCCGCTTCCATGGAGCTCTGGGGCCCCCTGCCGTAGTGAATAAGCTGCCCATTGGGGAGGGTCTGTGGGCCAAGCTGGGTTCCATGAGGAGAAGGGCTGTTCATTCCCATGCAATACCCATGCAGGCCTCCACCAGCAGAGCCGTGGTTCATGGGCATCATCATGTGTTCAGCTGCAGAGACATAAGAAGAACATTAGCAATGAGGAGCAACTATTCAAGCGAGCTCTCTCAGTGTCAGCTGACAAACATTTTTAGGCTTCTTGAAAGCATGTGAACCATCACAACAACAGAAAATCTCTTTCTGATGCACAACCTAATATTATAGTTATTAACAATGTTAGCCTTATAGACCCATTTTGCATGCTTCCTAATCATATGCAATTTGCTTAATTCCAAAAGCATTGACACTCTTTGAAAGTCTCTTTATCTGCACGCTCAAACAGAGCAGCAGTGAAACCCTTCAAAGAAGGTATACTGATGCCAGGAGCATCAGGGAGCCTTCAGCAGAACCAAAACAATAACAGACGGCATGGACACAGTACTTAGCAAACAAGGCAATCCACTGCCCGTTGCATGCATATTAGATAATTACAATGAAGTTAAAATGAACTATTAATCTGTAAGCATACAACACATAGGTTATGATCTCTAGATTTAGCAGTTATCTTATCTTGTTGTCAGATAATACATATAATGATTGTACCTTGCTATTTCATACCATTTTAAAAATTCCCTTTACTTTTTAATTTTCCAAACCACAGACCTATTAGTTGTGAGTAAATGTCTTGCCTTGTCTTGTTGACTCTTATGGGTTAAATCAATAGCTCTAGGACAGCAAAGGACACTAACATGTTTTAATAAGTACAGTTTAATATTAAACAACCTGGGATAAATGGAAGAGATAAAGACAGAAAAATGTCTTATAGGGTGGACTGTAGCCTCACCACTTTGTGTCGCTACATAAAACAAAGTGTTTTTCCTCTGCTTTTTTATTTCTGTTCAGATGAGGTCAGATTGTCTTTTTGAATGAAATACAAATACTTTCAGGATCAGCTGTTAGACAAAGTGAAACAATTTAAACACCAGCACATAGTCTACTGAATTTATTGTGTATTTTTAGAAAAGTTTACGTTAATGCAGATTCACATTAAAGCATTATAACAATATAGAAAATTTTAAAATAAACAAAATAATCAAATGATAAAATACAGAAAATAAAGTATTATAATAAAATTCACCCACTATTTCATTAAGAGAATGCTATATAGAACAAATTTATATCAAGAAAACTTAAGTGACACGGTTTTTTTAGAAACACAAAACCATAGTTCAAATAACAAAAACCAAAGAACCCTCCAATCACTTGTCCCAAAATACAGTTATTTAAATATTTGTGATTATGCAGAGATTTCAAAAATATATCATGTTACACTTAGAAATGAACAACGGTTCACGCCAAAGGAGCACAATATAAACACCATAATAATAAGAATCACATACCAGCAAAAAGATTGTGTTCTTGTAAAGGTGTCCTTTTGTCTTCCGTGTCCCTTTAAAGCAGACGCACCTATATCCAGTGTTGCACAACCGAATCCTGTATACTGCTGAATGTTTCTGGCCAGCGCAGGGATTACACACACATACATAAAGACAGTGAGGGCAGGGCAACCAGTAATACCTCCTCTAATCTGTTGTGATTGGCTCTTCTTCTAATCTCAGACGTTACTGGCCAATTACTCACATGGCCTTCATTTTTATGTGCAAAGCCAAAGCAATAACATAAAAACTCAGCTTTAGAGTTCTGTTTATTATGTAACAAATATCATTAATGATGAAGAAGCTCCACAAAATTAACAGATTTTTACTTTTTATTATGTCATTTCAGTTGTCATCTGTTTACCTTAAATGTTAATAGTCTGGTACTTCACCTAAATCTTTAATGTAATTTTTCACAACATAATTTACACACGATCACACCTCATATGTAAATTTTGAAGTTTTAACCAAGTTACTACATATTGACATAAATGAATTAATTCTGTTCTGAGTTTTAGGACACATTGAATTGCTCTTTAGTTTCAACACTACTGACCTTATTGGTGAAATAAGGAAATTCTTATAGGATAATTTACCCAGTGTATTTCAGATTGTTCTAAAGCATGTGTTAATGGTTGGACAACAGCCTGTGCCACACAGCAGTGCCAAAACCTCACACAAATACATTGTATACAGTACCATACACTACCAGTCAAAGGTTTCAACAGTTCTAATTCTTCATTATTCATGATCACAATTTAGAATAATTTACATAAAACTATAAACAAATAGAATCACATTTTAAATGACAACATTTGTAATTAGTAAAGTGCACTCTTAAAACAGACAATGCCATAGAAGAGCCAATTTTAATTTCTGGAAAGAACCTTTCAGTAAATTGAGCTTTAAAAATGTGTTAATTTTTTTACATTTTAACTTTAGAACATTTTTCTACTCTTCGAATTGCTCAGACTTAAGATTGTTATTTGGCAGACCATAAAACAGGCAATAAGAACATACATGCACACTGAAGGGGGATCCATTTCTAAAGACCTGAATATTACGGAGAATTTGGGAAGAACTTAGCAACCACCCAGAACACCATAGCAACAGCATATTAATGCCCTGGTGACTACCCACAACACCCAACACTTAAATTGTTCAAATCTTCCCATTGTTGTAGTTTATGTACCATCATCAAGTTTTCCTGTGAGGGTTTTTACTATGAGGGTTTATTCCTTCCATTGTTCCTATTTATCCAGGTGTTTAGTGCTATAATTCCTTTTGCAATTCCTTGTGGTTTGTCAAAATGTGTCAAGAGTGGGTGGTCTAACTAATAACGAAATAAAATTAACCCATATTTCTAATCTGGATTTACTTTGACTCAGTGTATTGCACAGGACCACAATGGAAACTGGAAGAGAAATTAATGCTTAATCCACATTTAAAACAACAGCTGGGGTCATCATGTTTGATAATATCATGTAGCATGTTTTTTGTAATTTGCATTTATAATGCAAAAATAATGACTTTAAACAAGGTTTCCTGAACACTTGAGTAATAGTTACCTTCTTATGGTATTTGTTGAGCCAGAAGCATGTATTTTACCTGCATCTTATTCACATACTTTTTGTAATCCATTTTAAACAAGCATTATTTGTGCTTGTATAGTATTTAGAAAAAACAGCACTATTTGTCTGATGCAATTAATGTTGCATTAAACCATGGAAAGCTAGTTTGGATTGTAACAGCAGTAATTCATCAGATGATGTAGAAGAACTTGTTCTTGGGTGTGTCTGTGGTGGTATTTGATTTCCATCATTTTTAGTAAACACAACTGGCTGGTAGTGTCTCTCTGCAGTTTTTAAAATGTTTAGGTAACTTATGCAAGGCTTACTTACTGTTCTGTCCCAGAGTAAAGTATCCATCACTACTGTCCTCCTTCTCCACCAATGTCCATTGCGCTAAGAGTGCATATTACACCATCAAGGTCAGCAATACATTTTATGCTCGCAAGCTCTTTAGAACTTTCAACTCCCTCCTCTGTCCTCCTCCACCTCTACCCATACCTCCTTATCAGCTAAACAATTTGCAAACTATACCACAACCAACTCCAGGACCTGACCCACCCACACCCCAAGCCCTGCTCACCTATTTTTCTATGCTTAGTGAAGCAGAGGTCTCCAAACATCTCTCCTATCACCCCACTACCTGCCCACTTAACCTAATCCCCTCCCATCTCCTACAGGCCATATCGAGTTCACTTACCTCATCACTTACACATTTATCATCACATAACTCATCCCTTCTTACTGGCACCTTCCCCACCACATTTAAGCAAGCCCTGGTTACTCCTCTGCTTAAAAAGCCCACACTTGACACTTCCATTACTAACATCTACAGACCTACAGACACTTAAATGAGCTGCAGACATCATCTTTCCTCTCGCAGAACAATTGGCTCGACGACAGGCAGTCTGGGTTCAAGAGCATGGGTTCTGAGATAGTGTGGCTGTCTGTCCCTGAAGCCTTGAGAACAGCAAAGGCGGAGTCCAAATCCTCCGTACAAATGTTACTAGATTTGTCTGCAGCCTTTGACATGGTCAATCACCAGATCCTTCTTAACACTCTGTCCTCGCTGAGGATCCAAGGAACTGCACTCCAGTGGTTTCAGTCCTACCTCTCTGATAGATTCTTCAGGGTGTTGTGGAGAGATGAGCTGTTCAAACCGCATCACATGGTCATGGGGTCCCTCAAGGATCAGTCCTTGGACCACTTCTGTTCTCCATTTACACAACATCATTAGGTCCTATTATACACTCACATGGCTATTCTGATGGCTATACCCGTGTGCATGTTTTTATGAATGTCAGGCTCTGTGTGCATCATCTACAGATAAATGTGGATAATTTGCAAGAGTTGCCACGTGTGAGTTGAGGATGACGTCCATTCCTGTGACCTGGCTATACATGGCTATACCCAGATCTTCTTCCACCTTGATGATCACACAGTTATGACACACATATCAGCCTGTCTGCAAGACATCTCAGTTTGGATGACAAAACAACAACTCAACCTAGCCAAGACTGAACCTCTTGTCTTTCCAGGTCAACCTACTACACAATTTCACAGTCCAGCTAGGCTCAACAACTTTAATGCCAACAAGGACAGCCAGAAACCTTGGTGTAGTCTTTGATGACCAGCTGACATTCTCCGACCACATTGCCAAAACAACACGGTCATGTAGATTTGCTTTATATAACATCAGGAAAACCTGGCCTTATCTCACTGAACATGCGACACAGTTCCTTGTCCAGGCCCTTGTCATTTCTAGGCTGGACTACTGCAATGCTCTAATGGCCGGTCTTCCAGCACAGACACTCAAACCACTACAACTGATTCAAAATGCAGCAGCTCGAATGGTCTTCAAAGAGATTAAAAGAGCCCATGTCACACCTCTTCTCATTTTCCTTCACTGGCTACCAGTTGTTGCACGCATCAAGTTCAAATATCTACTCCTCGCATACAAAATCACTACTGGCTCTGTACCAACTTACCTTCACAAACTCATTCACATCAAATGGCACACAATCACTTGCTTGCAGGTTCATCTTCACTATCCCTCGTTGGTGGAATGATCTTCCAAACTCTGTTCGGTCTGCTGCATAAATGTAAAGGTAATGTAATGTAGAACAATTAACATAAGAAAACAGCATAAAAATATTGGTTAAGTTTACCTTACTGAGGTTAAATCATTTTCTTCAACCTCAAAGTGTCATCAAGCTTTCATTAACGCGTGACATTAATAAAGTTATTCCTGAACAGTTGCCTATACTAGCAAAATGTCATTGGGAAGGTAATTACAACCAACAGGTCCAGTTTGAGACTAAAACCCCATTTAACCACACGCATGGCAGAACAAGAGAATTAGAGGATTGGTGGAAAGGTCACAGGAATGGACGTCATCCTCAACTCACACTTGCAACTCTGCAAATTATCCACATTTATCTGTAGATGATGCACACAGAGCCTGACATTCATAAAAACATGCACACGGCTCGGTACAAAAACTGACTGAGACAGACTTAGAGAGCTGGAGATCTATAGAAACAAAGATGTGTCAGTTTTTCATGGAATGTGGCGATCTAAGGTTTGGCTGTTGTGGTTTTTCAACATTGGAGTAGTTGAACATCATAAACAAAAGACATTCCGGTAACATTACATGGCTTTTATGCCATCTCAGACATCTTGAAAGTCTTCTTGTGTGTTTGCACACTAGAGAAAGCTTTGAAAGAGCGTTTGACAGACATGAATTCCCAAAGTCTGTTTTGAGGGTGTGTAAGAAATAGGGTTTGTTTAAAATCTAGTGGGAATACACCAAATTGGATTTAGAAAAACACAACCGTACTAGTCTATCTGAAGTTTTTTCAGAAAACCTGCCAAGAATATATTCTAGAATATATTAATTTCACTCCAAAATCAAAAGAAAAAATATTTAGTTAAAAAAAACGAGCTTGTGATTGGACTGTTTTACCACAAATGTATGCTTTGTTACATTGTTTGAAATTTCAATACCATTTTTTTTACATCAATTTTACTTATATAGCACTTTTTACAATGTTGCATTGCTTTAAAACCAGGTAACAGTCCAATAATCAGGGCAGGCAGCAAACAATCAAAAACCAGATCCCAACCCACAACGAGTAATCCTAAAGAGTATGCAGCAAACACTCAGTAATGTCACCAGGGCAAAACAAGACTTTGCAATGATATGGAGCATGGACAGAGTTTATATAGAGGGTAAATGGGAAACAGGTGAGCAGAAAGTAATCAATCCCAGGTATGGGGCATTATGTGAAATGTAGTCCAAAACACAGTTAATACTCTGGAGACGGTTGCCTCTGGTGGCGTGGAGGAGGTGGAGCAGGGACCTCCTCCGTAACAATATTAATAAAACTAATTAGGGATACTAGGTTGGTAGTTGGTTTATGAATAAAGAGTTGACTGAACTGATAAAAACTACAACATACTTGAACCATTTGATTAAATAGACGTGCATGAGAAACATACACCTGCCATTACGTGCAAAGGCTCATACCTCTCTCAGTGGTCTATGAGAGGGTAATGTGTTCAGACTGTATACTAAAACAGTATGTACTTCTGTACTATGACGTGTAGTCAATTAACATGATAGATGATTGATATCATATTAAGCAAGATATGCAATTCCAGCTTACATGGAGATTGCACTTAGAAAGAAAACATCTTATAGGACAGGGGTATAAGGGATTTACAATAATACCATACAATACATACATAATACATAGAAAGAGAATTGGAAACAAAGAAATAGCGAAATAGTAGTCTTTAGTACTGTAATTATATTATTTCGCTAGAAGCTATATTAACAATTTACAAAACTTTAAGCTAAGTTAAATGTCAGCAGTCTCCAAGTAAGCAAGCCAACAGGGCGACAGTGGCAAGTAACCAAAAATCCAATGACGTATAGATGAAGTCCCTCCTCAACCTGAAGGGCCAGGTAAAGATGTAATTTGTAACTTTCTTGGATATAAACCTAGAATTGTTAATAATGATTTATAATTATGTACTGATTTAAAATTATTGGGTCTAATGTTACTAATTGCAGCTATAACATCACACTGCTGTGACTAGGAAGGGAACAGAAATATGGAATCTAACTAGGCTGGAGGTAGGTAAGTAGATAATAGTAAGTTTAAGAAAAAGTCCATCATATTCCCACTAATCTGTCTCAGGAGTCCTACACTGTCCTCCACTCCTCTGGTCTGGATAAAGTCTGGATCCAGCTGACTACAGGAACTTGTGGAAATGAAAGACAGACAGATTTAGTGTAGAGCCAATACATCTGTTCTTATGGAAAGTGTCCTGGGTACCTAATTAATGCAGCCTAACAATTTCATAAGGGATTTGAGTACTTAATGTGTAGGCTAGATTAAAGAGGTGGGTCTTTAATCTAGATTTAAACTGACAGTGAATCTACCTCCCGGACAATACTGGGAAGACTGTTGCAAAATTTGGGCACAAAGTACAAAAGGATCTATCATCCACGCTTGATTTTGAAATTCTGGTTATTGTCCACTGGCCAGAATTTTCAGATCACAGTGAACGTGAAGGACTGTAATAAGAGAGGAGATCGCTCAGGTATTTGGGAGCTAAAACATTCAGCAAAAGTAGGTAGCAGTGTTGACAGAACTGGGCTAATATCTTGTTCATTCTTGTAAGAACTCTAGCAGCTGCATTTGAACCAGCTGGAGTTTTCACACTAAATGATGTCATGAATGCATTTATGAATTTTCCAGTGTCTGACATAGGGAGCATGTGTCGTAATTTTAATATTTTTTAAAGATGAAAAATGCAGTTTTACAAATTTTGGATATGTGGTTTTCAAATGACAAATTTATTTCTAAAAGGACACCCAGATTCTTAGCTGATGTTTATACGAACATTATTCATACTTTTTTAATTCTGTACCAACTTGAAAAAAGGCTCTACTAATGTTACAGCAAAATTGTTTTTGATCATTATTTTAATAGCTTTGAGAACTTCTGATAATCCCAGACAACCCACCATTAGAATACAACTTCACAGTTGTATTGGATCATCAAAACTTGGATCATCAACTCTTACACCTACAGTCATAGCCAAAAGTATTGGCAGTGACAAAAAGTTTGTGTTTTGCAAAGTTTGCTGCATCAGTATTTTTGTAGATTATTTTTCCACGTTTCTGTGGTGCAGTGTAAAACAATAAGCATTTCAAAAGTGGACTTTTATTGGCAGAAACATTTAATATATGCAAAGAGTCAGTATTTACAGTGTTAATCCTTGTCCTTTATAACCTCTGCAATTCACTCCGGCATGCTGGATTTTAGCTTCTGGGCCAAATCCTGAGTGATGGCAATCCATTCTTGCCTGATTAGTGCTCAGATCTGATCAGAATTTGTGGGCTTCTGCTTGTCCACTCGCCTTTTGAGGATTGACCACAGGTTCTTTATGTGACTGAGATCTGGGGAGTTGCCTGGCAACAGATTTTTCAATGTAATGATCTTCGAGCCACTTCATTATCACTCTTGCCCTGTGACATGATGTTCCATCATGCTGGAAAATGAAACGGATCATCACCAAATTGCTCCTGGATCATTGGGAGAAGTTCTCTTGCTGGACATTTTGATACCATTCTTTAATCATGGCAGTGTTTTGGGGCAGAATTATGAGAGAAGCTTATCAGAGAAAATAACTGCGATGATTTCACCTCTTTCCATTGCTAACAAGAACACAATGATTGGAAGCACCTTTTCCCTCCTTTAATAGCAATCAGTCTGCTCTTACAATCCAATCAGTATTGGCCATGACTATACTCGGTCCAACTAACCTCAGGGTGGTGTTTGATGACCAGCTGAAATTCCTTACCCACATTGCAACAATCTCTCGGTCATGCATGTTCGTGCTCTACCACATCAGGAAAATCAGACCTTCCAGCCAATGCAACCAAGCACACAACGCAGCACACAACGCAGCTCCTAGTCCAAGCACTCGTCCGAGCACACAACGCAGCTCCTAGTCCAAGCACTCGTAATATCAAGGCTGGACTACTGCAATGCCCTTTTGGCTGGCCTTCCAGCCAATGCATCCAAACCCCTGCAAAAGATCCAGAATGCTGCAGCATGTCTGGTCTTCAATCAACCAAAGAGAGCCCACGTCACACCCCTCCTGATCTCACTCCACTAGCTACCCATAGGCACAAGAGTTTGGAATCTTATGAAGGAGAGTAAATAATGACAAAAGTTTGAATTATCTTTTTAAAACACAACACCCCTGTGATCTGACTGAACTCATCTTTACACTCATCCTAAAGCAATTTTAAACACAACAATTAAATAACACCACTTCAGATCTATATATAATGGATGGATAAGAAATAGGATTAAAAAGTAAGTGTTATTCGTAAAATAAAGAAAAACAGAAGTCCTATTATCTTTTGCAAACATTCTTCTCAAATAAAATGTATTTTGTTTTAAGGATTTATTTCTACCGAAGAATAACAAAATGCTGATTAAGGAAAACAATGTGAAAATTTTATTAACAAGACGACAGCTGTTTTTTAAAAGCACAACTTTACAACAGTTGTGAAACTAAACTTACAACAGAGAATATTATGCTGGCCTCATCTGATGTGAAAGTCTTCAAATACGCAAGACTCTTTTCATCCAGGGCAGGTCCTCACTTCTGCCCCAGGATCTTATTAGCTATTCATAGCACTCAAGGAATGTGGCTTCCCCACCCAATGATTTGTTTAAGCTCTCTCTTTTTTCCTCCTTTCTTTCTTCTCTGGCCCATGCTCTGTGTGTGTATGGGAATGACTCTTGGATATATCTGACACTCAATGTTCACGTAGGACAGACGAGGGTTATGACACTGCTGTCATTGAAGAGGAAGCAGGACTTTGTACAGTTCCGTTGCAAAACTTTTATTGCAAAACATTACACAATGTAGAATTGTGTAATGAATTATGAATTCACATTTTCATACAATGTCATCTGCAGTAGATCACTTTCAGAAAATGAGAAAGTCTACAACATGATATTTTGTTGTTTAGTTTAGTATTAATGTAATGAATAAATTAGTGTTGATTATATTTGACTAGATATTTACATTTGCATAAATGGTGTAAATGTGTAAATGGTGCAAAACTCGCCACATCGCTAAAACTGTTCCCAGTATTTTCTAAAAAACTTCTAACAGGTTCAGAGTGTTTCTTTGACATTTCTAGGGTGTTCCTATGTGGTTTTAGCTATAAATATATGTCAACAATTTATCTAATTTGCTCAGCATGATCTTTTCAAACTCTTGCTCCACCATTGTTAAAATGAGTTTAGCAAAAAATGGTGTGCTATTTTATATTATAAATATGCTGTACCACACTGACATATGAAGTGATGTGTGTAGTTACAAAAGCAGATGCATGTTAGTTTTTAGTGTCAACAGCAGTGTGCCTCTGGTGATTGCTTCCGATTGATCTGAACACCAGGTGTAAACAGGGCCTGAGTAAGTTCCTGAACACAGATAAACGTTTGTTTAAAAGTGAAACTAGTTCTCTACCCAGAAATCCTTAAACAGGTCTTAGATAAGATGAAATGTTTTAAAGATAAGATTAAAGTTATTATCTCACACAATATAGCTGGGTTTTGTTTGAACGCTTGCAATATTTTCATGTTGATGTCTGTGAATAGTTTTTATTCCCACAAACAAAATAAATGAGAGACTCTACCGTTGATCACATGCATGTATAGAAAGCCACAGAGTGTGAATTGCAATGGGTGCAGGCTGCCACTGAGCACGTGCAGTAAGCGTCCATGTTTCTGTTGGGTTAGAGACAGACACGTGAGGAGGAGTGCTCTACGAGGGGGGAGGTAGAAGTAAACAGTGTGAGAAAGCAGTAAAAAACACACAACAGAGAAGAGAAATGTTGTGGCTTGGGACCTTATATCCTGTTATACCACAAACAAACAGCATGCACCTGTACACTGTGAAATACTGCCGGGACTTTATAATGTTTATCAGTAATTTCTTGTAGTAAAGTGCTGTAAAGTTACTATAACTATAAATTGTACAAATACCACTGTAAAAATGTATGTATCATTTTGGCAGCTATTATCAAAGAATACACTTTAAATTTCTTTTAAAGTGTAAGTTTTAAAGTTTAAAGTTTTAAAATTTAAAGGTTTTTTTACAGTATATGTGCCATATTTTTTTCCCACATGCACACCTGCTGTGTTTAGATTTGTTCTGCCCCATCAACAGTTTTACCCAGTTTCTTCCATCTGTATTTAGAGAAAGCAGTTAGACCACTGCTTTTCTTCTTTCTTTCTCTCCAGCCTCCCCCTCCTCTTAACCACAGGATCAGTCCCTTCCGCCCCCAACACACAAACACACACAAACGCACCCCTCACAGTATGGTGCAATGCCAGGCAACCTAATATCCCATTTCTCAGAAAGCCCTCAATGACTGCTGCTGTCCCACATACAACACAAACACATCTGTAGAGTGACACCACTCCCACTGTCTGTCAATATATAACAAACAATACTTATGTAGCAGTCCCTGTCTCTTTGCATCTGTTTGGCATCAGGGTATATATAAAAGTAAAATGGTATTATGTTTTAGTAGTGTTAGTTAATGGTGAAGTAGGACTGTATTCTGAAGGTAAATAAAAGCTGTCTGTGAGGAAAGAATAAAATAAGTCATTCATTGGATTATTCATTGGATTTTTACACATTAAGAAATTTTATTATGTATTTTTATTATGTAATATTATGTATATTAAGAAATGGCACGTCAAAACATTTCAATGCAGGTCTGACGTCAATGTTTGTCATTGATGCAAAACCAGCTCAATATAATAATAATGATAATTAATAACAATAATGAGATTTCACCTTTCTGCAAAAACACATTACAAGCCCAGGCTTGTGTCATTTCTGTCGGAGTTTACAATACATTGTCTTCCAAAATATATAGGGACACAACGTCTTGTTCCCTCCATCAGGGAACAAGGGTTACATAGGTAACTAACCCAGGTGGTACCAGACACTGTGTGCCTGTTGAACACTGCACCCCAGTCCATATTTGATGCATCTGTTGTAACAAAAATGCATCTGGATATCTGCTCTATAGGAACTCCTGCCCCTAGAAATGCCAGGGTCTAGAAGTGCTGTGACACGAAGAGGCACCTGAAACCTATGCTGAAGTCCTGAAACCCAAATAGGATGATCTTCACTGAGGACACCATATACCCCTGGAGCCTCTGAAACTGTTTTAGTGGGACAACTGAACACCTGCCATACTAAATAAAGAGATGCTCTGCACAGGAGAGCTTGATCTTTTACCAGTTGACCTCAAGCCTCAGTCACCTATAGGGGAGCAAGGGCAGCCTCTGCAACCTTCATAAAGAGCCAAGGCCAGACCAAAGGGGAGAACCTTGTACTGGTACGCCTGCCCCCAAAAGCAAATTGCAGGAACGTCTGTGTTGAGGGAGGATCAACACATAAATCTTCAGGTCTACTGACACAAACCAATCCTGATGCCATATCAGGATAATATGCTTAATACAATAATACACTTCCGCATTAGCATCTTGAAGGGCAATTTGTAAAGTGCCTGAATCAAAGTATGCTGATTTAGGACTGGTCGCAGTCCCCCCTTCTTGGGCATGAAAAAGTAAGGGCAATAGAAGCCCTTGTTGATCTTGGCATATGGAAAGACCTCTATCATTCCCTTCAAGAGAAGGGTGGCTATTTTGTTCCACAGGATGGATGCATACCCCTGTATCAAGGTAAACAATATGCTACTGAACCCGGACGGGCACTGGATTGCATAGCAAATCCATCGCAGCTGGCTGGAGAGTGCTGCCCACGCTATAAAGAATTGTGCTGGGGCACCAAGGGGATGACCAGCTTCACCTTGCTAGGGTGCCATTTTCCTCCTGCTGCCAAGCCATTTCAGGATACCAAACTTACTATACGTGAAACACCCAAGGTTGTCTTAAACCTGGGTTTAAGATGCTTAGGATACTTTTTATTGTTAAATCAAGTCCAAGGACTGATTTGTCACAATAGAGATGAAGGACACTTTCACACCTCCATACCCCTACAGCTCTGGAGGGTCTCGCTTTTGGAGTTTTCGTCCCATGAAGGTAGAGCTCATATGGACACAATTTGTTCTAGCCATTGTTCTAGCTGTTTTTTTTATCTTGAGTGACGATGCATAGCCCATTATTGTTGTTGCCTTTCATACCCAGCTCTTCTGGGGCTGGACGTTATAGTACAGATGTGGCAGAGGCTTCCCCTTTACATCTTTTCCCCAGAGGTCTTTACATCTCTTTCTTGATTTCAGACCTTTTAACCCCCTTTAGATGATCTCCCTTGGGATCCTAGCGCTCCCTCCAGGAGGAAACATACCTATAAATGAAGCATTTTCACTCTATGGCACAGATAGCATGGTTGATTTCGGAGCTCCTCCAAACTTTCCTTATAATATCATTTATTCTAGTTATATTTTAAATATATCTCACTTTAGTTATATCTTAAATACTTTAATAACTGATATAAACATCCCTTCGATAATATTTTATAGTTAAACTATGCATAGCTTCTTGTTCACAGCAAATAGCTATAGCGTTTAGCCCGTTAGCATTTCCTAGCAGCTCCAGAAGTAGCCTGTGCCTACCTATTTACCTGCTTCACTAAAGGATTATTGTCAAGCTGTTCTAATGGCGGATCTATCCAGTGTGTGTGGCTCTGTGTGTGCAGGGCGGGAGGTGGTGGAGAAGTTTGCCTGGGCCCGTTCACATCAGTCCCGATCTGCCATGATGAACATCACCCCAGCCCAGGTGCGAAGCAAGCAGCTGATGACTGTCACCCGTGCCGCAACCGGACTCCAAAATCTCTGTCTCTCAGCCTGTAAAGGGTAATAAAACATTTCCCTCTCTTGTTATCATAACCTGCACCTCATGCCACATGCATAGCTCAGCTTCTTCCATCAGCGAGGGAGGCTACACATGTGATAAATGTAAGGCTGTAGTAAGGCTGACGAAGAAGGTTGCAGAATTAGAGTCATCCAAACCCTTTTTGAGACTAGTAAGGGTGTAAATTTAACAGACACTATTTCGGATGTGCCTTGCATAATGTGCTATGATCATGGCTCGGTTCCGACAACAGGCCCGATGCAGCAGGGCAGCTGGGTGACAGTCAGGCAGCATAGTCATAAAGTAAAACTGCGCACTCTCCCGCTCCTGTTATACTGTCTAACCTGTTCTCCCCACTCAGCAACGCACCTGCTGAGACGCCGGTATCAAACGCACTGGTTATTGGTGATTCTATTTTACGGAACGTGGAAATAGAGGTACCAGCCACCATTGTTGAATGTATACCAGGAGCCAGAGCATCTGACATTAGATCAAAATTGAAAGTGCTGGCCAATGCTAAACGTAAATTCTCTAAGATTATTATTCACGTCGGCACAAATGACATGATACTCCGCCAATCGGAGATCACCAAAGATAGCATTAAGGAGGTGTGTGAACTTGCAAATACTTTGTCAGACAATGTAACATGCTCTGTCCCCTTACCCGCTTACCGGGGTAGTGAGATTTACAGCAGATTACTGCCCCTGCATGGCTGGATGTCTAAGTGGTGCCCGCAGAATAATATAGGCTTTATAAACAACTGGAATTATTTCTGGAGGAGACCTGACCTGTTAAAGAGAGATGGCCTCCATCCCTCCCGGGGAGGAGCTGCTGTCCTCTCTAAAAATTTGACCAATAGTATCCAAAGTACTAGTATCTGACTATACAAGGCCCAGGTCAGGAAGCAGGCCGATCGGCTTATCCATCTGCCTGCAAGCCACTTTGACATGTCACATAGGTCACATAATTTACAGCACACAGAGTTTGTACCCCCTAAATATCAACATAGAGACTGTGTGTGTTCTGGTGTTAGTCAAAAGGTGTCGGGACCCACGCATAAATGTAATCACACTTTAGACCTAATCCTGTAATTTGGACTCAATATAAACAACATAAAAATATTACCTCAGAACGATGCTATTTCAGATCAGTGCCCCGTCTTCTACACTGTAATGTTAGATAAGCCCTCTCGTTCAATACCAGACACCAACCAAGTAGAACAATCACATCTACTACTAAAGATAGTTTTATTAGCAATCTTCCAGATTGTGAGATTGAGATTGTCTCTAATGCATAATGTAATAAACAACAATGAATATCTCGATGCTGTTAAGAAACCTTAAACAAAGCTTTTTTTAGATACCCTAGAAGTTGTCGCACCAATTAGACTAAAGAAGATTAAGGAGAGAGCGCCAGCACCATGGTATAACAACGAAATATCAGCTCTTAAAAAGGCAGCTAGAAAAATGCAGCATAGATGGAGGAATATGAACTTAGAGGTATGGCGTGATGCATGGAAAGAGAGCGTTCACAAATACAAACACTCTCTAAAAACCGCAAAATCTACTTACCTAAGTAAGTTGATCAGAGAAAATCAGAATAATCCGCAATTTCGTTTTAATATTGTTGCAAGTTTGACCAAAGGCAAAGCGTCAACAGACAAAGATGCTAAACTACACAGTAGTAATGATTTTATGAAATTCTTTGCAAATAAAATAGAGCAAATTAGAGAAAATATCAAATCTATCCAACCAGCCACGCCTCTATCTATTAGCACTGCTTACTACAGCACACCTCAAGTACTACTAGACTCATTTACTGCCATTTCATTGGACTCAAAAATATTGAACTCATCAAAATCGTCATCCTGTATATTAGATCCTGTTCCCACAAAACTACTGAAAGAAGTTTTTCCTGCAGTGTCAGAACCAGTCCTTAATATTATAAATTCCTCATTAGAATTAGACTATGTTCCAGCAGCCTTTAAAATGGCAGTTATTAGGCCACTCATTAAAAAGCAAAATCTCGACCAGGGAGAGCTGACTAACTTCAGACCAATTTCAAATCTCCCATTTTATCTAAAATACTAGAAAAAGTAGTGTCTGGCCAACTCCAAACATTCTTAGCACAAAATAGCATATATGACAAATTTCTGTCAGGATTTAGGCCCCAACATAGCACAGAAACAGCCTTCCTTAGAGTTACAAATGACCTCCTTTTAGCATCTGACCATGGTGAAACCTCCCTTCTTATATTACTGGACCTCAGTGCAGCTTTTGACACACTAGATCATAAAATTCTACTTGATATACTGGAAAACTGTGTTGGCATTAGTGGTCAAGCGTTAGCCTGGTTTAAATCCTATTTAACTGACCGTTACCATTTTGCTTATGTTAACGAGGAAAAGTCTTGTTACTCGCAGGCAAAATACGGCATGACACAGGGTTCAGTTCCTGGTCCCATTGTCTTCTCATTATATATGCTTCTGCTTGGACATATTATTAAGAAGCACAACATCAGTTTTCATTGGTACGCTGACGATACCCAGCTTTACATTTCTTCAGAACCTGGCGAAACCCATTGTTTTTCTAGGCTAACAGACTGTATCAATGATATCAGAAAATGGATGACTAACAACTTCCTTCTGCTTAACTCCAATAAGACAGAGGTTTTGATTACTGAACCCAATAGCTCTAAACTAGATATGACAGACCACAACAGCCTTATTGAAGGTGGCACTATTGTCCCAGCTTCCGCAGTTAAGAACCTCGGTGTAATGCTAGATAAGAACCTGTCTTTTGATAGTCACATTTCCAATATGTGTCGTACTGCATTTCTCCACCTTAGAAACATTTCCAAGATACGTCACATGCTCTCTGTCTCAGATGCTGAGAAGCTTATCCACTCATTTATGATTTCAAGAATTGACTACTGTTACTCATTACTGGGGGGGTGTCACGCACAACAAATAAATAAGCTTCAGCTGGTTCAAAATGCAGCTGCAGGAATGCTCAGTAGATCAAAGAAATACAACCACATAAGCCTAATTCTAGCAACACTGCACTGGCTACCTGTAAAGTATCGCATACATTTTAAAATGGTGGTCTGTTATTAATTCCACTAATATCAAAAACGTCTAAAGGCAGCAGATCTTTCTCCTACCTAGCACCAAAACTCTGGAATGACCTTCCCAGCAATGTTTGGGACTCAAACACACTCAAACAGTTCAAGTCTAAACTAAAGACCCATCTCTTCAGACATGCATTCACCTAATTCATCTGCTATTACACCTCCAACCGCTGTAACAGTTACCTTAACCGGAACCAAGCACACTTTTCACCCATTTCATTTCATGGCTTTCACATTCTATGTGAACGGCCCCTACGCTAATATAAGCCTGTTTTGTTTCCCTGACTAATGGAAGGGTGACCACCATGGGAACCAAAAATCACCACACCCAAATTAAAACTTAGTCAATACTGTAATTCAATACTTAAATCATAACAGCACTGATTATGATGCTGCAGACCTATTAAACTTTACATTAGAATACTGATTGCGACAATGTAAATCTATAAAACTTTACATCAAAGTACTGATTGCAGCTGTAACGTGTCAAAGGAGAAATGACCCTCCTGGTGAGCCTGGGTTCTCCCAAGGTTTATTTCTCCACACATTCACTGGGAGACTGCAGATAACAGATATTTGATACTCTGACATTGATACTTTGATATTGACATATCGTTGTTACTGTGTATCATTGTATATATTTCCTTGGTTTTTTTTTTTTTTTTCTTTTTTCCTCCCTGTAAAGTGGCTTTGAGACAATGCCACATTGTAAAAGCACTATACAAATAAAGTTGAGTTGAATTGAATAGTAACATGGTACCCTCTGCAGATTTGATGACAAAGTGCAACTTATCAAGTCATAACTTTGTAAAAATTTCCATCCGGGTCAGTTTCCATGGTGAGGAGGAGGTGGGAGAGAGAGAATAGCCCCTACTCCAGGGTTCAAAGTGTCTACTTCCACTATAAACGGTTGATCAGGATGTCGGAGGATGGGCGCAGTAGTGAAGAGGGTCTTGAGTTCCTCGAAGGCAGATTGTGCTTCAGGGGACCAGGATAGGTGAGCCCTTTTACACTTGGTGAGTGCCGTCAATGATGCGGCCACAGAGCTGAAACCTCTAATAAACCTTCGATAGAAGCTAGCGAAGTCTAGAAAATTTTTAATGGTTTGAGGACGTGGCCATTCGCTTACTGCTTGGACCTTTCTCTCATCCATAGCCACCCCCTCCTGGCTGATTATATAACCCCAAAGGAGGTGCTTGTACAGTGAAATTTTTCTTGTATGGGCATCTCTCTTCTTTGGCGTATAGCTGGTACTGTATGAGACGACTAAGTACTGCTCTTACGTGCTTAACGTGCACCTCGAACATGTCCGAATAAGTGAGGATGTCGTCAGTGTAGACAATGACCAATCTATCCAGCATATCTCTAAACACATCATTCATGAAGGACTGGAAAACGGACGGACTGTTTTCCAGACTGAAGGGCATCACTAGATAATGCGGATCAGATTGTAGGCACTACGTAAATCCATCTTGGTATAATATCTTGCCCGCAGCTGTTCTAGAACAGTTCTCTGTTCTCTGGCTGAAACCAGAGGAAGAGGATAACGAAACTTTACGGTTACATCATTTAGGCCACGATAGTCTATGCAGGGTCTTAGACCTCCATCCTTCTTCGTAACAAAGAAAAAGTCTGCTGCTACAGGTGAATTGGAAGGACAAATGAAACCCTTGCTCAATTCTTCTTGAATATATTCTCTCATAGCTTCAGACTCTGAGAGACTCTGGCTGGGACAATGGGGAGATTTTACCTTTGGGTAACTCTGCTCCAGGTATGAGGTTGATGGCACACTCCTTGTTTTGGTGTGGGGGAAGTTGAGATGCTCCGGTCTTATTGAAAGCCTCTCTCAAATCAGCATACTCAGACGGTAGACTGGACTCAGGCTTGGTATGTTCTTCCTGAGGAACTGGAACAGAGTCTTGTGGGGAGATCTTAGTTATGCAATGGGTAAGATAGTGGGGTGACCAGTTGGTAATTTGTCCCTCTCTCTAAGAGATAACAGGGTTATGTACTTGCAACCAGGGTAATCCAAGAATCAATGGGTACTTTGGTGAGTTAATAACATAGAACTTTAGCGTTTCAGAATGAATTTCACCAACCTGAAGCTTATTCTCTACGGTGGTCTTTTGAATTCTGCCCCTTCCAAGAGGTCGACCATCTAGCACCTCCACTGCAAGGGAGGAAGTACAAGGAGTTAACTCGATCTTGTGCTGTTGGGCAAACTCGTGGGATATGAAATTCCCAGCCGCCCCGGAGTCGATCAGAGCCTGAATGGAAATGGTCAGGGTAACGGTAGTTATGGTTACAGGAACCTTTATGTTTGATGAGGAAGAGTTGACCTCAATCTGCCACACTCTCACTTGATGAATCAGTGCCACTGTGCCACCTCAGCCTGGCACCCCAGGTCTGTCCTGGCCTGTTCTTCCTCTGCTTTAATCTGCAACTCGAAATGCACCGTCTAGCCACTGTGTTGGCACATTAAATCGCAACACACCATATAGGTACAGGTTTCATCCTGTTCATGATGCCAATGTTAGATCATTAATAAAGAGACGAGGAGTCCAGGATGGAGATGAGGTTTTTTATTAAGGACACTTACTGTTCAAGTGTCAGACTAGAAAGAGGCGAAGAACACAGAAATAACAACAACATATATCTCTCTGCCTGCTCAAGCGTTTGGCATACTTCCCAGTTCCTGGGTGCACCATGTCTTTGTTTATCATTTCTTAATAGAAACATTGGAGGTAGTTCAGCCTTGCATAAAGCTTTGATTTTATGTTACACAGCATGAAAAGAATAGAAATTTATAATATTACTTATGTCCCCACATAATGTACCATGTAACAAGAGCAAACTTCTGCCTAGGAACGAGTGGCTTCTAAACAGTGTCTCCATAGTGACCCACAGGTTGGGAATGTTTGAAGGTCTGTTGGAAACACACTAGCAGAGAACTGCTCATCTTAGATTGTGAGCCAGCTGCAAAGGTCAAAATATCAATGCATGGAATTGCAAAATCATGTGAACTCATTTTCAAAAGTTAGTTACAACAGTGAGCAATGAATCCAAACTTTTAAGCTCCAAAAAGTGTTATATTCTAAGTTTTTTGAAGTGATATGATTATATATTTGTCTGTTCTGAGTCTTTCTAGATTATCTTGCCAGGATCCTGACATCCCCCTGTGTTCTGTGTCAGAGCATGCTGTTTGGATCCTGACTCCTAGTCTTGGTTCTCGTTTCTTGGAGTCAGGATCCGAACTCATGCTCTGGGTCCTTGTTTCTTGTGGAAGCACCAAACATTCACAACCCAAAACAATCCTGCAGGGCACCTACCCATTAATGCATTACAGAAATGTATTCTTGAGGCCATAAATGCATGAACATGTTTCCTATTTATGTTTAGTGGTAGTGGGTCCAATAACCATAACTTTGGTTTTATCAAAGTTTAGTAATAAAAAAATTAGTCAACCAGTCTTTGATATCATTAATACAGTCTGTTAACCTAAAAAAGATTGGTAAGCATTGTCAGGTTCAGAGGAAATGTAAAGCTGAGTATTGTTAGCATAACAATATAAACTAATCATAAACAGGGGGCCTAATCTGTGCATTTATATGACATTTCGTCAAACAAAGTTATAGTGGTTGGAATAACAGGACCAAAACCATGCTACGCCAGACCAGTAATGCCAACATTGTTCTCAACCCTATCCAGTACAGCAGGATATATGGTATCAAAAGTAGCACTAAGATCCAGTAATACTAGCTATCAAATTACTCTGCTATCAAATTACATTACATTTTCTGAAAAAAATGTGTGTTTTCACATGTAAAATTGGGATTGCTTTGCTCATTTTTTATTCTCCAGGTGAACATCATAACATTTACATGCTACTTAATTAGGATGCAAGAATTATCAAACTTTACTAATGATTTTAGATGTAATCTTGTTGGTCCAATCTTAAATCTAAGTAAAAGTGGCAGAATACTCTTTTCTGCTCAGTTTGTTCACAATTTCTCTGAATAGTTCTTACATACCTCACATTCTCTCTCTCCCTCTCTCTTACTCTCTCTCCCTTACTTTTTTTGTGGCTCTAGTCTCTGCAGACGCTCAGGCTGGGGGAGGGTTGTGTGATGCTTAATAGGAGTTTGATAACAATACTGACTGTTGACCTTTACACACGCACACATCCTTATCACATGCAGATTTTAGAATGCAGTATCTCTAATATCTTTCTAGTACTGACAAAAATAAAATCTGGATTTACAGTGTTTGTATGACTGCACAGTATTGATATTTCACATATATATAACATTCTGTTTTTTTTTCTAATTGCATGACTCTCTAAGTATTACACTTATTTAATTCAACCCACATGTTTAAACTTTCTGTAAACCATTTTAGCCTTAGGTCTCTTATTAAATGTATACATTTTTAGACAATTAAGATTAAACTTTGAAAATCTCCTCTTGATTTACACTGATAGAATGTTCAACACTCAAAGCACTGTTACACTGCAAAAACGTTAGGCTATTGGTTGATGGTTGCGCACAGGTAAAAAAAGTCAGATATGAGTCAAAATGATAATTTGTGGTAATCGACAAATCACATTTGTTGTTGATTTAAGCTTCATCTCTGTTTAACCTGAAATATTCCTTTAATTCCAGAGTAATTATTGCTAATTAAGGAATGGAGAACTTTCCAGAGAACACCATTATGCCTCTCCTTTTGTGAATCATTACAAGTGCATGATAAGTAGCAAATTAAATGACACTGAACTTACTGACACAGGGGAGGTCCTTTTACTTTTAGCTCATAATTGTCTTTTATTTACTTCTTTTTGTTTTGTTGACACATGAATGTATTTGGAAGTTTGTTAGCATGACAATAACATACTATCTGAACAATGATAATATGATTAGATGTTTGGTGATCCCCTAGGCCTATTTTACAATATGGCAACAGAGACCAGAATTAGGGAAAAGCTACATTCTGTCATGTTACTATATTCAGCATTCATTATTATAACGGACTGCAAGCAGCTTTTCTCACAGTTATTAATTTATTACTTTTTTAACAGTAAATCAGCAGATGTTGTCCCCTTTGTTGACAGTTTGCGGGGAGATGTGAAAAGATGGTAGATAACGAGAGCGCTGGCAGCATACTAGTGTAACAGTAAGGTGTACATTAGCAACAGTAACTGTAAAAAGTAACTGTCTTTAAGATTGTAATCAGACACAAATTCATAGCACAAGTAAACAGATATGCAAGTTTCAAAAAATGATCACATTGTGAATAACAATTTTACGTTATAAAAACATTCCCATGACGTTCCCAAAAAAACATTCCCATGACGTTTTAGACATTGAAATAAAGTTATTGTTTGGTTTAAAGAACATTATTCAAAACATAATTAGAACATTCAATTCACTCATTATATAAACGTTCTCAATGCTTTTCTAAGATTATAAAACTTTTTTAAAAACAACATTCCCTTCACTTAAACGTTCTAAATGTTTTTTGTCTGGTTATGCAAATGTTATTGTAATTATATTGGTCTTGAGTTAGTTTGAGTTAATTATATTTTGAGTTAGTATTTGTATTTAATAAGCACCATTAATTATTACAGTATCAAAATAATTATGAGATGAAAAATAGTTTTAATGTGCAGTGCATTTACAGGGACAGTTCACCCAAAAATTGAAAATTTCACATCATAGGCAATTTTTTTCCTCTTATTCCATGGATTTTACCCGTTTCCCTCCACTTGTTATTAATGTTTTTCTGCCACCACTATGCGCACATCACCGGCACCCGGCATTTTTAAAAGGCCATGTAAACATATTTAAAAAACTCTCCACAAACCAGAGCAAAAACAAAACTATACCGGAAAAACACTGAGAAAACTCAGCACGACAACATGGCAAGACTCAACAGGACTGGAAACGTCAGTCAACAGACGACATCAGGAAAATACAAAAATGAACAGGCACAAGACAGAAAACACACGAGCATTAAATAGGGAGAAAACAAGGCAGGGACAACGACAAACAGGTGAGCGGAATAAACCGAAAACAAGACTAACAAGGAAACAAGGGGGTAGGGCCAAGACGTGCGACCAGAGAGCACATGGCGAATGTAAACAAAACAGAGGCCATGTGCTTCCACAGAGAACAAGGACCCAGAGCATGGGTTTAGATCAAACAACATGCTCTGACGTAGAACACAGGGGATGTCAGGATCCTGGCAAGCTAATCAAGGACTCAGAACAGGGAGCCAGGATCCTGACAGAAGGCATGTATAAGCAAAAAAAGTTTTTTTTTCATTCACCAACGATAATGTTTGTATGCTAATGTTTTTAGAACGTTACACTAACAACGCAATGATAAAATGTTTTTGCTAATGCTTTTAGAACGTTTATCAATGGCAGATAATGTTAAGGAAACGTTCTACTAATGTTATTGCAAGAACTTTTTGATAACTTCAGAGAACCTTTAGCCATTGTTAGCCAAAGTTAGCCATACATGCCAGTGTCAATGACTTATGTAAGGACAAAATAGCCTTGTCTGAAGATACAGTATATTGCATGGGACATGCTGAAAGGTGGAATATTTACAACTGGGCTCTAGATAGACACGCACTTTATCTTCTGTGAGGTGCTTAGCACTCAATGAATAACATGCAGATAGAGACTAGAAAAACGAGAAAACAATAAACATTGTGGAAATATGTAATGTATGTGTGTATGTCAGCATATTTTAAAAACAATTAAGTACAATTTTGTTAAGAGACTATGTTGATTAGTACCTAATTACAGTATATTAACTATATCAAATATTTTTCTGCTTTATTCTATAATAAAAAAGCCTCATCAAGTGTTAGAGTTTTATCTGTAAAAAATGGGATTCATATGCCAGGGTATTAGCATCTGTGATCCAGTAAGATAGGCCCTGTTTTGTGACCGCATTACCTCGGTTGTGGCCACCTAAACAGACTAAGAGCTGAGAGGTTTTATGCCACTGGCCTGAGCGGTGGACATAAATTCTCAAGGTTCTGACTGGACACAACAAATAAAACCTTTTCTGCTCTGGTGAATCAAACGGCGGAGGACAGAAGACTTGAAATACCACCGGGTGACCAGCCGCAATGGGCAACTTGGAGATGTAGTCTGGTCTAGGTACCTGGTCTATGTAGTCTGGTGCAAAATGGCTTTAACAAAGCCAGGGGCAGATAGAGCCTGTAGATGTCCTACTCTTTTAAGAGTAAGAGCCAAAAGCAGAGCCACCTTCACAGTCACTTATCCCAGGCTGACTCTAGGTGTTCAAATGGAGCCAAAGATAAACCCCTTAGAACAATAGTAAGGTCCCAAGAAGGGACCCGTGTTTGCCTCAGTCATCTGGCACTACACAGAAAATAATAGAGGCTATATCGACAGGTTCGTGGTTAGTAGACACGGGGGCCACATAAACCTTTAGGGTGGCGGGAGCCAACCTAGAGAGGTGGGAAGATGGTGCTCTGGAACTCAGAATGGTCTCTACAACCTCAGTTAAGAGACCAGAATAAGAGCTGGATCCCCTCAGGGGCTATGTCTGTACTATGACATCCCTCAAGGGAGCTGGATTAGTGAGGCTGAACCAGAGGGGACAGTATGTTGACTCCTCAGAGGCAAACAAATCCACTTCGGCTCTGCCATACCTCTGCCAAATGGACTCCACCACTTGTGAATGAAGCCTCCATTCCCTGGGCCTCAGCCCCTGCCTCAACAGGATATATGCTCCCAGATTTGCACTGACCACAGACTGGGAGACCATTGGTAACCACGGCCCAGCTCATGAGGGAGGCGTCCGTCTTAAGAATCCAGCAATGGCATGACACTCCTAGAGTGGGACCCAAGGTAAGAAACCTGGGTCAGAGCCATATAGAGAAGGTACAAAGCCCTTGACGCGTAAAGCCCCAACAGCCTGAATTTGGAGGATTGTCAAATGCCAGCCTAGCCGAATACTGTGCACAGCAGCAAGGATGGACTCCCCACATCCAGGAGACAGTTGTTTTTAAAATTACCCCTAGAAAAGTGGTTCTCTGAACTGGAGAAAGCATACTCTTTTTGGGGTTGAGTCTCAGCCCTAAGCACCTCATATGAGCTAACACAGCATCTCAATGCTGTTTAGCTAACTCTTGAGAGCTGGCCATGACCAGCCAGTCATCTATGTAGTTCAAAACATGGATGCCCTGGAGTCTTAATGGAGCCAGGGCTGCAACCACACAATTTGTGAAGGTGTGGGGTGATAGAGATGGGCCAAAAGAAAGTACTCAATACTGGTAGGTTTTGGCCCCGAAAGGAGATTGCTTTTGCCTTAAAAAATTCTTGTGTTCTGGCAAAATGTTGATGTGAAAATATGCATTCTTCAGATCTTTCATGACAAACCAGTCCTTAGGCTGGATTTGACACTCGATTTGTTTAAGCATCAACATCTTCAACCTGTATCTCCTCAGAGACCGGTTCAAGTGGCGCAGATCCAGAATGGGATGCAGCCCCCCGTCCTTATTGGGAACTATAAAGTATTGTCTATAAAATCCTAGATGTCTCAAGTGTGGGGGAACACGTTCTATGTCCCTTTTCACCAAGAAAGTCTCTAGTTCCCGGGCCAACACTAAATGCTGCTCTCCTACCACCACAGTCTGTAAAGTGCCGTTGAAAGAGAAGGACAGGAGGCAAACTAAATTCTGGTATCATCCTGTCTATCTGTCCAGTCTCCTAAACAGAGGACTGGAAAAAGATAAACAGATAAACTGCTGGGTGCTTCAATCCCCCCGAAATACCTGAGGTGGGGGGAAAGCCACTCGCTGGGAGCTCCAACAGGAACTTGGCACAGTAGGAAGGCATGAACAGGGACCCCCCTTGGTGAGGCTGGCCCCTATGCTGCTGCTGGTGTCAGGTGTTCTTCTTCTCAGTCTCCGAGAAGATCACAGTCCTCAGATCGGACCTCCTCTTTGGCTGTGAGGCCTGTGTGAGTCCCCTTAGATCTCTGAGGCAGAGCACGAGCAGCCACGCTGGCCTTCTGCCGCTGCCTATAAGAAGTCAAGGTCTTAGAAGAAGAAATCGAGGTGGACAGACCCAGCTGTGGTCAGGTCACTGTGGCATCAGGTAGACCACCTGATGCCACAGTGACCTGACCACAGCTGGGGAGGTGCTCCTTGAACATCTCAGATTGCTTTTTAGCCACATGGTATCTGTTTGGTATCTGTTGGGCCATCTGCTTTGTGGCACGAAAGGCAAGATCTGTGGGTCTGTGGAGCTCCTGAACCACGCCCGGTTCTAATCCCCAACCTTGGTCTAGGTTTTTAAACAGGTCAGCCTGGTATGCCTGCAAAACTGCCATGGTGTGCAGTTTTGCACCAGCCTGACCGGCTGCCACATAAGCCTTGCCCACCAGATTAGAAGCGATGCTGCAGGACCTGCAGGGCAGGTTTCCTCCACAACGATGCTGTAGAGGGAGACAGATAGCTCATAAGGTTGAGCTGAGGTTTAAGCTCAGGCAATCTAAAAATGTTTTCAGTTTTATTTCATATAAGTATCAACTTTGTCTCTGATTTTGCCTTAAATGTAATTGGAGAAATTAAAAACAACACTAGATCATTGTTGACATTTAATTTTACTGCTTTCTAAGAGAAACTATTTTAGTTTTTTTTATGTATGACTTTTCTATGGGAGGATTATTGTTGTAAACTTTCACTTAGCACAAGAGTGTGTTTGAGATGTGTCATTAAGATGTGTCGTTGTGGTGATGCGGTCTCTTTAAAATCATATTTCTATGTACATACAGAACACATTCATTATTTTACCTTTAATACTGTAGATTTTCTTCCTGTAAATGTCTGATGATAGACTGGGTGATTAGAAAGAAGAGGCATGCCTTTAATAGTATTACTATGGTCCATTACTGAACGTTATAGAAAAAATGCTAAACATTTACACACCATCAGTGATTACACCATTCCTAAAGCAGTTTGACCAGTCCACAAGTGTTCTTGATATACTTGATTATTGGAGAGTAAACATACATGCATGTGTGTGTGTGTCTGGTGAAGAGAACCCTCCCTCTCCTTCCACAGGCTATCGCCATGGCAGCCCGATTATGTAAGTTGTTATCCAATCTGAATGCATCTGCATGGCTGTCCCATGCAACTGCTCTCCGTTTGCATTCAGATAGTCCTAGGGTAGTACAAAAACATATATATATATATATATATACACATTTATATATTATAAATTATAAAAACACTCTCATAGAACAAATGATTGCTTGTTTACATATACACTTCTAGTCTACTAATCAGCAGTGTCTGATAAACATGACCTTACTGTCAAGTAATCATTTAAAATAGGACTGATATTAGTAGATTAAAAAGAATTCTTTAACTTACATCGAAGGACGGACATACTCTATATTCCAGGATTAGAATATCACAGAGATATGTCTTTATACCAAAAATCATATCAAAGAGTGTGGCTTATTTTGCCAGCAAGCAACTACTTAGCAATACCCAGCAACCACATAGCAATGTGATAAAAAAAACACCAAGGCAATCACCTTGCAAAATCTTCAAATGTTCCCAGAAAACTAAAGCAATCATTTAAAGCTGCAATCTGTAACGTTTGTCTTTCTACCGCCATCTCTGTTTGAAACAAAACTTCTCAGGTTACATATGTAACCTGGTTCTCTTAGCACCATGCACCATGGCTTACAGCTATGTGAAGCATGCTTCAGGAACACCCAAGTCTGAACACATGTAAAATCATGTCTATTTATAGGCAAGTCAAGGTCATGTGACGTAGCATTTAAGAAGCTTAAAGCACCTGCAAAATATGTCATCTGAAGGAAGTCTGAAGAAAGGCTGTTCAGGCAAGACCAAAGTGTGGCAAAGCGACAGAGTCTTGTTTTTCGTCCGATACATACGTTACATACATAACTAGAGACATTTCCTTTCAAAGGAAGTTTAATGCTCATGCCCACTATGCCACAGTGAGGAAAGGCCTGCCCCAGATGCGGTGAAACACTGGCACAGAGAACATCAGGAGCAGAAAAGAATGAGCACCTGGAATTGAATTCAAGTCTAATCTAATAAATGTGTGCAGAGAGGACCAACCTGTCACAGCACAAACATCACTTTGAGAAGCTCCCCTAGACAGTGGACAGATGATGCTACACTCTTTGCAGGTGCCTTTGAAAGGCTTCGTGGCTATGTCACATGACCTTGACTTGGATAACAATATGCATGATTTTATGTGTTCAGACTCAGGCGTCCCTGAAATGCCATGCTATGATGCAGCATCAAGTTCCCTCAAAGGGGAACTGCAAGTTGCATGCAGAGTGATTTTCTTAACATGAATGACAACTTTAAATTCTAAACTTTACTTTAAAAACAAGTTACAATCGCTTATCTTCCTGTTTACAGACATGACATAACCACAAGTCAAACTTGCATTTCACACTAATAATGAATCAAATTACCAATCATTACTACAAACTTACCGTTACAAACTGGAGTAAGGTAAGAAAATAGTTTTGAACGCTGATCTTTTTGTTGTTTTGTTATTTAACCTAAATAAAGGTATGGATTGCAGCTTTAACATTTTAAAACAACAATTACAACAATTCAGCAACTCAGACTTAACCAAAACACCTTTATAACTCCCTGGCAACATCTTAACAACATGATAATGACTTGTCAAAGGCACAGTGTCACAGGCACTACCCTCTTTATCTTCAGAAAAGTGCAAAAAAAAATGAATTCATCATTGGCTGTACTAGAGGCTACAGTGAGCTAATTTAGAGGCATTCAGACAGCTTAGGGAGTTCATACAGGAGAGCAGTGTGATGTCTGCTAGAGAAAACATGGGGAAGAAGACAAAAGTCTTTTTGGTGACACACACACAATGCCACATTGTTAGCAAATGTGCAGCAAGTACACGACCAAACACTTTTAGCACAAACACACAAGGATGGTACAGAACAATTCAAGTGGACACAGGTTTAGCACAGCGTACAGAAAGCAGTAATATTTTCACTAACACTGTTCATGAACTGTTCCTAGAAAAGCTCACTCAGCATTTTGTGCTAGAAAACTCAGCATGAGGCCACTATAGCTCACACAGTACTTCTTACACCTTTTTTAACTTTAAGTACAATTTGCATTGAGTCTCAGTTAAAGGTGGTGTGTGTAATTTCTGTGGCTATTTCTTTATTATCAAATATATTTAAAAATATCTTTTATAATGTTGTAACAATAAAACTGTCCATTTCATTTATGCTTTTTAGAGCTTTTTTATGTTTATTTCTGAATTTATCCATTAATCTGCATATGCAAATGTGCTAATTAATGTAACCTCACTACTTTAAAAAAAAACAAAACAGTTAAAAAGTACAATAGGAAAATATCATGTATTGGGGTAGATTGCTGCCATCTTGTGACAAAAAGATTGCCAACATCTTGCCAAGATTTTTTTTAACTTAATAGCATGTTTAATAGCAAGTAAATTGTACTTAAGTCTGTAAGTCTAGTTTAAAAGCACAGTATGTAATGTATGTGCATGCCTCTGTGAAAAAAGGTTACTGACACCTGAGGAGAATCACAGCAATTTGCTTGTCTAGTGAAATGATCAGGTGACAGCGTGGCACATCAACAAGACCAAAAATATGGCACCTCCATTAACTGTCATAAGATTCTAATTGTCTGAAGACAGACAGGCATGCATAAAGTATAGCATCAAGGTAGGAAACAACTGAGGTGCACTTTAGCAAGGCACCTTTCCCCAGTTGCTCCCCGAGCGCTGCAAAAATAACTGCCTGCTCTAGGCACAAGTCACTAACTGACAGCACCTGCAGGTCCACAAACCTCTTGATGAAGGCGAGCGCGATAAGGAGTGCTGTCTTGAGAGACCGACTCTTCGGCTCGACTGACTCAAGCGGCTCAAAGGAGTTCCCTTCGGAGAGCTGATCAGGCAATACGGGGGTCTTCTCCATGGAAAGAACACCAGCCAGCGAAGAGGCTCTACTTCACGGCATAAACCAAGATTCTCCACCCAGCCCTCCTCTGGGGGAATGACCAGTCACCAGAAGCAAGAACTGCTGATTGCACGGTCACATGCAGCAGACGCTGGGGAACTCAATAGTCGAGTAAAAACGTGAGTAGTGCACGTTTGGCTCAGAAGCAAAAATTACAGTGAGTCCCCTGTCCTTCCTGGAGCTCAATTTGAGGATTGTAGTTTTAAGTGGTCATATCTAGCCCTCTGCTGGATTCATGGCTCTCTGGAAAGTTGACAATATAGTACCCTCACTACTGTGGGTCCTCCACTCTCCCTAGAGCTCTACATGGGAACAGTAATTTCAAGTGGTCAACAGTCTGCCCTCTGTTAGCTCCCACCTTGATTGTCGGTTCTCTAGGGTGTATGTTAAGTAACACACTCACTGTGGAGGGTCCTTCACTCCCCTTTGAGCTTGGTAGAGGACCACAGATTTGAGCGGCCGTAGAGAGGATAACCCAAAGAGGATAAAGCGAACACAGTTTGTCACACTGCATCAATAGAAAAATAAGCTTTTTGAAGAAGTTTTGCTCCTAAATGTATTGAAATGTTTTAAAATAATGGGAACTTGTGAATGTTGTATTGGTGGTACACAGACAGCTGTGGTTTAAGTGTGTGCTCACAAAAGTTGAATTATGCACATAATAGCAATGTGTATTATTTGAAAAAGTAGAAACATGTGCAGTAAAACATGTATGTTTTCACTCATCAGGTAAAAATCATGAATCTGTTAGATGATGAAAAGTAATAATATACCTCTCCTACTAGGTAAAGGGGTTTAAACTCTAAGAATGAGTAACAGTAATGGCTGACTTAGAAAGCTTCCTAAAAAATAGTTGTTTTCCAGTTGATTTCTTGTTTTTATTAAAATAGTTATATAGAGTTAATAGAAATATGAAGTTAAGATGTGACCACAGATCAGTTCTTTGTTTTTTGATGAACACAAAGCAGATATTTTTAATATTCATGTAATTATTTTATAGGGTGTAAAAATGAAAGACTGAGGCTTTCTATCTTAGAAACAAAAAAATCTAAATATATAAAAGATCTCAATATAGAAACAATTTAGTTTAGTGCAAATTAGGATTACAAGCATAAACTCAAAATTATGACAATTGTCCTGCAGCAGGGTTAACCTGCCCCAAAAATTACCAAAAGGGATTTGATTTGTCTATACATTTGACAAACGAGATAGCCTTGTGTGATACCTTTATTAACTGAAAGCCTTGTCTTTTTCTAGTGGCAAACAACATTGGTTCTAAGGTGTATGGTAACCATATGGCATGCAAGTCACTCTTGCCTGAACTCACACACATTCTAAACATGTCAGTCTCTACAGGAAACGTTCCTTCTTTGTTCAAGCAGTCTCAGGTAACCCCACTGCTCAAAAAAACCTACACTCAACCCCTCAATGATCAGCAACTATAGACCAATTTCACTCCTACCATTTCTCTCAAAGGTTCTTGAAAAGGTTGTGTTTAATCAGCTGTCTTCCTATCTCTCACAGTACAACCTACTTGACAGTCAACAGTCTAGTTTCAAAAAAGCACATTCCATGGAGACTGCCCTCCTGTCGGTGGTTGAAGGCCTACGGCAGGCTAGAGCCAACTCCATGTCGTCTGTCCTCATTCTTCTTGACCTCTCTGCTGCCTTCGACACGGTGAACCACCAGATTCTGTTATCTGCACTCTCCAACCTGGGCATCTCTGGATCTGCACTCAACTGGTTCAGCTCATATCTCACAGACAGATCTTTCAAGGTTTCATGGAGAGGTGGGGAGTCAATATCACATCAGCTAACCACAGGGGTCCCACAGGGATCAGCTCTTGCTCCTCTCTTTTTCTCAATATACACAGCTTCTCTAGGTAGAGTTATTAAATCACATGGTTTCTCATACCACTGCTATGCTGATGATATACAGCTCTATTATTCATTTCAGCCCGACCACCCCACCATTGCTGCCCGGATCTCCGCCTGCCTTCTAGACATCTCAGCCTGGATAAAAAAATGGCACCTCCAGCTTAACCTCAGCAAGACAGAACTTCTGATAATACCGGCCAACCCATCATTAGAACAACTTCACAGTTGAACTTGGATCATCCACTTTTACACCCACTCAGTCCGTTAGAAACCTTGGGGTGGTGTTTGATGACCAGCTAAAATTCACTTCACACATTGCAACAATCTCTCGGTCATGCAGGTGTGTGCTTTACAACATCAGGAAAATCAGACCCTTCCTGTCCGAGCACACAAAGCAGCTCCTAGTCCAAGCACTTGTAATATCAAGGCTGGACTACTGCAATGCCCTTCTCTAATTCCAGCCAATGCAACCAAACCCCTGCAAATGATCCAGAATGCTGCAGGACGTCTGGTCTTCAATCAACCAAAAACAGCCCATGTCACACCCCTCCTGACCTCACTCCACTGGCTACCTGTAGCCGCCCACATCAAATTTAAATCTCTTATGCTTGCCTTTAGGACAATAACCGGAACATCTCCCTCCTACCTCAACTCACTCCTCCAGACATATGTCCCCTCCCGCTAGCTACGGTCAGCTAACGAGCGATGTCTGACTGTTCCCCCACAACGAGGCATCAGATCAATCTGTAAAACTTTCACTATTCCGTTTGTAAGGTCCGGTGGTACGACGGTAGCCAATGGCGCGGCAGAAGGATTCTGTCAAGGAACAAAGTGTGTTATTGTCTTTTACGCAACATAACAGGATTAATTCAAATACATTTTCTTCTATCTATTACCTCTTTGTTTTATCTGACTCCAATAATAAAACATTTTTAACCGTTATTTGATGATTCTTCAATTTAGGTGCATGTTTAGACATTCTAGTTTACTTCTTAATTTGTATTATACTGGTTCATCCGGATACCATTGTCGCTTAGGGAACTCGTGTCGGCCGTTTTACACGGATCCCACGATCACAAACTCACCTGTTTTGGTCATTAGACAGAGGTAATTGACTATACTATTTAGAGGGTTGCTCCCATGGTCACTCACTCTAAAAGTACTTGATTTAGTCCCCATAGATCTGTGTACACTTGAATAAAGCAACGTTATCTCTAGTCAGAGGTCATGACCATTACTTCAGATATAAGCCGACCAATACTTTCTCTAACAGTAATTTTTGTATAGTCATGCCATGGTTCCCCATGTACACTTAACTAGAATAACATTACATTAAACAGAGGTAAGGCTCACCCTATTTAGGTTGGTCGGTCAACATCTTGTACCTAAACGGAAATTCCCTTTTTAGCCTTCACAGTCTAAGTACACTTGAACTAATGCCAAATGTTAGGCGGAACTCTAAGATCTAGCTGGTGTGCCCCAATGCTCCACTCAAAGCTAGATCTTAGTCCATTACTAACCTGACGCAGATTTATGGTAACAACATGATCTACTTCAGTCAATAATCTAGAGCAAGTCAGAATGAATAAAAATGTAACAATTTATTAACCAGGTAAAAGAACAATAATTCAAAATCTAATTCAGAAAGTAAAACATCAATCAATTAAACACATTATAAATATTTCAGAGATTAGAATATTTACCTGGTAATGAAAGGACTACACACAGCAGTGCGGGAGATCTGTGTACAGATTCACTGAATTTCCTGCCACCATCCCTTAAATACTCATTCTTTATTATCAACATTTGGGCATCTCACACTAGGGGTTGCAACCTGTGGTGAAAGTTCTTCCTTGATTTCTGCGAGAAGATGCATTTCATTTGCATACAGGAGGTAATTTGTGTGAGAGACCTGGGTGGAGTTTTTCCTCCAGCTGCATACAGATTCTAGCTCAATTTATATATCTTAATTGTGGATTTTCCTACATTAAAAGGAATGAGACCCTTTTACCATACGCACTGAGACCTTTAAAATGTTACTAAACATGAATGGTTATGTTCACATCTACAATGGTTGAAATGGATGGTTTTAGGTGAGCTTTTTGTATCTTTGCTTTGGGATGCGAGAAGGGGGAGAGAAAGAGGGTGAGGGAAACAGATGTGGACAGTCGTTGATGAGGTGTGATTCATCTGTCTACACACAGTGGGGCAGTTGTCTTGGATGTGGTGTGAATACTTTGAAGAGGTATTCAGATGTTGAGAAGGTATTCAGGTGTTGATTCTCGTGGGGGTTCATTCTTTCTCTCGGGAAATGGTTTTCTCTGCACCAGTCTTACACGTTCCTTTGTGGTGGAATGAACTCCCAGCCTCCACCCAATCTGCTGAGACCATCACAACCTTCAAAAAACAACTCAAAACACACCTATTTCACAGACACCTGTCTAAACCCTAATGCTCTTCTATCCTATCCTCAAAAAAAAAAAAGTTTCTAGTCATTGTAGCGCCCTCTTCAGCCCTAGGTGTATGTACACTTTGGAAATATTTACGTTAAAAACCCAGATTCGTTTGTGTGTGTCTCTCGACGTGATTTTACCTTAAATCAAAACTGTGACCCTGCTGTTTTATACTACCGGAAATTCTTTTGATCTTATGATCTTTGAATTACTCTCCTCGAATGTCAGTTTCCTATCAGTTTGTTTAAATGATCACGCTATGTAATAGGAATATACTTTTAAATATAAAAGTATAAAAGTATAAAAAGAAATTTATTTAAAAGAAAGTAAAAATAAAAGAATTGAAGATTACTCAAAATCAGTTGTCCCAGTAAATAAACTTTACCTTCAAATGCAGTGCTTGATTTGTCTTTTTTTTCCCCTTTATGACATTTGTAAAACTTAAAATATAAATACAGTAAATAAGCAACCTTTATATTTGGAAAAAACAAATGTAACCCCTTTACTGATCTACTATCAATCTGGAGTGCGTTGAGGCCAGGTGAAACAAAATGGCCGCCTTACTCTCAAAGAGCACAAATAAAACAAATAAATGTACCTGATTTCACTTGAAAAAAGTTTGAGGATCCCGTCCCTCGTCAGATCAGTCCACGTGAGGCGGTGTCAGTCGGCAAGGTCTGTGACGCTCCCGCGATGTCAGAGGAACTCCCAACCACTTGACGTTTAGGAGCGCTATCTGGATTTCCTCAATGCACTTCTCAATCAATGAAACAGCAGTGTGTGGCAATCAATCTGATCACCTACAGGCGGTGATTTAAATGATAAACTTGAGTTAAGTTTCTCACCAGTGATTCACGTCTCTATCACTGTAATACGCGATCAAGCGTAAACCCACCTTTTTTTTCGAGTTGCGTTGTGTTGACTTTACAGCAGAATAATATACTGGTTTAACACTTAAACGATACAGTTCTAACTATGTTTTCACAAATAAAAGTAACGATTTTCTGTTATCAAGCCAACAACATTACAAACGCACTTCTCTTTTCAACTCGTCTCTCACCCTCTCCACTCACAACCTCACTGGCCAATCACAGATATCCTATTTGACATTAGGCAGGCTTAAGTCACTTTTTAACCAATAACATTAAATCAAACCACTTATTGACATATACATCTGCACAGGTACGTTTCTTTTATAAAACAAAAAATAAAAGGACTTTTGTAAAAATTTAAACTAAATAAATGTAAATAAATTATAATGTTAAAGTGTCCTTGGCACACTTGGCCTCGCTGGCAGGGCCTCTGCACACTCAGCCCTCTCATGACTAAAGAAGGCTCTGCGTGGCAGGCACTGTGGAACTGCGGCACTCCTTATCCACCAGTCCTACAGTAAAGGAAGACCTGCTCAACAAAAGAGCAATATCAATGTATTCCATCAGTCTCTGCTCCATAATGGACAGGCATCAAAAAAAGAATTTTGAAGTCTATATGTCTATATAAAAAAATGCCTTTCAAGGCTACATTATTAAAGTTGTGAAATTTTGCCATTGTGAAATGACAAAGTTCCAAAACTCTTCCATGTAATCCTCAAATTGTTACCTTGATTGTTGGAGGTGCAGGAGACAAACTGCAAGATCCATTTTGTGGTTGGTTATTCTGTAACATTTAGTCTAAACAAGGAAATGAAGACTGGAACTATATGCAGTTTAAAAATTATAATGAACCCAAACAGGAATGTAATCCAGGGCATGAACAAATAGTAAGACCATGACCCATAAAACTAAACAGACATTCAAAAACCAACAAAAGACTTCTTTTTCTTTCAGGTTTTATGGCGGTTGGCAACTCAACTTAAAGGTGCATTACCACCACCTACTGGACTGGAGTGTGAGCAGCAGCATGACATCAGGAATAGAAAGGAGAGAGGAAGGGGGGGAAAACACTAAATATTTATACTAAATTCTTTCACTTAATTCAGTATTCTTCAAATAATTTATTAAAAGATTATTTCCAGATGTTTTCCCTAGCAGATGCACTAGTGTCATGTCTTGTACTCCAATTTGTTCCCTTAACACTGCTCTTTCTTCCTCATACCCTGTGCAGTCTAACAGTACATGCATCACTGTCTCTGTTGTTCATTGCAATGGGTGCATAGTCCTGTTGGGTGTTTACTTATTCTATGTAGTGTTGAATTTAGACCAGCGTGACCTATTCTGAGATGTGAAACTAACATCTCTTCCCTTGGGTTTCTGCCCTGTCCTATACATATGGCCACATGTTTTTGTATATTGTTTAAATGATGTCCTGTGTCTGCTGTGTCCAAGTATTCTTGCTATATTTTATGTGCGTGTTCCCTTATGATGGTTTTAATCTCTTTCCTGCTTAGTGAAAATTGCATATCAACTATTTCATGCTTTATTGAACTATTTGCTAGAGAGCCATTCACACACTATAGCCTTTTGTTTTGTTAATTAAAAAGGCATGTTCAGCTGTATTTACTCATTATTATCCAAGTAGTTACAAACTTAAGTACTGCCTTTGTGCTGGCGCGGTAGCGTCAGCCCTCGTGTGAAGACCTATTTGGGTAAAGACTCTACCTGTGTAACTCCACCGAGCAAGGACACTGTCAAGGCACTTAAGTATCTATACTTTTTTCTTTTTAATGTACTCTTACATCCTCATTTCCTCCTCGCCAATGTTTTTACCTACAAAATGTGCTTCCATTACATTCCTGTCCTTCACAACAGGCGTCGTCCTCGCCCAGCACACAAGAAACGTTGTTACCCCTCCTACCTTCGTCCCATTACTTCTCCCCCCCACCTCTATCTGCAGGTCTCTGAAATTGCCAGTCAGCAGTGAACAAAGCTGACTTCATCTCTACTTTCGTCTTCTATTTCACTATAAACATATTTGTTTACATCTTACTGAGACCTGGATTCATCCAGAGGACTAAGCAACCCGTTCTGCCCTCTCCAATAACTACTCCTTCTCCCACACTCCTCGCCAAACAGGCAGGGGCGGAGGAACAGATTTGCTGGTATCAAATAATTGGAAATATACTCTATTACCACCACTATCATTTAATCAATCTTTTGAATATCATGCTGTTACAATCACTTCTCCCTCACAAATTCATGTCATTGTAGTTTACCGTTCCCCCAGGTCCCCTACACAACTTCCAAGAGGAGCTTGACATGCTTCTCTCCTCCTTTCCTAAGGATGGTAACCCATTCATAGTCTTTGGAGATTTCAATATCCACCTAGAGAAACCACATGCTGCAGGCTTCCAGGAGCTGCTCGCCTCATTCAACCTCTCCCTCTTCAAGACTTCAGCAACTCACAGATCAGGCAACCAATTAGATCTCATTTTTACACGCAACTGCAGCACAGACAATGTTTGCGGTTTCCCCTCTTCATACTTCATACTTTTTCATTTTATTCAAGATCAATCTTCCCACATGCAACACACCCACATATGCGTTAGTTTCATTCAGGCATAACCTTTGCCCTCTGTCCCCAGAATCTCTTGCCCATGCAGTCTCATCCTCTCTTCCCTCTGCTACACAATTCTCATCCTTGGATGTGAACACTGCCACAGACACTCTTTGCTCAACACTAACATCCTGACTAGACAACCTCTGTCCTCTCTCCCCCAGAAAAGCTCCACGCTACTCCCTCCAACCCCTGGTTGTCAGAGGTCCTACATGAACACCGGACAGAACTCAGGGTTGCCAAGAGAAAATGGCACCAAACCAGAGAGCCTTCTGACCTCAGTAAGTATCAGACACTACTGTCCTCCTTCTCCACCAATATCCACTCCGTCAAGACTACATATTACACCCCCAAAGTCAGCAGCATATCTGATTCTGAAGAGCTTACGAGCACTTTCAGCTCCCTCCTCTGTCCTCCTCCACCTCCTCCTACACCCTCCTTATCAGCGGATAACTTTGCAGACATTTTTACCAAACAAAATGGCATCTATAAGCAGCCAGTTCACACCACCACCAACTCCAACACCTGACCCACCCACACTCAAAACTCTACTCACCTCCTTTTTTAGCCTCAGAGAAGCAGAGGTGTCCAAACTTCTATCATGTCACCCCACCACCTTGTTTCACCATACAGGCCATATTAAGCTCACACACACATCATCAACTCATCCCTTCTTACTGGCACTTTTCCATCCGTATTTAAGCAAGCCCTGGTTACCTCTCTGCTTAAAAAGCCTACACTCAACACTTCCATTACCAACAACTACAGACCAGTATCACTCCTCCCGTTCATAGCAAAAACACTTGAATGGGCTGTTCTCAATAAGATGACATCTTTCCTCACACAAAATTATCGGCTCTACAACAGGCAGTCTGGCTTCAGGAACAACCACTCCACCAAGACTGTGCTGCTATCCATCACTGAAGCCTTGAGGACAGCTAAAGCGGAGTCCAAATCCTTTATACTACTGCTCCTCGATCTGTCTGCAGTCTTTGACATGGTCAACCATCAGATCCTTCTTAACACCCTGTCATTTCTGGGCATCCAAGGATCAGCACTCCAATGGTTTCAGTCTTACCTCTCAGACAGATCCTTCAGGGTGTCGTGGAGAGGTGAGCTGTCCAAATCACATCACATGGTCACAGGGGTCCCTAAAGGATTGGTAGTTGGACCTCTTCTGTTCTCCATCTACACCACATCATTAGGTCCTATCATCTAATCACATGGCTTCTCTTACCATTGCTATGCTGATGATACCCAGATCTTCTTCTCCTTCCACCCTGATGACCACACTGTAACAGCACGCATATCTGCCTGTCTGAAAGACATCTCAACCTGGATGACAAAACACCACCTACAACTCAACATAGCCAAGACTAAACTCCCTGTCTTTCCAGGTAAACTGACTCTCTTACACAATTTCACTGTCCAGCTTGGATCCACGACCCTAACACGGACAGCCAGGACCTTGGTGTAATCTTTGATGATCAGCTGACATTTGCTGACCACATTGCAAAAACAACACAGTCATGCAGATTTGCCTAGTACAACATCAGAAAAATTCCAGGCACTTGTCATTTCAAGGCTGGACTATTGCAATGCTCTGTTTGCTGGCCTTCAAAAACACGGGCACTCAAACCAAACTGATTCAGAATGCAGCAGCTCGACTGGTCTTCAAGGAACCTAAAAGGGCCCATGTCACACCTCTCCTCATTGCCCTTCACTGGCTACCAGTTGCTGCGCGTATCAAATTTAAATCTCTACTCCTTGCATATAGAACCACTCTGCACCCCTTCCAGATCCCTACGGTCAGAAAAAGAATGTCATCTGGTAATGCCCTCCTCAAAGAGCACACAATCACTTGCTCGCAGGTTCATCTTCACTATCCCTTGCTGGTGGAATAATCTCCCAAACTCTGTCTGCTACATCTCACTGTCTGCTACATCTACACAAGTATGAAAAAACCCACTAACTTTGTTTCTCCTCTCTCCCAACACGTTGTACCTCTCAAGCACGGAAATGTTGTACTCTTGGTAAAATTGCAGCTATATATGGCTGATGTTATTGCCTCCCTGTGATTTATCGCTTTGTGTTTTCTTCACCTTGTAAGTTGCTTTAGATAAAAGCGTCTGCCAAATGCCTAAATGTAAATGTAAATAAATAGTTTGTCTTGATACTGAATTACATAGTCTTTAACTATTACCATTGTGGTATTACTTCTGACCTTTCCTCTAACATTTGTTGTAAACTTGTGTCTATAGATGGCATTATAAATGTCCAGAGTGGTACTGTTGGTATTGCCACAGTTATGATTATTTGTAATTTATTAAGACTTGCGATTTGTGCCTTACCATTCCCTATCCATCCAAAACTATAAAAATTGCTTCTATCGTGTTCTGAGCACTCTTGTAGAATGCTCTTTGTGGGGTGAACTCTATTATGTCCCTATAAATTAGTCCAGCATGCCAACATGATCTTAAATCTCCTGATGTGTAATGGCATCTCTCCTGTCTCCACCCACACGTCTTTAAATGCTATAGTACAGATCTGGAGTGCCTGTGCCTGTTCTACATCAAGGTTTTTAAGGTGTGATTCTGATGCTGACATACATGCTAGATCGCCATAATCGGAGGCAAATCTCATAAGAGCCTGATAGATGTTTATTAGCGATGTTCTACTTGCTACCAAGTCTCACCCTGACAGACACCTCAAAACATTATAAACCTTTTTACATTTATCTTTTACATTTATCATTTATCTTGATAATATGTTGACACCAAGTTAACTTCTCATCAAAGGGTATTCCTCACAACGCTAACCATCTCCAGATCCTGTCCATACAATTTAAGAGGAACTGTTTTATAGCATTTAGAGAAGCATATTACTTGTGTTTTTGAGATTGAAAGTTTAAATACCCATTTATATGTCCACTGCTCTTCTCTCTCTATTGCATTTTGCATTTTCGTTCTTAAAAACTCCCATAATTACTAAACCCATAATGTTCAGTCGTCCGCATAAAGTGATGTAGTGATCTTCACATGGGGCACCAATTAATGGTATGCCTTACACAGGACACCAAAGGTGTGTGTGAGTTTTGGTCACACGTCACCCTGAGTGTGTGTGTGTGTGTGTGTCAGATGACCTCTCCCTCCTTTTACCTTGGGGTACCAGCTGAGGAATTCCACCTCAACATTCGTTGGAGTAATCCAACATAAATCATAAATGATAAGAAAAATTATGTAAAGTGGAGGGGGTAAATCACCTGGGATGTCTGAAGGATTTTGTGAGATTCTTGCTAACTTGTAGAGCCTCTGATTACCAACACAAGAAAGACAGTTGTACAAATACAAAAGGGTTTATTCACTAAACATACACAGGGAGATAACTACTGTATAATGCATAGAAATAAAAATAAGACTACAATTGAATAATACTTTAGAAAGATTGGATTACTGAATGGAAACAATGACTGGAATAAACACAAAGATGCAATGCTGTTGCTGAATGAGGTGGCAGGAGAATATTCTTAGGCTGTCAACTCCCAGAGATAACACCTATACTCTATGCTAAGTAGCACATACAAAGCCTATACTGCAATTACTAGTGCCAAGGTCTTGAAAGAGGTTTGGAAGGAAAAGGTATATTTACATTCCACACCTCCACGGGTTGTGTGGGTTGTGTACAGTCCAAAAAGTGCAGAATCACTCTCAGAGAGTTGCAGTCACTGAGAGGTGAACTCTGCTGCACCAGAAAGATTGTAAGTCCAAGGTGTAATAGAGTCGTTGCAGTTGAGCTGTGAGGCCGGAGGAGCTGTGAGGACTGGTAAAGTCCACCCGTGCAGATGATGGTAAAATTTAAGGTTTACTTGCAAAAGCTTAACCTTAGTTGTCCTGTTGTTTCTTCCTAGTTTGGTCAGAAAGCTCAGAACAAGGATGGATCCACTGATGAGGGACTTTACCTCTTTCTGGTGAGGTGGAGACTGTAATTCGGTGCCC
The DNA here is from genome assembly GCA_036877525.1 of Chromobotia macracanthus. Classification (NCBI taxonomy): domain Eukaryota; kingdom Metazoa; phylum Chordata; class Actinopteri; order Cypriniformes; family Botiidae; genus Chromobotia; species Chromobotia macracanthus. Next base: position 1,078,212 of record JAZGTH010000032.1, on the reverse strand, counting down.
CCCGTTTCCAAAAAGGTGATTGGTTATCGGGGGTGAAGGCTGACCACGCAATATGGCCCACCCTTCTCCAGCTGTTTGGAACTCGTTTGCATTGTGTAAAAGTCCATTTTAGAAAAATATCCCTGAACCTTTATCTATGCATTTTTTCCTGTCCAAACCACTCTCAAAATATACTTGGCAATGTACTAAATGCATACATACCAAACATGATGTTGAAAGGCTGGAATAATCATTTGTACCTATATTCAGGGGCTACAGGTGAGATTACTTATGTTATTATGACATTCCAGCTACAATGTCATTTACATTACATTACTTTCTGTATAAATGTAAAAGGTTTGACTCTCCTTGTTTCAATCATTGCGTGCCGCATGGCCAGCACATTAGCATGCTGTTTCTGGAGGATCAAAGGAACTTTATTGCCATTCTGGCCTGGGCCTTAGGATCAAAGGAATGGATGATAAGGGGAGTCCTGTGGACCAATGAAAAAGGGTCCTCTCCTTCCCTATCTTAACCCAACAGGGGTATCTGGCAGTTCCTTTAGCCTCCTTATCTGATGGCACTGGGCATCTGGTTGTGTTAGCCCGTCAAAGTCCAATCGCAAGTGATCAAACCTTCCTCTGTTGTGGCAGTTAGAGAGGGGCCCCGTCATAAACTGGGCCCTGGAATGTACTTTGTCCTGCTGTTCATTACAATGACTTACCTATAATTTACCAGTTGTTCCTAATTTATCAAGTTTTATAAGTAGCTCATCCTTCCACAGAATATCATATGCCTTTTCGATATCAAAGAACACAGCAATTACATTTTCTTTATTAGTTTGAGCTTAATTCTAGGCATAAGACAGAATCCATTGTCCCCCTTCCTTTACAAAATCCACATTGGTATGTTGAAAAAAGACCTTTACTTTCTATATAGTGATTTAATCTATCTGTAACCATCCTTTCTATGTTTTTTTTCTAATTAAGATGTTAAAGCAATCGGTCTGTAACTAGATGGGTCTGAGGGATCTTTGCCAGGTTTTAGTATTGGTATAGTTTTAATCAACCTCTTGTACACATATTACGTGAGGTGTAACTGACTGCTCAGAAACACATTTTTGAATTCTTGTCCATTAGCTATAAGGCTCCTGGCATTTCGCAATACAGCTAAAATCATAAAGACCCACCAGCCCATGTCTGAGAGTTTGAAATTCCTGCAGTTAGCATTTTTTCCACTACTTCACAGCAAAGCCCTTTAATGCCGAGATATTCTTCTGCTGATTTAACAATAATTTTGATCTTTTCAGTCTTCTTGTCTATCTGTGGGTCTATCTGTGCAACCTCGACCATAAATAGTACAAATTTATTCTTGCTCGTAATCAGCACATCCATTTTTGCCTCAGTCTTTCACAGCTTCTGCAAGGTCTGTCTTTACTTTCTTTGTGTTCTGGTTTATTAACATTTCTCTCTCTAAAAACCTACTTTACCGCCTCTGCATGTTACTCCTCCTTTGCGGGAATTTTACCTCCATTGCCCTCTTGCTAGCTTTGCACCCACGGTAAGCTGCAATGTGCCCCCACCCTTTACAGTTGCAGCATTTTAGCTTTGCTCCTTCTCCACTATTCAGGCTAGAGTTCAGGCTATCGAGGTCTGAACTCTGTTACAGTCAAGTATCGTTGTCCGCTTCCTCTTGTTCCATCTGCTCTTGAACAGTTATGTGAATCACATATTTACACGAAACTAGAACTATAGAAATATTTGTTTATATTTACCAAGTTATTTTATTTACCAAGCATCACCAGGTTTGTCTTTTGTTTTATTTCTTAATTGATATAAAATTCTTCCTGACTTTGTGGAGAAATGCATGACTGAAAGAGTTTTGCAGCTGTGACTGGCAAGTGTATTTCTTCTGATACAAAAACTAGTTCCTGTTACAGTAAATCTTATATGGCCAGTTTATATTTACGCACAAAGACATTCAGATACAATACAGTAAAAGAAAACTCATGTGAACCTGTGTTTAATATAAGTTTTTTATTAAACTTAAACTTGCAACTGTTACTAATAAACCTTTAATTGAAATCCTGTTATTTCATTTGATTCTGAAGGAAATTGTTTAGCTTCAAGGTTTTGAGCTCATGAACACACACTCACGCACACACAGAGCAGTGGGCAGCACACTCTTGTGCTGGGGGAGCAACTGGGGGTTGAGGGCCTTGCTCAAGGGCACTTCAGTTGGTACCTGCCACCTTGAATCAAACCAGCAAGCTTCTGATTACAAGTCCGACTCCCTTGCCAGTGGGCCACAACTGCCCCCTTTTTGTTTTTTTAAACTAGACATAAGTGTCTGACTAATATCATTCTATTAATAAATCGCTGTGCTAAGAGCAACATTAGAGTCTATTCACTATTGTTGATTAAGCAAGAGTCTTGTGACCAAAATGATATTATAACAGGATATATAGCCATAATAAATCATAGAAGTTTGGATACTTAAGTATATTTGATGGCAAATACTGTTGTACTTTTACTCAAATGAAAGTGTAAAGGGAGCACTTTTACTGGAGTAATATTTTACCTAGTGTATTTCTACTTTAACTCAATTGTACTTTTTTGTGTACTTCATCCACCACTGCTTCATATAGTCAGAGTGAGAGATGACCAATGACACTGTTCACTTACAGTCAGAGTGAGAGATGACCAGTGACACACTGTTTACTTACAGAGTGAGTGATGACCAAATAGCACTCTGTTCGCCTACAGTCAGAGTGAGAGATGACCTGTAAAACTGTTCATTTACAGTCAGAGAGAGTGATGACCAGTGGCACACTGTTCACGTACAATCGGAGTGAGAGATGACCAGTGACACACTGTTCACTTGGAGTGGGTGATGACTAATGACACTGTTCACTTGGTCAGAGTGAGAGATGACCAAATAGCACTCTGTTCGCTTACAGTCAGAGTGAGTGATGACCAATGACACCGTTCACTTACAATCAGAGTGAGAGTTTACGTTGAATGTTCTTAGTCCAACAACATGAGATCATTTAGGTCAGAATTTTGAGGAAAATTATTAAATGGTAAGGAGAACAGATCACCACAGTAAGATTTTTGTCATTTTACCTGAAATTGATACTTCGCTGAGCATGCACAAAAATATACATGAATATGTATAAAAGCAGACAGACACTTGCAAGACAATCACAACAATGTTATCAATGTTTATTTTAGTATTTGAACTGACACTGAAGTATCTGTATTTTTGACATCTCTAGTGTAAAATTCATACAGTTGTATTTGATGTGGTATTTTAGTACCAGAAGGTTTTGGAATGAGAGGGACAGAGGGCAAGATAGAGGCCATCAGCTGGGCGAGGAAACCTAAGAAGCCCTTCTTAGGTATTATCACATGGATAATTCATTAAAATGAACAGATGTATGTGCTCATACATCTGTACCAGATTGACATGTACATCTGCCTTGACAATAAATGTACTGCAAATAAAGCAGAATTCACATGAGATATTAAGCATAATTCTGTTCTCTCACTGATGTAAACCACTGAATTTGACCCCAAATCAAAACATCATGTGGTGAGTATGACAGGGTTCGAAGAAGGTCCTTAACAAGTGCTAAATTTAGCTTTTATACATTTAAGGTCTGGAATACCTGGAAAATTTCACAGATTAAGCACAACAAATGAAAAAGAATACATACATGCAGTTTGTCCAAGAAACAAAAACATATTTTGGAATAGTATAAAGTATTCGAATAAATGATTTAATTTAATATTCATGAATCCCACACTTACTGAACAAACTGTACATTTGCTTCCGTTTTGCAAAAAGACAAAGTTTAATTCCAATAATACCACTGGAAGGTATTAGCAATAAACTAGAAATAAACTTCGGCAGCTTGGATTTTGTCAGGAATAAACTCGGGTATCACAAGCATCCCTGCAGCCTGCAGATACCTGCAGTAGTTCTGTAGAATTCACAGCTGCATCTTCTCTTTCTCTCTGCTAGTTCTGCATTCATGTGTGCCTTGCATGAAAGATTGCATGCACATTTTTAGACATTTCTTAAATTAGACAGCTTTACGCAGCAAATTCAACACACAAATGATGCATCTGCACTAGAAGCGATCTACAATAAAAGTGATCCCTCACATCCAAAAACCAAATGTGGAAAATATTACTGTATTTGGCCTATGTTTAACAAAACTTTTACAAACACTGTTCCCATTTATCTGCACTTACCTGTGCAGTTCAAACTGTGCATATTTAATACAACAATGGTAAGCATTGACTTCTAAGCTTAACTAATTGCTAAATAGTTATGAACTGCAAATTTCTGCAGGTAAATTACAAAAACTCAAATGTAAATATAGCCTTAGTTTCCATTAAGTGGTTACGGCATGACCCTGGTATGAGGTTGCATTTAAAACTGAAGTGATATGTTTTTAGTTTTAAAATCCAAAACAGCAGATAAAACATTCTGAAAATGCATGTGATTAGTCTTGCAGGTGATTGACATGCCAGAGCACAATGGGAGGCACACTGTGGCTAGGGAAAAGACAGACCGTTTTCATATCCCAAAACAGCATACTTAAGTAAACTTTACTGTAACACCATACCAACTATGAGATAAGTGACGTTTCATTTCCTTGTACAGTGAAATTGTATGGTGATGGAGACTATGTAGATGACAATCATCACTTTGAGGCACATCCACTTGTATTACACTGGCTGTTTGGAATAAATCTTTTACTATTTTTACAGCCGTATAGTGTGCACAGTATGGTCAACTTTCTGTATGCAGGAAATAAAATAACCTACTTCCACTGTGAAAAATGAAAACCTAAAATCTCCCATTTTTTTTATATTTGCCATGACTCAATATTTTAATTGAGCAGCCAAACAAAGATCAAAACAGTGATTTAATGACAAAACATGAAGTGAGCAGGTGACAACCATTAAAATCAGACAAAACTTTACTATATACACTATTTAAAACAACCTTAACATGTAGCAGTCACATGACAAGTGTAGGGCTCTGTAAGCCATTTCTATTTATTGGGTAAACCCAGAGAAGGACTTCCATTTTGTGGGTCAGGACATGGAGGGCAAAAGGACAGAGGTCACAGAGAGGAAGGTATGCAAGAGAAATTCAAACTTACCCACTAAACCAACAAGGGCCTCACAGCTTCTGTAAACCCGGAAGAAAATTCTCTTTCTGCAGATCCATATAACCCAGCATACAGTATACCCCAAAATTCACATTAAGACCCATTAATTCCGGTCCACCACTGGTCTACTTCCAGGTAACATACTGAAAGGTTTCTGGCTTTCACCACAGTATAGACCGTTACCTGGGCTGAAAAGTGTACATGTATCTTAAAGGTCCAAAAGCTCCTGTCAGTAACAAATGTTTTAAAAGCTTAAAGAGGACATCTAGAAGAACAATTACACATTGGTCTTCACTTTGAATAACTCACAACAGCTGAAGCATTCATCTTGTGTCCTCCAAGTCAGTATGAAGCTGCCACCTTAAGATCAGAAAGTAAAATGAGCAAACCACACACACAAGTACTGGAAAACAACAGACCCCTGACTGCACTGATCTCAGTCCCATATCCGCAAGTTTCATCCAGCAGTCACTAATACAAAGACTCATCCTTGATCAGCAATCATGTTAGATTCAGCCATGACTTTGGATTCACATACCTGGACACCTCGAGGTTCCATTTCCAAAGATGATTACATGTCATAAGCACCTTCAACAGGAGAAACCATCATTACAAAAACTGTGACTCAATGAGCATAAAAGCGCTGATCCTTAGGAACCATGCAACAAACATACTGATCTTACCAAGTGTTCTCACAGGGACTGGAGTCATCTTACTGGTACCATAACACCATCTGAGGTAGCAAAATACAGAAGAATTAGCCAAGCTAAACTACATCTACAAAACATGCAATGAGTTCAGTCATAGCTCAGACAAATGATTGGGGTTCTCATAATAGAGACGCTCTCTCAGATAGGGCAAGTTCCTGTCATCACAGCCAGCAAAAGAAAAAAAAAATCTACAAAACAAACCTGAGACACTTCATACAGGGTTTACTCTGATCACTTCAAAGAGAGGACAGACTGCAGGGGTCTCATCTGTGTATGAGGGAAGAAATCCTTACAACCCAAAACCAGATATAAAAACTGAAGTCTTATATGAAATACCAATTTAGTTAACTGATCCTTCTGATGTAGTCAACCCTGCCTATGTCATCCGACCTGCAAGAAAACAACAGTAAATCAGGGCAAATGAACACAAGCAGGAACATTATCAGGAACATTAAGATCTGATTGTCCTTTGCCTTCATGTTGCTGGGACAGTTACATGTTAAACTCCTCAGCGACCGTCGGTCAGAGTGTTTCTCTGGGCTCTGTTTGACCGTGCCTGTTACTGACCAACAGGAACGACTTCGATCAGGGCCACAATTACAACCCCTTACATTAATGAGTCAACCATCGCAGGTTTACCTGCAGATGCTTAGATGGTAATAAATCATTACAATCAGGCATTTACATGCATTTATACTCATTTGGGCTGCAGGCTACTGTACATTAAACTAAACTGAATGATCAACATTAATACCTCTGTGGCAGTGGTGTCGCGTGGATGACGTCACGGAGAGAAATCTCTTCAGACTTCAACAACTGAAAAGCAAAGATCAGTTAATATACAGTAATACCCAAATATATACACCTATAGCTCGAATACATAAGTTAGATAACGAAAAAGGCTGACCACGTCTATGCAAGTCTGTATCAGGGCTGCACAACAAAACGTGCTCCTTCATAAACTAAAACGAAATGAAACCGCAAATAGCCCAAATTTGTTCTTTCAAACATCAATTTACGCACAATAATCGCATTAGTACACAGCGACTGAAGTTATTAACGTATTACCCATGCATACTTACCTTTAAGCAAGTGTAAGAAATTTCAAATACTTTTTCAGTTCACCCAAGCCCACGTGCCCACCCAATTACTGCTTCAAAAAAAGCCAATCGGTATTCTCAAACGTAAACCATTTACAGCTGACGTAACGCTGTAGCAATGACATGAACCATATCTGAAAACGAAACGCTGTAAAACCCCAAACTGTCTTCGATGTTTTAAGATTTACTCAACACTTACCTCCTAACCTGCCACTGAGCCTGACTTAAAAAGGAAGAACCCACGTGAACACGTCATTTTATACGGCGCTTCTTAACGCTGATTGGCTGAAACCGCTCGGCGATGGAATATGGGACATGTAGTTTTAATTTTAAAATACCCTGTAGTACAGCGGTTTAAAGGCAAGCCTGCGATATATATGAGGCTTTAATTATACTTTAATTTTATATATATACACATTAAGATCAACTGGGTCAACTGTAACATGTCATTTTCATATGTCATAATGTCATATCTCTGACACTGTTTTTGTTAAACGTTATATTAAGTCTTATCATATTAAGTTATATTAATTCTGTTACTGTCAATTGTTTAAATCAAGTTTGGACTTGTTTATTGTGTTCCAAAAACACAACCCCCATAAAACACAGAAAAAGCTGTTTCATCACCACAACAAGCAGGAAGCGGGCCAGAGCATACAGTGTCTGACATTATACTAGCAAAAAAAATTCATAGACTTAATACTGGGCTGAATTTTGTGGCATCAGCTCTACATGGGGGTGGTCTCATATTTACAGTTACAGTGCCTTAGCAACAGCTCAATAGACTTCCATTGAAAAAATCCCATAGCATTGCACAGATCTTTGTGAAGTCATGGTTCTGCAACAGAATGCTGTAGAGACTTGGGGGCTTATATCACTCAGCTTAGCAAGCAGCAACAAATGGCGGCATCTCAACTTCATAGCCACTCCCTAGCAAATAGAGTGTTTAGAGCACCAACCAACATACTCAACCAACATGAATAAGGCATATCTTAACACCAGGATGATGAGACATGAGAGTTGGCTCTGTTGATTCAGACACACATTTGTCTATTAATTTTACACCATTAACTGTCTCACTACAACCTAGCAACCATTTACGGTACCCCAGCAACCATGTAATGAAATAAATAAGCCATATGTCAGCACAAAAATATGGTGAAACACTAGGGTTATTTTTACTGAGGCTGCCAGTGGGCTTTAGGTAATGCTCAGGCAAATTCCTAGCCACACCTAAGCAACCATTTAGAGCACCCTAACAACTTCATGACATCATTAATATTTATTTTATATGGTATTTTATATGTCACTGTTGTGGATTGTGTAACACCATATAGTGAGATTACACATTCATGATGGCGTTCTGTATAATTAAAGCCTCATAAACTATTTATGAATAAGGTAAACCAGCTGGTCATGTTGAACTCATTAAGCATATGTTTATTGAGCTCAGAGTCTCTTATCTGTTTTAGGGGTGTAACAAAACATAGATTTTGATCGATGTATCGATTAAATGTCTAACGATACGATGCATCGATGCCACACATAAAATATCAATCCGCACTTTTATTTTGAAATGGTCCACATCTTCACGTAACGTGACGTCCGCTACGCATTTTCGATACAGTATTTTCATTTCCTAGTACAGAAAATGAAAGTATATTCCAAGTATACTATCTGTCTGTGCGTTAGATTGCGATACAACAAAGCGGTGGTAGCAGCGAAACAACAGTTACAGATTTTGTGTCTGCTGTTGGACGTAAATCGTGGGTATGGAAATATTTGTATATGGGAAAATAGACGGGCAGAAAAGAATAGAAAGCCTATGTAATTTGTAAACGTTGCCAGTGCCATCTAAAATACTCGGGAAGTGCGACAAACTTGTCAGTGCATTAAAAATATGGAATTGAAAAAACACTTTTGCTGACGAAATACAGTCACTGTCATGTCAAATTATGTGCCCTTTATTTTTATTTATTTAAAAATAAATACGATATCATATCGTATTGTGAAATGTCATATTTATGTCCCTAATCTGTTTGCTTTCAGGATAGCACAAACAACCCCTGTGCTTATTTAGTGAACAGATCAAATTAAAACAAACAAAACAAAACTCAACAGCTCTTCTGACCTTTATAAACATATTCTATTTTATAGTCAAACAGTCTAATAAATAATATAATCTGTATAATGTCAAACAGGATAAATGTCATTGCACATCATAAAAGTGCACTGTGCAGTAAAAATGAACAGGTTCTTTACATAATATCCTTTAATGTATACTGCACAATATATTATTGTTTTAATATTGTACCTGTATTTAAATGAATTATTGTAAGTTGAGGTGTATGCTAGGATCAAAGGACAAAGTTTAATATATCACAATGAATCATACATATTTGAATTTAGTAGTAATAGGTTTCAATAGTAATAGGTTTCTGTAGGTAATAGGTTTCAATTTCTGTAGGTAATAGGTTTCAAGAATATTCCGGGTTCAACACAAGTTAAGCTATATCATATACTGTTGAATACTGCAACAAAAATTCCCCTTTCCCTTAGTTTGGGAAAACATTAAAAATCTTTCCCTATTCTCAAATATATAACATTTTTTGAATTTTTGAACATGGTTTGGTACATTCAGTATATTCAGTGGGAGTCTTGTTGTCTTTTTCAGGTCCATGACCACTTACTAGACTCCTGCTCTTTGACCTGACCAATAGGAAGCCCTTCGACCATGTACAGGCTGAGCATGAGGCTGAGCAGTTGGTGGCTGTTGTAGGATATTCAGTTCCCATTAAAATCTGTTTCAGTGGGCAGAGCATACACAAATAGTAATAGGTTTGCTCACTGACAGGTGTGACTTTTTCGAAAAACATTGTATCCTGTTATGTAGAAAAAATATCAGTTGTCTAAAAGGAGATACATACAGCTACCTTACTGGCTAAATCCATCAAACAAACAAATTGTGATATAAAGAACAAAGAACAATTTCTATTCCTTTGTTCATAGTATGCCATTACTACTGAATATTACACAACACCATTTACTGGAGTGTTTGTAAGGCACTATTATTTGTTGAAAAACTACTTCAAAACTACTTCATAATTTGCAAAAGCACTATACAGTACAGTACAAATACATTGAAATGAGTTTAGTAGCTTTAAGTGAAGTAAAATTCAGAATCCCTATAAAAATTGTTGCTGAAAAGTGCTTGAAAGACCTTAGACTTCATTAAGTGGTAACTGTATGACCCTGGTATGAGATTGTGTTTAAAACTGAAATGCTGTTTTTAGTTTAAAAATCAGAAAGAGCAGAGCAGATAAAACCACATAATATTCTGAAAATGCATTTGATTGGTTGTCTTTTAACATGCCAGAGCATGATATAATGAGATAAACTGTTTGTTTGTTCTATGTAGATGAAAGACAGACATCATCTTGAGGTACATCCACTGCTTGTATTACACTGGCAATGTTTGGAATAAATCGTTTACTATTTTTACAGCCTTATAGTGTGCACAGTATGGTCAAGTTTCTGTATGCAGGAAATAAAATAACCTACTTCCACTGTGAAAAATGAAAACCTAAAATATCTCCCATCCTTTTTATATCTGCCATGACTCAATATTTTAATTGAACAGCCAAAAAAGATCAAAACAATTGATCAGGCAAACTTACTTTACTATATACACCATTTAAACCTTAATATATATAATATATATAAATACAACCTTAACATGTAGCAGTCACATGACAAGTGTAGGGCTCTGTAAGCTATTTCTATTTATTGGGTAAACCCAGAGAAGGACTTCCATTTTGTGGGTCAGGACATGGAGGGCAAAAGGACAGAGGTCACAGAGAGGAAGGTATGCAAGAGAAATTCAAACTTACCCACTAAACCAACAAGGGCCTCACAGCTTCTGTAAACCAGGAAGTAAATGTTCTTTCTGCAGATCATCCATATTTTGCTAGCATACAGTATAACCCAAAATTCACATTAAGATCACATTGTATTCTGCTTGTCTTGTGACACACCATGTACAGGTAGTACAGAAGTGGACAGAGACAAGTATTTGGTGCACAAGTGTGGGCAGCTATTTTTAATGCCATGATTTAGTCATGTGCATGAGATTTTCTCTTTACTATTAAATGTGTAATGAACTTTACACGCTTGTCAGAGCTTTCAATAAGGTGGCGTAGAGCTTGACAAATGAAAAACTCTAGCCGACAAAGACATCCTTAGAGGTCAGTCCTGATCCTGACAGCCAATGTTAACCACTTACAAACCACTAAAATTTAAGAAATGACTTTGAAAATCAAGTCTATTATGAGAAAAAACCCTGAATTTTTGGCAATTAAGAGAAACTGCAGAAGTCCAACAACTTCAGTTGTCACAAGAAATGCTGAAAGCGCAGTCATTTCGTTTAAAATTCACTTTTATTTGTCTAGCACTTTTCACACCACATTTTAAAGAAGCTTTGAAAATGCACACCTCTGATACAAGATAAACATGTTCAGATAACGATAAGTAACAGTCATATTGCAGCAATGTTCAGTTCTAAGAAATCCAGCAGTTAGCAAACATGTTCTCAACTTGAACAGAAACAAGCATGTTAGAGCAACAATTACACATTGGTCTTCACTTTGAATAACTCACAACAGCTGAAGCATTCATCTTGTGTCCTCCAAGTCAGTATGAAGCTGCCACCTTAAGATCAGAAAGTAAAATGAGCAAACCACACACAAGTCCTGGAAAACAACAGACCCCTGACTGCACTGGTCTCAGTCCCATATCCGCAAGTTTCATCCAGCAGTCACTAATACAAAGACTCATCCTTGATCAGCAATCATGTTAGTTAATCAAACTTAGGAACCATGCAACAAACAAGCTGATCTTACCAAGTGTTCTTACAGGGACTGGAGTCATCTTACTGGTACCATAACACCATCTGAGGTAGCAAAATACAAAAGAATTAGTCAAGCTAGACTACATTTAAGAAACATGAGTTATAGCTCAGGCCGAGAATTGGGGTGTAGGTTTAATTTTAAAATAACCTGTAGTAAAGACAAGTCTGCAGTCTTAGCCAGTCTTGCCAACTTGGAGTCTTTGTTGCTAGATTTAGCGACTTTTCAGATCTTCTTAGCTATTTTCTAAAAAGCGACAAACCCTAGCTTCTTTCAGTAAAATATAGATATATAAGGTTTTAATAGACAGCACTTACTGTGCATATAGCATAGCACTTACTATGCATAACTTCCCCAATATTATGTTATCATATATTTTTTATTTCATTATCTCTGTATTTATTTTTGTTCCGTTTCCTGTGTTTCTGTATATACTGTAAGTATGCTGAGCTCCTGAAACAAACTCTTTATGCATGTGTGCGCACAAGACTCATTCTGATCCTGATACTGATAGCTGTTAATACTATACAAGATAAATTGACACAACAACAACACTGTGTACCATTCATTATGCTAGTTATGGCTTATACCCAAATGTCTTGGCTAATTCCATGCATGTTTAAAGACATGATGGCTAAACTATATCATTATCATCTGCTGTATATGCCTAAAGATGATGATATGTGTTTCAGTACATTCAATATACAAAGTATACATAGGCCCCCTTCACACATACTGTCTTTACTGGCAAATTACTGGTGAATTGCCATTTTTTAATTACCAGTTAATCAGTTCTGGCAATTTACTAGTAAGAGAAGTTGTAATATTACCAGTAATTTACTGGTAAGGTGCTAGGTTTGAACGCAGAACAAGATTACCGGTAAACTCACAGAATGTGCTAACATAAAAGTCTGCTTTAAACCAATCAGAACATTCTGACGTGGATGGCGCATTTGCTTTGCACTGATTCGAAAGCAGAGATGTTAATCTAATGTGATGTTGTTGTGTGAAAAGCAATTGCATGAATGTAAATGTTTGCAACAAATATACAGACCACATGCATTTGAAAACAAAGTCATGTTTTCATCCTGTCATGTTTTAAAACATAACACTGCTTGAAGCTCACTCGTAGTTTGACATCACAGACTTTACGTATATTTTGGTGCTGAAGTGTAAAAGGCACGTTCCCTGTAAAACGACAAAATGCAATTGCTTGTGTAAATGGCAAATTTGTGTATTTACTCTTAAAGTACTTCTGGTAACTCTGAAATTAGTAAGGAGAGTGAAGGAGGTGAAAAGAATGCTTCTGAATGCTATGATGCATTTTGTGAGCATGGCACACTCAAAACTGACCTGACTGACGTAAAATACAGCTAAATGACTCACAACAGCTACAGTCATGTGAAAAAATTAGGACACCCTATGAAAGCCTGTGTATTTTTGTAACATTTTTGTAACATTTTGGATATATGGATATTTAATCTCAATTTTAACAATACAGAGAGGTTAAAGTAATATATCTATTCAATTAAAACTGAAGAGGGGATTTTCTGTAAAATGTAATTCCACAAAATGTAAATTCTAACTGAGGCAAAAGTTAGGACACCCTCACATGTACTTAAAATTGCTCAAATCACACACAGGTGTATCACACCAGGTGCACATAATTAGTAGATCGTTACTCACCATTTTGAATGAGGCTTGCCCTATCTAAACTTTAGACATTTAGTTTGGTGTACTCCTGACTGTTGAAGTGAGAGTGAGCACCATGGTGAGAGCAAAAGAGCTGTCAGAGGCCTTCAGAAAAAAAATTGTAGCATCCTATGAGTCTGGTAAGGGATTTAAAAAGATCTCAAAAGATTTTGTAATCAGCCATTCCACTGTCCGGAAGATCGTCTACAAGTGGAAGGCTTTCAAAGCAACTGCCAACATGCCCAGGTCTGGTCGCCCCATCAAGTTCACCCCAAGAGCAGACTGCAAGATTCTGAAAGAGGTCTCCAGAAACCCTAAAATGTCATCTCGGGACCTACAGCAGGCTCTGGCTACTGTTGATGTAAAAGTGCATGCCTCTACAATCAGAAAGAGACTGCACAAGTTAAACTTACATGGGAGGTGTGCAAGGAGGAAACCTTTGCTCTCTGAGAGAAACATCAAGGCCAGACTGACATTTGCCAGAGAGAATGTTGACAAAGACCAGGACTTCTGGAATAATGTTCTTTGCTGCTTTGCTGCAGCAGGACCTGGTCAGCTCACCATCATAGAATCCACCATGAATTCTACTGTGTATCAGAAGGTGCTTGAAGAACATGTGAGACCATCTGTTAGAAAATTAAAGCTGAAGTGGAACTGGACCATGCAACATGACAATGACCCAAAACATACTAGTAAATCAACCAAAGACTGAGTGAAAAGGCAGAAATCCTGGAATGGACGAGTCAAAGTCCAGATCTGAATCACAGGGTGTCCTAATTTTTTCCCATGACTGTACATGCAGTGCACAGTGCAAGGATCTCGTGAGAACGCAATAATCAAGTCTTAATGTCATGAATGCATGAATTAATTTTTCGGTGTCTGATATACAGAGCATGTCGTAGTTTTGATATATTTTTAAGATGGAAAAATGCAGTTTTACAAATATTGGAAAAGTGGTTTTCAAAGGACACATTGCTATCAGAAAGGACACCCAGATTCTTAGCTAATGAAGTAGGCTTTCTAGAGCATCCATCAAACGTAAGACAGTGTTCAAGGTTGTGTGGAAGATTTTGATCCAGTAAGTAAAACTTCAGTTTTGTCTGAATTTAGTAGTAGAAAATTGCTAGTCATCCAAGTTTTGATATCGACTTTGCATTCTGTTAGTTTGGTGAATTTATGTGTCAGACTGGGCCTAGAAGTTGAATATCATCAGTGTAACGAGGACTTTGAGGCATGGGGATCCATTTACAGCTTTATTTAGAACGGTCAAAACAGGCAGGGTCGAGAATCCGCAAACAGAAGTAACAAGGGCAAGCCTTGGACTTTACTTAATGAGGCATTGTAATATGGCTCTGACATGAGAGATATGTTCTGGCAGGATCTTGGAGTAGATCAGGATGTTGTCAATGTAAATGATCACCCATTTCTCGAGCATGTCTCGGAAAACATCGTTTATGAAAGATTGGACGACCGAAGGGCTGTTGCTAGGTCGAAGGGCATGACTAGGTATTTGTAGTGACCATTGGTGGTATAGAATGCAGTTTTCCATTCATCTTCCTCTTTAATCTGAATAACATTATAGGCGTTACGTAGATCCAGTTTAGTGAAATGTTTTGCTTCATGGAGTTTTTCTAGTGCGGCTGGTACCAGAGGTAGAGGGTAGCGGAACGTCACAGTAATATCATTGAGACCTTAATAATTGATGCATGGACGTAATCCACCATCCTTCTTTATAACGGAGAAAAACCCAGCCAAAGTGGGAGAGTTAGATGGTCAGATAAACCCTTTAGCCAGTTCCTCCTGTATGTTAGATTTCATGGCTTTAGACTCAGGCTGAGACAGTGGGAATAATCTTCCTTTGGGGGATGTTGTGCCAGGAAGGAGTTGTGACACCTTGTTCTTGCTGAAAGCCTCAATTAGATCTCGGTACTCGGTGGTAGACTTGAACAGTTGATTCGGCTGATACTGGATGCTGAGGAGAGTCTGATGGATGACTGATTCAGGCTAGACACCAGTCATGGCAGGAGGGGTCCCACCGACTGATTTGACCCTCTTTTCAAGAGATGAAGGGGTTATGCATGCAAAGCCAGGGTAATCTTAGAATGAGATTGTGATTAGATGAGTGAATGACATAGAACCTTGTTTTCTCTGAATGAAGAGCTCCGATATGCAACTTGATCTCCTTAGTTATACACAGTATTTTTCCAGCTCCAATGGATCGGCCATCTAGCGCCCCCACTGCTAGGGGGGAATCGCAAGAAGTTAATGATAACTGGTGCTGTTGAGCAAACTTGTCTAAGATGACATTTCCGGCTGCTTCAGAGTCTATTAATGCTTTGTGGTTACATGTTTGTTAACGATAATTATTTCAATTGGCAGGTCAATAGTGGAAGAGTGGGGAGATGATAAGGTACTGGCACTCACCAGATGTGGACTTGAAGCAGACTGTATGAGACAGGTTGACTTCATATGGCTTGTCTGCAATAGAGACATAGGTGGTTGATTAGGCAACGTTCCTCTAGGGACAGGCAAGTGAAGCCTAGTTGCATGGGCTCTGTGGTGCTTGAATCTAGCAAATTAGATTTGGATGGCAAGATCAGTGTACTCACTCAGACTTTTCCCTTAGTCCCGGCAGGCCAATTCGGATTGTAACTCGAGGTTCAAACCTTTGCGAAACAGGAGTTTCAGGGTGTTGTTGACCCAGTCTGTTTGGCCCAGTCTGACCCAGTTCACCCAGTCTATAATCAGCGTTGGGTCTCCTGTTTTGCAAAAGGGATAGGAGCTGCTCTCCAGCACTTCTGCCCTTGGCTGGGTGTTCAAAAACCTCCCAGAAGCTTTGCAAAAATGATCCAAATGTGGGGAAAACTGAACCCTCTGCTTGCCAAATGGCTGTAGCCCAGTCCAATGCTCTCCTGGTTAACAACGAACAGACGAAGGCAATACAGCTTGAGTCTGTGGGATACAAAAGAGGTTGTTAACAAACAGCGAGCACTGGAGTAAGAAACTTTTGCATTTGGATGGATCTCCGTCTAATTTTCCCAGGAAAGCCAGGTGTGGACTTCGTGCCATGACCGCTGCTGGATCGTGGTGTGCGAAGTCTTCTGTAATGAGGACTCTGAAGCATGGGGATCCAATTTGCAGCTTTATTTAGAATGGTCAAAACAGGGTCGAGAACCAGCAAACAGAAGTAACAAGAGCAAGGCAAAGGCAAAACGTGAGACAGGCAGAGATCAGGGCAGACAGCAAACAATCAAAATCCAAACAACAATCCAACGGGGTCAGGGCAGGCAGCAAACAATCAAAAATGATAGAGAATCCAAGAGTAATAACAAGCAATCCAAAACACAGGGTAAACGCTCAGAAATGATGGCCGGGGCAAATCAAGACTTCGCAGTGATTTAATGTTTGTTAGGGGTTTCTATAGGAAAGGGATAATGAGGAAGAAGGTGTGAGTGAGGGGAGTGGTCAGTCCCAGATATGAGGTCTGATGGGAAATGTTTAATACTCAGGTGAAGGCTCCCTCTGGCGGCACAGAGGAGGCGGTACGGGAGCATGTACATGGTGAAAAATAGAGGCCCAAGCACTGAGCCCTGCGGTACTCCATATTGAACTTGTGATTGATATGACAACTTCTTACTCACAGCAACAAACTGGAATCAGTCAGATAAATATGATTTAAACCATGCCAGTGCAGTTTTATTTATGCCAACATAATTTTCAAGCCTATTTAAAAGAATGCTGTGGTCAGTGGTGTCAAAGGCTGTGCTAAGGTCAAATAACACTAGAAGAGAGATGCAGCCATGATCGGCTGACAAGAGCAAATCATTTGTCACTCTGATGAGAGCAGTCTCTTTACTATGATATGGTCTGAATCAGTATCTTTTTTGTTATTAAAGAAATTCATATTAAAAACTGTCAGAAGTCTGTGTGGTACCCTGGTGGCCTGTAGACAGTAGCCAGATGAGGTTATATTGAGAGCTATTATTTCAAAAGAGTTGTATCTGAAGTAAAATCTCTGGGTAAAATTTTCCTGTAAAGTGCAGCAACACCTCCCCCTTTGCCTTTTGGATGAGGCTCATGCTTATAGCAGTAATTTTGTGGGATGGCAGTCCGAGGGACAGACACAGTCTCTATATTATAATATAGAGCCTTATTAATATTATCAAGCCTTATTAATTGTGTGTCTGTATTATGTATCTTTTCTATTTGTTTAACACTGATTAAATTGCCATTTAATTATTTACTGGGGAATTTACCAGTCCGGGGGACGAACACAGTCTCTATATTATAATATGTAGATGATTCTATGTGTTGTAAATTATGTGACAGTCTGGCTCCCGGTAAACATTTGACTATTGTGACTATGGTGCCTATATTTTCACATTCTGTACAATAGAATCTCCAATAACTAGTGCCATTTCAACAGGTGTCTTAGTGGGTGTGTCACTGAGTGAGGAGAACCTGTTTGAAATTGTAATCGGAACAGGAGAGCAGTGTGGATCTGCAACCGGAACCAAGCAATGTATGGACCTAGTCCCATCCAAAGTCTGTTCTAAAGCCCTATCACTCTATCATTACAGTGATAGGGAAAGTTTAGATGTGTGTCTCTAATTCTGAAATCTTCTCTGCCAGACTTACTAATTTCCTGCATTTTTCACATGTAAAACCCTCAGTGCTGACAGAGAAGGCTACACTAAACATGTGGCAAACAGTGCATGTAACATTAACAGGAGAAGATGCCATGGCTTTTCCTGTTAGCTGATTTATTCTGACTTACTGCAGTTGTTTGATAAACTCGAATATATAAAAATGCAGGAGATGAAGACAATAAACACAGAAGACAAGTTAACCAGATAGCACGGTGCTAACCGAACTGAGTCCTCTATAGTGGATAACAATCAAAAGCTAGCGGTATCTGATTAATTCAATATGATATAATCATTACAAAAACAAATTACGTTTAGCAATTTAGACACCAAAAAGTAATAAGAAAGAGCAGTGAGAAAAGAGTATCAGAGCAGGGCTGAGCAGAGTCACAAACACATCGGACGGCTGTCACCACTACAGAATGTACATCCACACACAGTGGACACCCACACAGCAGACAGCTTTTGAAAGCATCAAAGGACTGTTCATGACATTACCAGTCCTTGCATATTATGATATATTAGAACCACTAAAGTCTCAGCTGATACAAGCAGCTATGGACTGAGGGGCATGCTCCCAGCTAGACAAAGATGGGTAGAAGCCAGTAGCATACTGCCTCAGGCAGCTCATGCAGACTGATGCAGAAACTTGATATGTGTTGTTGGAAACTTTTCACAGTGAAGACCAGGAGTCTTGGATTCTCTTCAGCATAACTCTTTATTGTAGAACATGAATCTACATGTCACATCGTACTGCTTGGGCGCTGCAGTAATCAAGTTTGACTTAAAATTTCTGACATTGCATTTACAGTCATTTTGAGGGGCATTCCCTTCAAATGGAAACAGCTCTCAGGTGACAACTATAAGCAAAGTAGAAAAGAAAGGTTCATTTGTTAAGGCCTTTGAGTGAGTCATTAAGCAAACTGCCAACAAATGACCCACAGGAAGTGTCAGAGGCACTAAAAGATGATAGCTGTAATTACCTTGTCAATTTGTCTCAGGTGAAAAGGGACTCAGGGAAAACAATGAACAACTCTATGTTTTTTATTATTATTTAACTGGTGTTCTTACTTCATTTAGTTTCAAAAAGTAAAAAAAATACCTGTGTGGAAAAAAAATACCTGTACAAGTTTTAGATGGTGACAGACCATAAGCCCCTGTTCCCTCTTATTAACAGCAGGAGTCTAGAGAGTACGATGTCAGAGACTTCTGATGTGCCTAATGAGGTTCAAGCCAATAGCTGAGAATGCACCTGGCAAGACATTGGTCATTGCAGATACACTGAGCCTGCAAACTTGCACCACTAAGGAAACAGGAACACATGCTAGACTCATGCTCTTTCTTTGTGACCTGTGGAAGCACATGGCCATTGTTTGTTTACTTCGTACCATGTGCTTTCCTGTCTCGTGTCTTGACCCCACACTCTTGTTTTCTTGTTAATCCTCCCGTCATTGGTTCATTCCTCCCACCTGTATGCCCTTGTTACTTGCCTTGTTTTTTGTCTTATTTAATGCCCTTATGTTTGCTGTCTTGTGCTGCTGTATTGTATCTTGTTTCTTGTTCCTGATGTAGCTTGTTTCTTGAACTGTTTAGAAGTTCACTTTATCTAGTCTTGTTCTAATTTTGGTTATTTGTAGTCTTGTTTTGGGTTTTCTTGTTTTGAGTATTTGCAGTCTTGTTTTGGTTCTTGTTTTTCCCCCTTGTGGGAGTTTTATTTTAAAGTTTTTGGTTTAAAAGCTGATCTGCATTTGGGTTCTCCCTCATTCTGTCTTTGACAGATTTGTTCACTATGTAAAGACGCAAGCCATGTGACAATGTTTAACAGTAGTTCCATTTGCTTGTTTATCAGACATGTATGCTCAGATATTTTTGCCTGCTTATTTACTTCTGAATGCGAACTGGCTTCATATCTTGGGTTAGCTGCTTTAGTTTTGCGAGTCTCTCTTGTCAGTGTGAAGCAGCAACTGCTGCCCAGTAACGGCTCATCTATTTCAGAACCATGGACAGAGACAATGTAGGTTTAGAGATTTGTTTTAGGTCCGAACTAAAGTCAATCTACATTTTACATTTACATTTAGACATTTAGCAGACACTTTTATCCAAGGTGACTTACAAGATAAGGAAAATAATAAAGCGATTTATGATAGTGAGTCAATCAAATAAGAAGTACTGTACAAAGTTACAAACTGTCTAATGACCTCGATTAACCATAAAAGAACATGTTTCAAAAGAAGAAAACGTTAACTTAATTCTTTAGCAGTACACGCTAAGCAGAGGTACACGAAGCTGCTTGAGCTTGATTATTATTGATAGCCTATTAAATATAGCTTTATGTATATGAAAACAACGAAACTAGTTGTTAGCCACTCAGGCGTGCCATTCGAATTTGAATTTACCAGTCACGCCGTGGCTTGATGGAAACGGATGTATTTTGGAATGTAGAAGCAATTCACTTGTTTTACGTTAGTTACATATTATTGAGAAAGAGTGAAGGTTAAAGGAGCGTCATCACATGACTGCAGCACATCTCCACCCCTCCTCTCTGCTCCATCCACCCAATGTAAACACCGAGCGGCGTGGTCTTTGTCTCGGACCCTGAAATGCCATGGATATCTTATGGCAATACCAGTTCAGGATCATTTTACTAGGGGACTCGACGGTGGGGAAATCATCTTTGCTAAAGAGATTCACAGATGGCGTATACAGCGATGTCGCGGACCCAACGGTCGGTGTGGATTTCTACGCCCGTTCACTAGACATTGAGCAGGGGGTTAAAATCAAGCTACAGCTATGGGATACAGCCGGACAAGAACGATTCAGGTTATTATTATAATTACAATAATTATTATTAATACTTACCATAGGCGACGCACGTTCTTGTCACGTGACTATTATCATTATTAGTTACACCTGCCAAAGGCGATCAAGCACACTATTATAATCTCACATTATAATTTTTTTCTTTCTCTTCTTCTTTGGTACAAATTCTGGCACCGATTGTCATAGCAAAATGAATGAGGGGTCAAACTGACCGGCTTATTGAGGAGAGGTGTGCTATGACTTTCATAAGTGATCGGTTTTAGGACGTACTTCATCAAAATGTAGTAGCGACTTGGGGGTGGGCTCATATCACTTTGCTTAGCAAGCAGGAGCAAATGGTGCATATTTTAACTTCATAGCAACGCCCTAGAAACCAGTTACAGTACCCTAGCAACCACCCCATTGACTAGAGATAGAGATATCAGAACATCGTTAGAGACGAATAGCGACTGACAAATAAATATCTTTAAATGTCACCATGGAATTTATGTTTTCTTTAACTGCTTTTTCTAATTTTAATATCAGAGATGTTCACAAATATTTCCCTTAGTGCCATTGATGGGCTTGACCCCGTAACTGCTGCGTAACAGTGTTATTTATTGGTTATTATTGTTTATTGAGCTCAGAGTCTGTGATCTGTTTGCTATATATTCACATGCACTGCTTGCTTTCAGGATAGCACACACATCCCCTGTGCTTGTTTAGCAAACAGATCAAATTAAAACAAACCAAACAAAACTCAACAGCTCTTCTGGCTTTTGTAAACATAATCTATTTTATAGTCAAACAGCCAATCTTATTAATAATATAATCTGTATGTGTATGTCAAAGAGGATAAATGTCATAAAACACTGTGCAGTAAAAATGAACAGGTTCTATACAGAATATCCTTTTACGTATACTGCATAATATATTATTGTTTTATATGTATTTAAATGAATTATTGTAAGTTGAGGTGTATGCTAGAATGAAAGCACAAAGTTTAATACGTCACAATTAATCAAAGATATTTGAATTTAGTAGTATGAGATTTTAGGTTGTTTGGGTACGAATTATCAGATTAAAGGATATTCCATGTTCAACACAAGTTAAACTCTATGAACAGCATCTGTCATATACTGTTAAATACTGCAAGAAAAATTTCCTTATTTTTCCCTTAGTTTGTGAAAACAAATAAGACTGAAAATCTTTCCGTATTTTTAGATATACATATACAGTACTGTGCAAAAGTCCTAGGCACATTAATATTTTCATACCCAAAAATGGTTTTAAGCAAGTTATTTATATTCAATTCAACTTTAGTTGTATAGTGCTTTTACAATGTGGCATTGTCTCAAAGCCGCTTTACAGGGAGGATAGAAAAAGGATAAAAAACAAGGAAATATACACAGTAACAACGATATGTCAGATATCTACTATGGAGTATCAAATATCTGTTATCCACAGTCTCGAAGTGAGCACGTCAACACGGTAATGGTGGCAAGGAACCCAAACTCCAACGATGAATGTGTGAAGAAAACACCTTGGGAGAACCCAGGCTCACCAGGAGGGTCATTTCTCCTTTGACGCGTTACAGCTGCAATCAGTACTTTGATGTAAAGTTTTATAGGTTTGCAGTGTCGTAATCAGTGTTGTTATGATTTAAGTTTTGAATAAGTATTGACTAAGTTATAATTTGGGTCTGGTGATTTAATATTTATTTAATATTTATATTTTATATTTACTCGAGTTCAAGTCAATATCTTTTATTGTAGTGTCAATAGGAATTATAAGATTACATTTCCAAACATTCTTTTTGCCATTAATTGTAATAATCCAGTGAGATTTTTGTATGCGCAAGGAGATTTTATTTATCAATTTCTTCAAATCTGATTGATTAGACGCTGCCACAGTTCTTCTGGATTTAGTCTGTCTCCATTTTTTCTGTTGGTTTATAATGTAATCATAGACAGACTCAATGATTGTGAGATCAGATCTCTCTGTGGAGCAGAGGCTGTTGTCAGTCTCCTTGTGCATTCAAAAATCTCACTGGATTATTACAATTAATGGCAAAAAGAATGTTTGGAAATGTAAACTTATAATTCCTACTAACATAAACTTAAAACCATTTTTGGGTGTGAAAATACTGATGTGACTAAGACTTTTGCACAGTACTGTATAGTCTATATCATTCTCCACCCCCATATTCAAAGATCTGCATCATGATTGGTCATGTGACATGCAAGAAACAATGCTGTTTAGCATCAGATTTTTTTTTATCTTAGCTTTCATTGAACACTTTACAATTTCATAAAAATAAAAATTAACAATTTCTAAACATTTGTATGTTCAGTTGTGGGAGTCTTGTTGTCTTTTTCAGGTCCATAACCACTTCCTATTATCGCAACTCTGTCGGTGGGCTCCTGGTCTTTGACCTGACCAATAGGAAGACCTTTGATCATGTGCGGGAATGGCATCAAGAAGTCAGCGAGAACATCTTGCCTCATCATATGGTCTACATCCTGATCGGCCACAAGAGCGACCTAAGCTGCGAACGAAAGGTGTTGCGAGACGAGGCTGAACAGTTGGCAGCTGAACTTGGCATCCGCTATGTGGAAACATCCGCTAAGTGCAACAGCAACGTGGAACATGCATTCGAGCTTCTCACACAGGACATCTATGAGCTAATGAAGATGGGTGAGATCTCCACGCGTGATGGATGGGATGGAGTCAAAAGTGGCCTCACTGCTAAAGTTCTTTATCCAGCTGAAGAGGAGGCAGAGCGAGGAAAAAATTGCAGTTGCTGACTCCCACGATTCACCTGTGATCTCTCACCTGTATTCTAGTCAGTTGTTGCTCATCTTCGCTGTCACTGCATCATGGTTACTGCCTCAGGGTCTGGATTTCACCACAACTTTGCTCACCTTGCTGTTGCTTTCTGAGACTGATGTAGTTCTTTGAATGCAAACCACTCAAAGATGTCTCCTTTCAATGTGATGTGTAGTAAATAAGTAGTACTGAAGGCACCCGTGGTAAAAGGCTTGCTGCAAGCTTGTAAACAATAATGTTAGTAAATGTTTTTTTATGACTGTTGGACTTCACAGTCTCTTTCGAGCTGTGTGTCTCATTATATTTTTCATCTGTTGGACATTATACAGGTTATTTGGCTTGCTTTGTCCTCCAAACATAATTACTGTGACAATTTCACATTTAGAGAAAACATAAAAAAAATTCAGTGATTACAGCCTTATCTACATTTACATTTAGTTTATGACACATTAGATGGTGCAGATGTTGACACAGAGCATTTTATTGGACAATTTATTAAAACTTTTGTAAACCTTTAGAATACACTGGCATATTGACAGAAAATGATCATGAGACATGATTTTAAACATAGTAAAATAGTAAATAGTGAAATCCTGCTCTATTACTCACTTGGATTATTGGGTAATATTTCATAATATTTTTTGACATATAGAATTTTTCCAAAAGAATATAAGTGATTATGTATCAATTGCACTGTTCCAAAGCCTAGTGACCAGCCAACTAATGTAGGATATAAGGCACTACATAAATATATACACAAAGTCTGTTCTAAAACATAGGCAGTAACAATATGTTAATATATACAATGTCATGTTTTGGCAGTATTGCATATATTTAATGAAGAAGGAAATTCCAAAACACACTGCAACTATTTCAGTGAAAAAAAAATAATCCAAAACACCCAGTTCAGTTCAGTTTTATTTATACAGTGTTTTTATTTTACAATAGCTGTGTTCATGTGGACCCTAATAACCCAATCGTAATAGGACTAGAAGCACAATCAGATTAAAAAAGTCACATGAAAACACGTAAATTGGACTGAATTGGCCAGATCTGATCAAAATTTCAATTGGATTGTAAGAGGTTGTTTAATCCTTTTCTAATCTGATCGAGAGGACATGTAAACACTTAATCGTATTGAAAATTAAACTAGAAATCTCTGCACATGTGCAATGACGTACAAATCACGTAATGACTTGGCGCACGACTGTTGTCAGATACCACAGCAGAACTGGATGGTTAATGAAAGAAACAATGTTGCTCAGTATTTTAAATGTTAATTGTGATTTGGTAAATGAAAAAGAAGCAATGGCAATAGAGGGGCTGCTAGTATGTGCATTTTGGAATGGCAGGAGTCATGCACTGTGCACGTGTCAAAATATCATATCTGATTCTAAGCTTGTGCCATGTAAACACGCATTATCAATCCAATTACTTAATTCTGCGTCCATGTAAACACTATGGATTCATCAATCTGGTTGATTTTGAAACAAACGTATGTCCAAGTAAATGCAGCTATTGTTGCATTGTTTTGCAGCAGCTTTACATACAATGAAAATAAAAATACAGAAAACAGGAAAATTATAAAATGTACAAAACACAGAATACAAAATACATGGTATTATTGCAAATTGTAACTTCATTATAAGATATAAGTTTATTAGTAAAACTGATTAGGGATACTAATATTGCAATTAGTTTACAAATATAGAATTGACTGAACTAATAATAACAACAACACATTTGGACCATTTCAATAAATGGACGTGCATTAGAAATACTGTCATTGCATGCGAAAACTCATACCTATCTCAGTGGTTCATGAGAATGTAATGTATCCATACAGACTACACAAACAGTATGTACTTTTGAGACTATGCAACATTTAGTTAATTAACATGTTAGATGATTGGTATCATATTAAGCAAGATATGCCATCCCAACTTACGTGGAGTTGAAGCTTAGAAAGAAAAACAGACATTCGAATAAGTCATTGGCACAGGGGCGAGTGATTGTCCCAGGCTATCTAGAGTCATCAAAGCAGCCAGGGGCCCGGACCATCCCCTTTGAACACCAGAGTCTCTCACCCAATGAATAAAGTGAAATATTGACTTTAAATGTACAGATTTTTCATTTAATGCTGAAAAGTATTAATAAGAATAGTTAAATTAAAATAGATTTATTCAGGCAGTATTATTGTTTATTATGATTTATTTGTGTTTATTTCAATACTGAAATTGCTATCTATGTAGAGCATTTTTCATTCATGTGGTTCCATTAGGGTCTTCCATAAGGGTCTTAGTTGGGTGGTTTTAGAAGTATTGGCTGTGAATGGCAGGGCTTTGCCGGGCAACTGATTTGTGATAAATGTGAATAGTAGCAGATAATTTTATCCAGGTAATATAGACTTTGTTTTTGTTTTGGTGTTCTTGACAGTTAGTGTGCTGCCTTAGAAGGTACTTGCCTATGTAGACAGTGGCTCCCTAGG
The DNA here is from genome assembly GCA_036877525.1 of Chromobotia macracanthus. Lineage (NCBI taxonomy): Eukaryota > Metazoa > Chordata > Actinopteri > Cypriniformes > Botiidae > Chromobotia > Chromobotia macracanthus. The sequence goes on along the minus strand of JAZGTH010000032.1, from coordinate 1,051,877 downwards.
TTTTACATTTACATTTATTCATTTAGCAGACGCTTTTATCCAAAGCGACTTACAAGTGCGGAATACAACAAGCTTAATCGCTTGTGAATAGTAGCAGATCACTAAACTCACTAAACAAAAAAAATCACTAAACAGCTTAGCAACTGCACAGCAATGTGCACTGCAGGGCCAAGATCACAGGGATAAAATCACTGTTGAAACAGAACTGTGCACTGCAGGGCCAAGTTCACAGGGATAAAATCACTGTTGGAACAGAACTATACAGTAATACTCTAATTATAGCTCAACACACCTCTAATTAAAGTAAAAGAGCAGATCACAGCAATCCTGCTGTATTAGAGAAGTTATTTCTGTCATCACCTGTATGTCTCATACTTACAGGTGAAACAAAGTGTTTTGTTCTCAAAGAGAGAAGCGCTCCCAGGTTTCAGACCCCTTGTTTTCATGCAAGTTTGTTTTTGTACCTATAAGTACCTATAAGTCTCTGTGGTCTTAGTAAACAGACTTATTTCAAATAAATGTTTAAAAACAAAAAGCTTTATTTTTAAACATTTTAAACAACAAATCTTTATGATGTAAAAAAGAAACATTTAAGATTCTGCACTATTTTCAGATCACTAATCAAATAAGTAATTGTGACTAAAGGTTGTATGCCTTTGCACCCATCATGCTGTAATAACATGAATCAGCAGGTTTTGCACAAAATTGTGTAGTCCATCAAAGTTTTTAAATTGAATATAGAAACATTATATCAATGCCCCCACAGGTACCATGAAACCTCAACAATGAACAAAAATCACTAAACAGCTTAGCAACTGCACAGCAATGTGCACTGCAGGGCCAAGATCACAGGGATAAAATCACTGTTGGTAGATTCTCCTCATCTCACTAACATCACAGCAGGACCTGAGATATGAGCACTACATCATAAAAGGCCATAACTGAGTACTTAAACTCTGTCATATTCTGCTGGCTTTATAGAGTTGCATGTTTTTCTGTTTAGCTGATTTTATGGCTTTTTATACACACTTTGTATTTAACTCAAGCAACAGAGGTTCGAGACATATGAAAGTAACAGAAAGATTATCAAATCTAAATATTTTAGTTAAATATTCTTAATTGTTCTATAAGATAAGATTTATAATAAGATTTTTAGATGAAATATTATTTCAAATGTGATTTTTAATGAGATTCCCCCATCCATTTTGGGATCTTCTGATGTTTTCTCCCACAGTCAGCACAGAAAATATGAAAAATGTGTGCAGAGTTTGTGTGGATCTAGTGATGTGTACTGACCATGTTGCTGTAGGACAATCAGGTTTCAATTTCAGTTATTTATTGTATGCAAAAACCATCAGATAAATGTTAATGAGCGTGAAAAACAAAAGAGGCGGTGTACAAATTTGTTTATAATAGTGAAATAATCTTTAGAAATTCGCAGTTCAAAGAATGGCAGAAACTAACAGCTTTTTTTCCACACACACTGAAATGTAACATCAGACAGGGTTTATTTGGTAAAATATGTTTATGTTTTTGCTGTTTTATTCTACCTGTTCCATCCATAGATTCTGTTAAACAGTGGTACGAAAGTAGCAATCAATGTATTCAAATATAATATGTGCTATGTGGTTCTGAACAAGCTTTTAGCTAAGACAAATGATTCAAGTGTATTAGGACTGTTTAATAATTTACTGCTAACTACTAAGGTAAATGCACTCATTTATCATATATTTTAATCCACATTGTTTCTTAAGTACTATTTTCATAAATGAGTGATTATATAAAGCTAAATTTGTGTAACCTAAAATGTAAGATTGTGGTGCCAAATACATTTTACACACCCCCTTAATGACCACTAGAGAATAACCAAACTAGGGAATGACCAAAACGACCCATTTTTAAAAAGATTCCAGACCATGCATTGTTATGGTGTTAAATAGCTAGTGTAAATTAAACAAGGTTATTGTGTATTATAGACATAAAAAAACATTTAAACACAACGGCAGGATTTTCATTAGTCACCCTAATGTCACCCAATGCTATCACCCACTCACTGTCACATATATATGTATATACAGAGGTTTTGGGGCTTATGGCAAATTTGGAGGGTCATAATTAAATCTATTTGAACATAAACAAATGTTAACCAAATTGTAAAAATGCTCAAACCAAAAGTACTGATGTCCATGAAGTGTTGTAAATTGCCAATATATTTGCATTGAAATGTGGTGTATGTCATATAGAACATTCATTATGTTGAAATAAAATGAAGGCCAGGCTCTGTGTTGTTCTCATAGTTCAATGTGCTTTTATTAATAACCAAGAATGCAACATGAATCAAACACATCTTTAATGATGTTTACTATTGTGTGAAAAGATAATTTCTACATTTTCTTCTTGAATATACTTTCTCACACAGCATGTAAAACACAAGATCAAATATTTTCAAAACATTTATGAATTGTTATAAGTAACATTTCAACCTTTCTGAGTTAAATGTTTATTACATTTAGTTTACCTTAATTGAAACAGCAATCCACACAAGATGAATCTAGCATTATGGGTGACTTTAATGGCTCAGATGTCTGCTAATCATTACAGTTATAGATCCCATGATCCTTTACTTTACAGTGTCCATGGAGAAGCCCGTTTAAGCATTTCTGCATTTGATCATGTTAATCAGTATTAATCACCAGCACCATGAATTATGTGGGATAATCATAAACAGTCTAAATTGAGAAGTGTACTTGCTGTGGTGGCTGTTTGTGATATAAGCGCTGGCTGTACACTGTAACCGTCTCTGAGACGCTCAGCCTCTGGCAATGAGACAAGAAGGCAGGGATGTTTACATTTAGTAAGAACATGTCATGAATGGTATAGTTGTGGGACGGTTTTTCAACCGCAGCTTCGGAATCGCTATTAAAAGATTTCAAATGCATAGTTTTTGAAAATAAGGACAACTAATGTTCGTCATTCTTTAGGTCCAAATTATGAAATTTGTAATAACATGTAATTAAGATGTATTTAACAATGAATTTGTGAATAATGAATGGAGGCTATATAAAACACTTCAACAGCAGAAACAAGTGTTTCTTGTCGTTTCCGCGGTGACGCCTGGTGGTCACGTACACGTGTTGGTCTGAAACGATTTAGATATGCACTGGCCAATTACTAACATGAATTTTGTGACGTTATAGCTCTGCATCAGAATGTCGTAGAGACTTGGGGGTGGGCTCATATCACTCGGCTTAGCAAGCAGCAACATATGGTAACATTTCAAATTCATAGCCACACCCTAGCAACAAGTTACAGTTCACAGACTTACTTTTTTTCGATCTGCTTGTCGATTGGATGCATAGTTTTGGCACGGAGTACCCACCACAGTTTTGAATCACACTTTGGAGCAGTGTGATACTTTAGAATATCAACACAGCTTCGAAACATCAGTTTTGCATCGGCCATTCCTAAACAAAATGCACCAAGGTATGGACTGTCATGCAAAAGTTAACGTGTATTTGTTACTAATATCAAAACAATTGTGTTCAACACAATTGTATCAGAAAAGGATTCATCACTCAAAGCTTGTCAAATCAGAGCTCTTATGGGATTCATTTTGTGCCAATAAAAATGAATGCAAACTTTGAAGAAACTAACAAAAATAAACAACATTAAAGAAGATAAACCAGGGTTTTCATTTACGCTTTAACAGTTTTCACTTTCAATCCACAAATTTACATTCAACATTCCGGCACAAACCTCACGTGTGGGCAGAGCTTAAATGTGCTTTACTTGCTTTACTAGACTTCAGTGAAGTGAATTATCAAAAATTGAAAACTTTTATCGATTATATACTGAGTATCTCAAAGTGACTTCAAAATGACACATTTTGAAGTCTTTGAAAAGAATGTTTTATTAATTTTGTCCAAATTTTGCAAATAACCTTGCCATTGTATAAACACATTCAAAAATTGATGTATACATAAACATGTTTTGAAGAGAAGCAGAAAAGAGAGACTTCTTTATAGACAAACATATAATACTATTATTTTCATATTGATTGGAAACTTTTAAACATTTCTAACGTTGAGACGTGCACACAAATCCAAAAATAGGACTCCACTCAGCGTCTGCGCGAGCCAATTGGACAACAGCCCCACTGCACTGACCAATTATGGCACGGTTCCCTTGCAGCCAGAGGTGCGACATACTTTGATCTCACCGCCATGTGGTTGTTGTAGCTTTTAATAGTTCCAAACAAATCTGTGCAGTCAACCGACAAGCAGCAACAACGACTATTTGCAGCACTTTCTGCTAAATATTAACACTTAACTTGCATGCAAGTGTGCATTAATTATCAAGTTGACTGCACATTTACAGTTACATTTTGTCTGAAGAGTGATGGAGAAACAGCATTAATCATTTTTTTCTGTTTAATTGGGAGAGCAGCATGTGACGTAGAATACATTCAAATGTATGTACTGTATACGTTGTATACGTGCTTTTGTGGTCATAATTACGCACATCCTTTTATATTAAGACAATCATATAAACATGCACAATAAATGAATATTGAAATATTAGTGAATGCAAGCAGCACAGTATTTTACTCAACAAATAAAATGTTAATATTGCAAAATATGAAATATATTCAGTGAGGGTAAAAAAGCTTTTCTTAAATGAGCAGTCCTCACAGTAATACCTCCGACAGGGAGAGAAAGATGGCAGAAAGCAACTATAGTAACTAAAACTGTCAGACAAGTAGAGTTAAGCAATATTATAATAGCTCCATTAGCCAGCTTCTTCATCCATTGAATGGCAAGCTGCATCTGGTCATCACCGCACTCGTAAGCCATTTTGTTGAAAACAAGCAAACACACAAATCCAATTTTGTTTAAGAAAGAAATAATGTATTAAAGGAAAGTAATTTTAATGTTTCATAAACAGCAGAAAACTTCTTTATAATGACAGACCAGTCTTAAAATGGTTGTGTGGTCATTTTGTATTATTCGCCTATTTCAAAAAATAAGAAAATCCCATACATTCGCTGCAATATGGGACTTACTGAATCAGTGACTATACGAGTATCTTTTGCTTTAGAATCACTATCTAAATGTTAAAAATATGACTGGTTGTCAGTCATAGTAAAGTTGTCAAGTTAGTAAAGTGTTGCTTGCGTTAGCTAACTGCAGTTAGATATTATGTAATACCTTAAAGAATCGATACACTGCTTCGATGAACACTTCCAGATAATCAATTATGCTATGATAAAGGTCTATTGAACCCCATTCATTTCAGTATTTTCCAAACACACTTGCGGGTAAGTTGATGACATTTTTGCATTTTTTTACACATTTTGACACATTAGCATCAACAGCGATATTTTATAAAGGCAGCTTTAGTTTATCATTACATAATATCTATCTACAGTCTTCTATTCTAACTGCTGTTAGCTAACTGTTGTCTGATTGGCTTGAGCAGACGCTGGGTGGAGTCCACCTATTTGTGTGCAAGTCTCGACGTTAGAAATGTTTCAAATCCACTTAATGTGTGCAAATGTGTACAAATGGATGACAGTCAGAGTTGTGTTTTTTATTTGCAAATCTCATCTATTTGTGAATTTGATTTATTTTTGTGCAAAATCTAACATGTATTTGTGGATCTCATCCTGTCTATTTGTGAGTTTATTTTTTATTTGTGAAACTCTCTACATTTATTTGTTGATTATAATCAATTTACTTGGTATTATGTAACAATTCTGATCTCATACTGGTCAAATGATTTTGACACAACGAATCAATACAAATCTTTAACTGAAAGTCACTTCATTTTTTTGACATACCTCAGCGCTTTGGTGTATTTGTCACTAGTATTTGTCAACCAAAACTAATGAGAATTTTATTACAAAATGTAATAAACATTTAATATTACTTATAACCATTCATAACTTATACCGTTTTAAAAATATTTGAACGTGTGTGTGAGAAAGTACATGGTCAAAAAGTAAATGTAGAAATCTTTTATCCACTCACTATAGACATTTTCATTACCAATGTTTTTGTTCAATGTTTTCTTTATTTTGTGTAATTTTGTATAGTGCTTGTATAGCTTTTGTATATATTTAGCTTAGATTGTCTTACATGTCGTCTCGTCTATCCTGTTTCTGTACATACCTTACACACAGAGCTCGGAGAAACGCCGTCTTGTTCTGCTGTGCACTATTTGTCGTATGGTTGGAATGACACAGTACACTTGGACTTTTTTACTACTTTTCCTAGTACACATTACCTCTGAAAGATTACTTCTGAAAGCCAGAAAACCATATTTTCCCTGACTGTTGCAGATTTAGACGGCAAAAGTGTTTTCAACGACAATGAGTATATTTTGACGCATTATTGGTAATACAGTGATCACGTCTCACATGGCTTCAGATGGAACAGGGACGAGCGTGACCAGGAAGTCTCACTCGACAAACTGCGCATGTTCACTTGAAGCCTTTTATTATGTCAGGATGACACCGACTGCCATCGGCACGGTAAGGCCAATCCGGCGCCTTTTATTCTCTGAAACGTAACGTTAGAACGTAACCTAACCGCGGTGAACTTCGTTGGGACGTCGACTTGAAGTTTCCGCGGCTTGCGCAGCTGCCCCCCTCAAATGGCGGAGGAACGCGTGCGTCCTGCCGCACGGGCAGACGTCACGAAAGCAAAGGACCGCGGAGCGACGCCAGCGCGTCATTTACACACGGTCCAAGCGACGCCTTCCGTGAGCGATCCGCGCTCGAAGCGCCTGCTAACGTCACGTTTATTTGTTGAAAACAAAACAATCACCCGCAAAAGCAACAACGACACTAAATGGCGGACCGTGCCCGAGTTAACGCAGCGCCACTAGCACGTAAACAGAGCAACACGAAAGATAAACGACATGCTAACAGCGATTAGCTGCTAAAATACGTGATGGCGTTTAAAAATTACCATGGTAACCGTAGTTTCGAAATAAGGATTGTTACCGCATTTATTATACCTATTGCAAAATCACAAATAAAAGACAAAAGTTGTTTAAACTGTGTAACAATCTTTCTGACTTGATTTTGATGGCTGATACAAGCACTATATTTTGGCGGAAGCAGTGGTTACCATGGTGAATTTTTGTAAGGGGTGGTGTCAAACGATACAGTGGTAGTGTTGTATAGTAATACCGCGGTACCGCATAATATTTATGTATCATTGTACGTGATATTCCAAATTGTTGAAAAGGAATACCATGGTATTGTATGGTACCATTTACAAATTTGCTATTTTTTTTTTTAAATCAGAAATTGGCAATGATCACTTTTCTTGGCACCACAACCTGTTAATGTCAATAAGAAAATATCACACATGTAACGCATTATTTTATCAATAGTAGACAGCTTATATTCACCCCCAGCAAAATATTTTTTCACCTTATCTTCATTTGACTAAGGATTGTCCTAGTTGACTGGTAGTCATTCAAGTCATTAGGCGACTAGTTGCATGTTTATGATATTAATTTAATTACAGAAATATGTACTGGGGGTATTAAATAATGGTTTGAGTTTCAGGGATGAGAAAGAATGTAGAACAGTGTTAGAAATGTTGCATATAACTTTACAGAGAAATAACTTTACAGAGAAACACTAAGCCATAATAACGAGTCTTTAAAATATGAGTTTAATGCATGCATAAATTGATTTGCATGACCCTGAAAAATGACTATGAACGTAACAATGCAAACAAAATACAAAGCCTGTACATTTTTATAAAAATGAACTAAAAGATCAAGCAGTATATTAATATAATAACACACACTATATTAATGTAGACAATTATCTAATTTACATCACTATTTTTCCTCCATTCTCAGGCTTCTTATATGAGAAAGGAACACCAGACATTCTGAAACGGCCCTTTATCGGATTGCATTTATATTCTGGGCTCTTCTGCATTTCTGTGCAAACTACGCGCATAGTCAAACCTACAGCTCACGTTTGAACAAAATCATTAAATATATTTGCATAAGATAAGAATCTTCCTGTTTCCATTTTGCTATTAATTTATTGTCTTGCCAGCAACACTGTTTAAGATATCAAACATCCCTTAAAAATTTAACATCTTCAATGTCTTGACATAATAATCTGCCAAGTTTGGAGCCAATCCTATAAATCCCCTAGGTGGAGTATTTAAAAACTAAAAAATCCTCATACAATCCAAAATGGCCAACTTCCTGTTGGGTGGAGCTAATGGGCGTAATTGTACATTGTCCTCCTCAATGGGAACAATGCATGTACCAAGTTTGATGACTGTAGGTAAAACTATTCCCTTCAAAAGGGGTGTTACAGAGCCCCCCCACCATGCCCATGTCTAATCTTTTGCCCATGCCTAACGACCGACCAGTATGATGTGTGTGCCAAATTTCATGCCATTCTAAGCATGTTAAGTGTCTCAAATACTCCTGAATATAGTTTTAAAGTTTGCTTTAAGTAACAGCCTTCCTGTTGCCAGTTGGTGGGCATAAATTGAGCATAAATTGCTCATTGCATGCTGTAGATATTAGAGACTCCATGTTTCCATTTTTCACCAAATTTATTGCCCCCCTGTCCTGCCTATGTGCCAACCTTTGCTCGGGCCTAATGGCTGATGACTCTGACATGTATGCCAAGTATCAAGAGTTTTTGATCATGTTAAGGGGTCACACCTAAAAACCTTGAAAATATACAATAATAAAAGGAAAACAATAGTTCTTGGGCCCTTTTAAAAAACACATAACAAGAAATGTTAGTGCACAGTGTAGAAAGGTTGTGTTGTTTTAAGTACAGTGATGCTTGTTTCTTTCTGAAAATCAAATAATTATAATTATGTAAAAATATATTTATTTATTTCCTTTTTAGAGTTGAAGGAGACTGTGGGTTATGGCAGGAACAGAGGTCACTGTGTCCATGGAGGACATAGTGGTGATGAAAGAGGAGGAAGACACTGAGTCTGAAGACCACAGCAAGGCTCAAGTCATCCTGCAGCTGCAGCCTATCACAGCTGGGTATGTGTAGAAACCCAACATCAGAATATCCCAGCACGGACAAGCCTATATTAGTACCGTACCATCAGAGTTCTTAAAATAACAGATGTATTCACTTCAGAAGGACAAACACTAAACTGTTTAAGGAAGAAACAGGTAGTTGTTGATGATGGATAGATGTTTTATGTTTTAGGCTTACAGATGAAAACAGCGAGACAGACGCTGCAGTTGTTGCAGTGGAGATGTCAGGTAAGTGTCCTTAAACCCCTGACCCTAAAACATACAGCTTGATTCTGATTGGTCAGTTGCAGGCAGTATTCAGTCATACTGTCACATCAATGATCTTTAAAGTGGGTCAGAATATTTACATTAAGTATCTTATCAATAATTGTTTGTATATATTGATAACAAGAAGGTCTGCATTAAAGGTTTTCAAATGAACAGCCCTTCAGTCTGGCAAACTGACAGTTGTGGCCTACTGTTTAGTGAGTCAGGCTTGTAATCAGAAGGTTGCTGGTTTAATTCTGGTGCTGGCAGACAGCAACTGTAGTGCCCTTGAGCAAGGCACCTAACCCTGATTGCTCCCTGGGCACAGCAGTGCTGCCCACTGCTTCGGGTGTGTGTGTTCACAACTTGAAGTGTGTGTTCACTCCTCACCAGTAATGGGTCACATTTTGGGTATGGGTTGCAATACCTGACAAAATATATCACTTTCACTTGACACAAAACAAATAATTTGCACAAAACTAGACTAGCAGATGTTGTGGTAAAACAACAGGACTAAATTATCTAGGTGTTTGCCTGAATATAAACAGAAGTGACTAGTCTAGAAAGTCTAGACTTTAGATAATTCCAGAGTCCTTCATAACCAATGTATTCATAACAGAGTTCAAATGTATGAGCGCTGTGTAAGCTTGTGTCTATAAATTCACCTCATGGACTATTTACACAATAAACCCTATTGGGTGTGTGTTATTTCAGATGAAGTTACTGCCGAAGCTGAGGATTTAGAGCTGGGTTATCCAATCACATGTGGCGAGAGTAAAGCCATACTTCTCTTCAAGAAGTTTGTCTGCCCTGGAATCAACGTGAAGTGTGTTAAGGTGGGTTGACCTGAGGGCCTCATGTCAACTGTATGTGAAACGTGTTTTATCAAGATTTTTCTTTTTTGTTTTTTGGCAGTACAAGAATCAGTTGATTAGTCCAAAGCAGTTTGTGCACATGTCAGGTAAAGCCACTCTGAAGGACTGGAAGCGAGCGATCAGAATGGGTGGGGTCATGCTCAGGTAAAATGTGTTCTGGCTCCGTGTCAGTTATATTATCAAGTGTGATGTTTTGTTATTAGTCAGCATGACCACACAGGGGCTTTTAGTTTATGTCTTTAAGCTTTCAACTGTATGCTAAAAGTTGGCAAAAAACCTGAAGCAAATACATTTAAAATTTGCAGTTGCTCTCATCCAGAAAATCTGCTTTATGGACATGTCAATGCTCTACAGAATGTGACTGTTCCGCCCCTGATACCACCTGCCTCTGACTGGATATCATGTGCATGGTGGAATACTAGTGTCTGCTCATTATGTACATTCATACTGCCCCATTTTTAAAAAATAGTTTGCTTTATGCAAGGATAAACATTGTAGTTCTGATTAGTTCTGTAACATTTTATATTGTTGTTACATGGCCTTATAACATTTATCATGATTAGTGTAATTCCTACATGTGGCGCCCTCTTATCATTTAAAAAATAAACCATTACGGTGGCATTTTCGTAATACAGACAGTGTTTAATGCCCTAACATCCTTTCAGTAGGAAATATGTGCAGAAAAAGAAAATTGCATTGTTAAACAATGTCTTGAGGTTTGTATGTTTTCTTCAGCTCATGGTTACTCATGTAAATGTTGTGTGTTGTGTAGGAAGATGATGGACTCAGGGCAGCTGGATTTCTATCAGCACAGCACATTGTGCACAAACACTTGCCGCAGCACCAAGTTTGACCTGTTGATCAACAATACCCGCTTGCCACCGGATGGTAGTGGGCTCAACACACCCATCACAGCTCAGGGTTAGAGCGCACACATTGCCATACAGTGCATTTAGAAAGTAGTATTCATATTAGTATTGTAAGAAAAAGTGATGAGGACGTCGAAGATCGTTGATGAAAAATATCTTTTATTGCAGCGTAGCAGTAACAAAGCACAAACAGTACTTTGGATTCAGCGGAGTCGTAAATTAACCCAGAGCGTCTTAAACTCAAACATTTTATACTGTATTCCAATCCTCTTCACGCTCAACATGTAAATGAATTTTCGTTTTAAATGTAAATTGCGGACAACAATGAAAGTGATATTCTTCCGTTCCCAAACAAATGGTAGACTTTCAAGTGTAAGCAACCCCAAATGTTATGGTGATAAGATTAAACAGAATCCCTATCAATTGTTTGATGTACCCTTTTGGTCAGCAGATGGTTCTCCAAGGCCTACTACCGTTCCCACGCTATAGTGAGGCATTATTCCTCTAGAGATATTTTATTTACATAGATCAGAACTATTTCTATGATAATTAAGCTCTTTATAGAGAAAGGAGCATAGATAATATATACTTTGGAGTGGAGTTGGGTCGAGGCAGACTATAATTTCTTACAGTCCCCTCTTTTGATGCTCTTGGCCCTACAGAAGCATCACATCCACTCCCTTTTTCACCGATTACATCTCCCTTTCTGGGTAGATGCCCAGTGGCGGTGAAGTCCTGCCTTAGGTTGCCCCCCCCCCTGGCCAAAGGAAGATCTTACCCGTCATTGGATCGACACCTCATGCACACTGGTTACGGCTCCATTTCATTTGAGCAGAATTATCACAGATTTGTTTTTACAAACCAATTTGTTTAAATTTGGAAAGTGTTCCTAGGGTTTGGAAGAGGTAATAGAGAACCATCACAACCAACGGGAGCGTCCAACATTGATCATAGAACTGTCAGCAATTTGACGTTTCACCATAGAACACATACAACATAACATAATGCATTGACACAAAATCAAAACGATACAAACACAAACAGCAGTTTTAAAAGTTATATCCCAAATCAGACCAGAGTAGGCAATAACTAAATCTCCATCATGCATTTGCTTAGTTAAAATCTGATCCTTTTTATCAAGACCTTGTTGAACTTTGATAATATGATTATCCTTCCTTTTCATCAAAGACATTAACATATCATCCAGTTTTGGTAACTCAAAATCAAATTCAGGGATCTCTTCTACAAAGCCCAATTGTTCCTCTGGCTTTACGGATATTGCCTGTTGGGTGGTGTTTATATATGAAAAATGATAATTTCCTATAGACCAGGTTGATTTGGGAACTATACAAAATGAAGTGTTATTAATTGGACAAAATGTCTGGTTATTATTGACAAATATGGAGAAATGATTCAAAGTGGTGGTAATACATGTTTTCTTGTCTGAAACTATTATTCTAGTGAAATTATTATGAAGATGAGTTAGGTTGATTTCACATGATTCATAGTTTGTCTGCAGTGTTCCACACAATGGCTGTTTTTCCAAAGCATCACACTCACAGATAAAACCAAATGGAGTTTTGTCACAACATTCAGTGTCTATTCCCCGCCATTCTAGCTCCTAGTATGCTGTCAACAATTCCTAGCAGTTTCCGTCCAGAAGGAATTCTCTCTAAACGATCCTTTGAGTGTTTTCCTGACAGCTGATCTGTAGGTGAGCTGGTAGCTATTGCTCCATGGTATCTCAGGAACGCCGTTGTCAAAAGATCTTTGTACATCTCTGTCACACTTTCCCTTCGGCATCGTTCATCTAGATCTGGAGACTGTCAGATTTACTAGGACTGGAACGTGGATCCATTGAATGTTGTTGATCAACACCCCTTGATATGGTTTCGTCATCACACCAGAAAGGGGGTGCTGGTTGCAGTTCTGGACATTCTTGCATCGTCACCATCATCGGCAGAACCATTGTCAGGATCCATCGCCACATCTCTATATCTCTTGGTTAAATTTCTGAAAAACACATGCAAACAGAAAGAATTACCCCCCCCCCCTTTTTTGTCCCACATAACACAGTAAACAATATACAGTAAACATTTATATTATTGATGAAAACAAATTGAACACGCACACAAACACAATCTTATTTTTTTCTATACACAAGGCTCTGGAATATTGCCTTCTGAATGTTTGTATGATTTCATTTGGTCCACGTGGAACCATTTCTTCATCTGTTTTCTGTTTTTAGTCTTATGACAGAGCTTGTATACTGTATCTCCACATTTATCAATCACTGTGTACGGTCCCACCCAATTAGCAGTCCATGGACCCTCATGGTGGTAGTTCTTTACCATGACCTCATCACCAAGTTCAAATTTATGATCATGCACATCCTGATCATAATACATCTTGTTGTATTTTTGACTGAGCCCAATTTGTTGAGCAGCTTGGTGATGCATGGCTGGTAAAGAGCTACACAGATTCTTGAGGTATGTTTCAGTCGTCCACCCTTCGATCATAGGCTTGGGGATTTCAAAGAAAAGGTGTTCTGGTAGTCTCATTTTTCTTCCTGTCATTAATTCATGGGGGCTGTAACCTGTGCTTTTGTGAACAATTCCCCTAACTGACATTAATATACTTGGAAGGTTTTGAGCCCAATTGGGACCATTCTCTAACACCATTTTTTTCAAAGCTGTCTTCAATGTCCTGTTACATCTTTCCACCCCTCCTGAAGATTGTGGATGTTGTGCTATATGTAGCCGATGTTTTATACCTAGCATTTTCGTAAGGTCTGTATGGACTTTTCCTGTGAAATGGGTACCTCTATCACTTTCCAAACTTAGAGGAAGACCAAATCTACAGAAAATTTGCTCCCAAAGTACTCGTGCTGTGGCAGACGCTGTATCAGATTTTATTGGGTATGCTTCGATCCATTTGCTGAAAGTGTCAACAACGACTAAAATATACCTATATCCACCTTTTGCTGCAGGTAGAGGGCCAACATAATCAATCTGAAGGTTTGTCCATGGGCCTTCAGCCAAACATGTAGGTCTTAAGGAGCCCTTCTTTTTAACCCCTGATGGATTCATCTGAGCACACGTTAAACAATTTGCACAGTAATCTTTCACACCCTAATCCATACCTGGCCACCAAAATATTTTGACTATTCTGTCTTTCACCTTGGTTGCACCTAAGTGTCCCCCCTGATTGTGGATATGATACAGAATATCATTCCGCAATTTAGTAGGTGGAACCCATACTGCATTTTCATCATTTTTGTACAGTAATATGTTATCATGTACAATTAGCTGCGCATCATGTTGGGCAAATGGACCATCAACAATCTTTTGTTCAATTTTCTTCTTCCTGATAACTTCTGTTAATACAGGGTCATTCTGCTGAGCGCTTTTCAGGTCTACTGGTTCTGTAATGTTGATAGCAGCAATTGATTTTTGTTCTGTGCTATCTGAAAATGTTACTCCTTCCATAGCAGCTTTCTTTGCTAACTCATCAACAATTAAATTTCCATCACCATGCTTGTCTGTCCCTTTCTTCTGGTGTGCTTTGACTTTCAACAAGGCAATCTTATGGGTGTTACTCTTTGCAGCTGACCACAAGGCCTGAATTGGACCACAATGAATTAAAGGTTGGCCATCTGCACTAGTAAAACCCCTTTTCTGCCAAATCGGCAGATATTCTGTAAGAGAATTGACTACAAATGCAGAATCTGAGTAGATATTCAAATCTGAATCCGTAATTACCTCTAGCGTTTGTAGCACTGCTGTCACCTCTGCTTTCTGAGCTGAAAAATGAGGTGGACATTTATACAGAAAATTTCCTCTGTCAGAATGTATGGCGAAACCTGTATGATATTGTCCATCTTGCCAATATCTAGAACCATCAACATATACATCCACAGCTCCTTCAATTGCTTTTACCTCAAATACACTTTCAGGGGGTCGTGTGTGTTCATCTTCACAAGTGTGTGGTGTACCTTCATACAGCAGTGTTCGGGGAAGCATCGAGTTAGGCTTGTAAACAGTTTTCAAATTTTTAGACCCTAAGTCTAATGTCCACCTGCCTAGTCTGGCGTTGGACACTCCTTTCACTTTTCCGTTTAAAAGAAGTTGCAGTGGTGTATGTGGAGTATGCAATGTTACCTCATTGAAACCATAAATGTATTCAAAATGTGACATTGCCCAATGGACAGACAGGAGGTGCCTTGTACAGGAGTCAAAAGCCTTTTCAACTGGAGAAAGCACTCGAGACGCATAAGCAATGAGACGCATAAGCAATAGGACGCATATTTTCTTGAACTTCTTGAAGGAGAACGGCTGAAAGAGCCTCCTCCGTTGCAGCTGTCTGCAAAATAAATGGCTGTGTTTTGTCTGGATTGCGCAATGCTGGAGCTTCGAGTAGTGCTGCTTTCAATTTTTCAAAGGCTGTCTGATGATCGAGACCCCAATCTAGAGAATCGTTTTTCTTCTTTTTTCCTGAAAGAAGAGTGTTCAGAGGTTTTGCAATGTCTGCGAACCCTTCAATGAATTCTCTACAGAATCCCACTATGCCTAAAAATGACCTCAAAGCTGTTACTGATACTGGAACTGGAAGTCTCTGAATAATTTCCACCTTGTGTGGATCAGGTGTACGCCCCCCTTCACTTATCTTGATGCCTAGATAAGTGACTTCAGACTTCAGCAGCTGAGCTTTTTTTGGATTCAGTTTTAGTCCAGCCTCTTTTAGTAGCTGAAGTAATTCTGCCAGTAAAGTGAGATGTTCGTCTCTGGTAGCTGTCTGTAACAGCAGATCATCCACATACTGAATCAGACATTCAGGCTTAGAAAATCGTTCAAGTATTTTAGCTAGACACTGGTGAAACAGCGTGGCGAGGATACAAATCCCTGTGGTACAACTTGCCATGTGTATTGAGTGTTTTTGAACTTAAAAGCAAATTTATACTGGCATTCTGGATGTACTGGAATTGACCAGAAACCATTAGACACATCCAGGGCTGAGTAATAGCTAGCTTCTGGCAAGAGAGATGCCAATACATCGGGGTGGAAGCCACTACAGGTGCACAAGTCTGTGTACATTTGTTAAGTTCTCTGTAGTCTATGCATAATCTCCAAGAATCATCTGGCTTGCGAACAGGCCAAATTGGGGCTAATGATGGAGAAAAGCATTGCTTGATGACACCCTGTTCTAGTAAAGAATCCACAGTACGCTGTATATATGGATTTGCTTCATCTGGGTAATTATACTGTCTGAGAGCCGGGTGGGTCACGCCCCTGAATCTTCACTTCCATCACACTAGTATCCACTCTGCCACAATCATGTTTTGATTTAGCAAAAACATCTCTGTTCTTAGTTAAAATTTCTGACAGGTCGGAATCTTCCACTGATAATAATGCATCTAAATCATAATCCTCCGACTTTTTGATTGTATGTACAGCATGTACATCAGAAATTTCCACAACTTTATCTTCAGTCTGAGAATTACGCCAGATACAATTGTTGCCATAGTCAATTACATAACCACGCTTGGTCATGATATCTGAACCTAGGATACTGCGACCATCACCAGTTCTGCTGAGCCAGGCTTTGTCTTTGAACTCATCTTTGCCAATCTGAAATGACATGTTATCTGATTGTGATGCTAGAGAAATCGTGCCATCAAAACCTTCCAACGTTATTGTATTTTTACTTTTTTGTGAGGGATTATCTGGATGAAGAATTGTTAAGGACGCTCCAGAATCTACTAACCAATCATTGCATCGGCCTCCAACAGCAATATTTACGATTGGTCTACCATGATTGTCTCGTGACAGTGGTGCAACATGTGTTATGGAGGCCTTAGATCCCTATGCTGAAGAAGACTTGTGAGAGTTCTGCTTATTCATATGAGAACGCAGTTCCTCATTCTCCTTACTCAGTCTGTCTACTTTTGCCTGTAATTGATGTAAGTCAATTTTTGGACCTGTTTTCTTAAGGGAAAATTTACATCCCCTAGAAATATGTCCCTCTTGACCACAAGAATAGCATACTGGGAGATCTGGGTTATAAGGAGGTGGTCTCTCTCCTTTTTCTCCACTTACATGGTCTTCTCTTTTCCAAGAGACTTTACGACCACTGCTCTGAAATGGCTTTTTAACATTTACTGCAGAGACAGGATGTGTTTTCTTTGTATTAGCATTATTATTGTAAAACTGTGTCATCTTTGCAATAATGTCATTATAATCAGATTGAGGTGTCACAAGCATTGTCACAGCAGAATGGGTGAGTGGGTCACATTTGCTAATCAAAGCAGACTTAAAACGGATATCATTCTGAGTAATATCAGGATTGCCACTGAATGTTTTAAATGTCTCCAGTAGTCTTTCTGAAAATGTAGCTGGATGCTCTCCTTTCCTCATTTGAATTTCATATATTTTATCCCAATTCACTGACATCACACCTAAGGCTTCAAGTACTGCCTGTTTTCTCTCTGATTGGTTTGCAGTTCTGTCCTTTACTTTCTGTGTTAAGGCTCCAGACAAGGTGTCTGGTAGGCACATTCTTAAAAGAACACATGCATCGCCATCTGTAAATTTGTAGACTTCAGCATATTCTTCCAATTTTTTTATAAAATCTAATGGGTCTCGTTTGGCAGGATCAAATTTTCCAATGTTGTTGATCACAGCCTCTAGTTCATTTGGATTAAACCCTCTGACCATGGTAGAGGTCACTGGTTCTTCTCCTTCTTCACTATTACGTATAGTTGTAGTAGCGTGCACTGGTGCCATAGGGAATCTAGCTGTGCAGTCAGAATACTGAGAACAGAATGATTCAGAATCTCTTTCCCAATGATCATCTCCCTGCAAATCTAGCATCTCTGGAATTGGGTTACATAGTGTCATCTTACTGCTGTGTTTCGTAGTTGTGCCATTCTTCATCATAAACTGACAAGCAACTTTTGCTTCCTCCAAATCATTAGACAATGTTTCTACAGAGGATCTAAGCATGTTGTTGTTAGTTCTAAGAAGTGTGATCTCATTTTGCATCCCAATCTTTTCTTCTTTCCATATCGTTTCACTTGCATGGTAATTTTTAGTGGAGATTACTCCAAAACTGAGTCGCTCATTTTCAGCCTCTAGCTCATCTACTCTCTTCCTAGTTACTTTGTATGATGCGAAAACAGCTTGAAGTGCATTGGCAATTTTTCCTTTTTTGTTTCTGGGCATTTTTGGAGAGTTTTCGAATTTAGAAATGGCCCATTCGTATGGCTTCTCAACAATCTTTTCTATTCCATCAAACATTCCCTGAGTGCCGTGTTTAGCAATGTATTTAACAATTATTTCTTCCATTTTTCAAAATTTTATTGAACTACTTATGGTAATTCAAAACTTCGTTCGGCTCAAACTGATATTTATCAGATTAAAACAATGCCGCAATACGTCGGGCAAAAACAAACCACACTACTTCGGGTTACTATTTTTAAACTTAGAGTTTAAAAATAAAGAACTTACACTACAATACACCAATCATGAAATAATTCTGTGATCACCGTACGTCGGATCAATTCAGTTACTTTAGAATTTAATCAGAATTATAACATCTTCACCATCAGTTTCAGTTACTTTAGAAACGTACAGCTTTAAACACAAAAAGATCTAATACAACTCTGCCACCACACTGCGTCGGGTTGATTCAGTTACTTTAGAATCCTAACAGAATTATAAGAGACCGACAACCAGTTTCAGTTACTTTAGAAACTGTAAACTTAAGCACTTTGCTTCAATTACTTTAGAAACAACAATTCTAATACAACTCCGCCACCACACTACGTCGGGTTAATTCAGTTCTGTTAGAATTTTAAACAGATTTGTACAGAATAGGCTTAAGGACTCCTCCTGCTTATACTGAATAAACTCGATTATCTTCTATCCTTACACTATCTTTGTCTAGATTCTTTTAAACGAGGGGTTCCCTGACCAGACCAGCAAAAATAAAGAAAACCGCTTTTCTTACCTTTCTCTGTTCTTTTAGAAATCCCCGCGGATGGGAGGCTCGCCAGTGTAAGAAAAAGTGATGAGGACGTCGAAGATCGTTGATGAAAAATATCTTTTATTGCAGCGTAGCAGTAACAAAGCACAAACAGTACTTTGGATTCAGCGGAGTCGTAAATGAACCCAGAGCGTCTTAAACTCAAACATTTTATTCTGTATTCCAATCCTCTTCACGCTCAACATGTAAATGAATTTTCGTTTTAAATGTAAATTGCGGACAACAATGAAAGTGATATTCTTCCGTTCCCAAACAAATGGTAGACTTTCAAGTGTAAGCAACCCCAAATGTTAAGGTGATAAGATTAAACAGAATCCCTATCAATTGTTTGATGTACCCTTTTGGTCAGCAGATGGTTCTCCAAGGCCTACTACCGTTCCCACGCTATAGTGAGGCATTATTCCTCTAGAGATATTTTATTTACATAGATCAGAACTATTTCTATGATAATTAAGCTCTTTATAGAGAAAGGAGCATAGATAATATATACTTTGGAGTGGAGTTGGGTCGAGGCAGACTATAATTTCTTACAGTATTCAGACCCTCTACTTTTATAAATTTTGTTATGTTGCAGCCTAATACTACAATAGTTTAAATTAATCCACACTCAGTACCCCATAATGACAAGGTGAAAACCTTGAAGAATTTGAGAAATGTCTGTACATTTAAAAAAAAAAAAAGTATTTTTTTGAGCCCTGAACAGTATTCAGTCCTTTTACTCAGTACTTAGCTGAAGCACCTTTGGCAGCAATTACAGCCTCAAGTCTGTTTGGGTATGATAAACAACCTTTGCACACCTTGATTGGGGTTTTTTATGCCATTCTTTTTTGCAAATCCTCTCAATCTCTGTCAGGTTGAATGGGGACCGTCTGTGGACAGCCATTTTCAGGTCTCCAGAGATGTTTGATAGGGTTCAAGTCAGGGCTCTGGCTGGGTCACTCGAGGACATTCATAGAGTTGTCTCTAAGCCACTTCTGTGTTGTTTTGGCTGTGTCTTATTGTCATGTTGGAAGGGGAACCTTTGGCCCAGTCTGAGGTTCTGTGTGCTGTGGAACAGGTTTTCATTAAGGGTATCTATGTACTTTCAGAGTTTCAGCTTTCTGACCAGTCTCCTGATTCCAGCTGCTGAAAAACAGTAGATAGAGCCTGCTGTAGGTCCCGAGATGACATTTTAGGGTTTTTGGAGACTTCTTTCAGCATCTTGCGGTCTGCTCTTGGGGTGAACTTGCTGGGGCGACCAGACCTGGCATGTTGGCAGGTGTTTTGAAAGCCCTCCACTTGTAGACGATCTTCCGGACAGTGGAATGGCTGATTACAAAATCTTTTGAGATCTTTTTAAATCCCTTACCAGACTCATAGGATGCTACAATTTTGTTCTGAAGGCCTCTGACAGCTCTTTTGCTCTCACCATGGTGCTCACTCTCACTTCAACAGTCAGGAGCACACCAAACTAAATGTCTGAGGTTTAGATAGGGCAATCCTCATTCAAAATGCTGAGTAACGATCTACTAATTATGTGCACCTGGTGTGATACACCTGTGTGTGATTTGAGCCATTTTAAGAGGCAAAACATGTGAGGGTGTCCTAACTTTTGCCTCAGTTAGAATTTACATTTTGTGGAATTACATTTTACAGAAAATACCCTCTTCAATTTTAATTGCTTAGAAATATTACTTTAATTTCTCTGTATTGTTAAAATTGAGATTAAATATCCATATATCCAAAATGTTGCAAAAATGTTACAAAAATACACAGGCTTTGATAGGGTGTCCTAATGTTTTCACATGACTGTAAATCTGTCAACAGTTAAACACAAATTCACCAATTCATTTTATAATTGCTACAAAATAATATTGAATACCATAAAATGTATATTGCCCAACCCAAACAAACACATATACACACCTATGCCAAAGTTGAAAAAATAAGTAATGCATTTATTATTTTTTAATCTTAATAAATATCACTGCATTTAGACAGCTTAAGGCAATCAGAACAAATATCCAATCTTCAGACTACTCAAAGATTTATGAGTGTGTATATCATACACAGAATTAAATCAGCCTGTACACCCTTTTATCTTGTGCTATTTGTTTGCTAACAATTTTGTGTTTTTTTAATATTTTAGTAAAGTTCAAGATTATATATATTTATAATTATTTATATAGCGCTTTTCACAATGGCACATTGTTACAAAGCAGCTGTACAAATGAAAAGTATCCAAAGATATTTAACAGTGAAATAAAATAAAGATTTATTTGAAAATGAAATTGAAAAGGAAAGAAAATGATTTTTTTAAATTAAAATTAAAATTTGAATTTAAATTAAAATTAATAAAATTATTATAGATTAATAGTTTAAGAAATGACAATTAACACAATGTACAAAGCTACAAACCCCGGGATAAAAATCCAAAACACAGAATAATTAGCGTAGCTGCTGTTCATAATGTTAAGAGCATAAAATTTGATTTACTTTTTTTTTTTAAAGGTAAAATGGAAAAACAAGTGATGAGATGCATTATGTGAATGCTTGGCTAAAGAGATGTGTCTTTAATCTAGTTTTGAACTGCGAGAGCGTGACTGAGCCCTGAACAGCATCAAGTAGACTATTCCAGAGTTTAGGAGCCAATTGCGAAAAAGCTCTGCCGCCTTTATGGGACTTTGCAATAAAAATGAAAAATACTACAGTGCACTTTTGCATATGACTGTGTAAAAAGTCTGTGTAAAAGTAAGTTCTATTCTAACTTCCCATGGCTTGAAAATGCCAGTTCCCCTCCGGGTACAAAAACAGACATATGTGTTTCCTGTTAAGAAGCACCAGCCACTACTAATGTATCTCTACAGATATTGCTTTTAAAAGATGTTCTACGTGTGCTTATGGCCTTGTGTGTGTGATCTATATGACCTGAAGAGCATGTTTCGATGGGGAATGGAGGACAGACAGCAGAGAAGACAGACGATGTGATGAGCTCTATGGAGTGGAACTCAGCTACTGTAGAAACCCCTGAGAAAAAAGATGTGCCCCCCATCTCAGGTAAACCCAGCAGGTTTGCTGCACTCTGATTCCAAGTGCGATTGTTCCCAGCGCCCCCCACATCTTAGGTTTTACACTAACATGATTTTATTGCACCCCAGTGCATTTCCCTTCTTACGTCATCATCAGTGTTCATGTAGAATACATGGAGAATGCAGAGTGATATATTACATGGTGTAATTCATTGTTGTGAAAATTTATGCCATCAGTAACCTGATGAGCAGGTTACTTTACTTCCTGAAAGAGTGCACAGACGAGTCTAAGCTGCTTTCACATTCATGATAGTTACATCACAGTTCCAGTGCATCCGAACTTAGACCACCCCTACAGTCTCGGGTGTGGTATCCCAGGTCTGCATGACAGCTTTTACATTACCAATTTTTCCTCTGAACTGTGCCCTGTTCAAACTAAATTGTCAGAGTGAAAGCACACAGAGAGTTTTATGATCTGATTCTAATTTGACATCATCAGAGCTCATGACTGTTTTCCTGTGTGTGTGTGACCTCCAGATGAGACTCTGAGCTTCTGGAGGGGTATTGCTGAGGTCGGGCTGATGGGCGAGGTGGTGTCTAACATTCACTCTGAGCTGCTGGCTCTCCTAAGAGGAGTTCAGCTGCGCAGTGATCAGAACTCACTGCAAGACGCAGGTCAGTCTGTCACATCACCATTATTAATGCGAATCCAGTATCTTAAATAATATGAGTAAATTTTAAAATTGTATGGGCTGATGAGAAGCAGTCATTTGTATTGTCCACCCACAAAGATATGCAATTAATGCATTCTCATACCAAAGCTCCAAAAATAAACAAAAAACACCATAAAAGAGTAAAACTTCATTTCAAAAGTCCACTTTAGACATTCTACAAACTATAAGAAATGTTGCAATTTCTAACAATTACAACTTTTACTGATTCACTGCCAGTCTGAACATTAGAGTTAGTCAGAGTCCAACGCCAGTCTGAACATTAGAGTGAATCAGATTCCACTCCCAGCCTGAGCATTACAGTGAATCAGATTCCATTGCCAGTCTAAACATTAGAGTGAATCTTTAAGTAAATAATCTTTAAGTAAATCTTTAAAGCACACTTTCACACTGGTGTTCTCTTGATGAACGTGTGCACTACAGAGATTGCAGTTCTGAGTAACCTGGCTCAAGTCTTTGACATGCTGGACTCCATCAAACAGATAGTGAATGTTCGGCGGCAGATGACGGACCCAGAGCAGACCCAGATCCTCAGAACACTGACAGGTGAGTGAACAAACCCAGACCTAAAAACAAGAATTATTCTTGGACTAAAAACAAGAATAATAGTAATTTTGACCCTGTCTGTGAAAACCCAGCTAAAGTATTTTTTCTGATTTACTGTTTTTTTTACATAAAATCATCCTACATATCCTACATCTTACATGTAAAGAACATTCTGTGAAAATATAACCTTGATATCTTTAATATTGACTAGACTAATATTGTGTAAGGCCATGTGGAAGATTGAAATCATAGCGAAATTAATGATTGAAATCAAACTTTGATGCTAATCCTAATCTCAAAATTAGATTATGAGACTTTAACCTGGATTTCGCAGACAGTCACAATTATGGTATTGAATTTTCCTATAAGTGCAATTACATTTATATTTATGCATTTGGCAGACGCTTTTATCCAAAGCGACTCACAGTGCATTGAAGTTATAAATTTTCTTAGTACATGTACTCCCTGGGAATCGAACCCATGACCTCTTGCCATGCTAACGCAATGCTCTACCACTGAGCTACAGGAGAACGTTAATCTGTAAAATGGTAATTAATTACCAATAATATTGCATATCTATTAAAACACATTTGACAGTTTTGTAATTGTGAGAAGTAAATTTACTAATACTAACAATAATGTGCAACAACTTACACTAATTTATGTTAGGGACTAATTATTGCAGATTGACACTTGCAGTATTCTGACAGTGAGACTGACTTGAGGCTTTGCCAGATTCATTTGTTTTCATAATGACGTACAGTACAATTTTTGAGCTCTTAGAGCATTATAAAGTATTTACTCACTCAGGGGAGTACAGATAACTGGTTTAGTGCTGGTTTTGTTCAGCTTTTTGAAAGATTGGCTTTGGTTGTGACTTCTTTGTTTTTCCAAATGCAACAAAACAGCAGTGCATTAGTTGAACGAGCACACCCTTTAACAAAATGTAGTTGTGACTCGGACTGCTGCGTGTCTTTGCAGAAATTTCCCTCAGCAAGCAGCAATCATTTTTTTGCATCTCTTGCAATGAATCTGTGACCAACAGATTGCTTACTGCCATCACAGGAAGTGCCTTCTGTGAAGGTTACATTTCTGTATTCAGTTAAAAGGGTGTTTCATGTATTCCAAAACACATGAAACTGTGAAGCTTTCCATTTTTGGTATCTTCTGTTTCTGAGTGGTTACATTGTCATCACAAAACTATATAATACAACATGAAGAAAGACCTGTGGGGGAATAAAATGAGTACAAAGTAGAATTAAAAGCTTTCAGTTCTGGACTTCCAAATTGTTTTTTGATGGTACAAGCTGTCAGTTTTACTCCTGTGTAAGATATGTTCTGTTCTGATGAGGAAAAACCGTTGCCCTCAGATACTGCAAGAACTTGCTTGTCATTTCAGCCAAGAGCTTGATGAAAAGAAAGCAATTCCTGTGAAGGGGTATAAAACAAACATTGAATTAGAAGGCCAGTCCAGACTCAGTAAAGTATTCAGTAAAGTATTGTAATAAGAATTTATTACAAGAAAATTTGAACTAGTTTGATATGTGATGTTAGTAAGTAGTAGTAAGTAGTAGTTACATTATTGTGATTTCCCATAGCACATTGAAGTAGAAAATTGGAAAGGCTTCAGAAGCTTTTATAATAACTCGTATGTAAATGAGTAGTTATGAATTAATAATAATATAATCAACCGCTTTCATCAGTGGATGATTTAAAAACATGAGCTGTGCCAACCGCAGACCATGTTTGAACTCAGAAAGACCCTAAGCTTATCAGATAAATAAATAAACATAAAATACATAAAACATAAAATACATAAAAATAATTGAGTTAAGACAACCTTTTATTATATCACATAAGACGGCGGAGTGATATAAGAGATGTGAAACTAGAACACAAATCAGTTGTTTGTGACACTGGTCAGTTCAGCATTATACAAAACTAGTTGACAACAGAAAGCTATAATTGACCAATCAGAATCAAGTATTACAGTGAGCTATATCAGTAGACCCCTCCTTACAGTAATCTGTCCGCTGTGTTTGTTTAGCATTGGAACAGCAGGTAGAAGAGCAAAAGAAGCTACAGACCCTCAGCTGGCTGTCTCAGTCGCAGGCCCTCAGCAGTCTGGTCTTTCCCTCCACTCCTGCTGCTAAACGTGCACCCAAACGGCCACGTCTCCAGCGGCCCGCATCCCAATCCCTCACTCTCCAGCCCCAACAGTTCACCGTTCTCTCTCCAATTACCCTCTCATCCATCAGCCAGTCCTTCACAGTGGCTGGTCTTGCTCAACCCTCCAACACGCTCACCCTTCACGCTCTGCCTGGTGGCTCACAGCTGCTCACGCGAATTGAATCTGTTCCTGAGGGAAAAGCTGAGGCAATCACCCTCCACTCCGCAACTGGGCTCACACTGCTGGGCACCACTACTGTGCAAGACCATGGGCAGCTTGTGAAGGTGGTGAGCCCCGTGGAGCTAGTCACGCTGACGCAGAAGGGAACGTCTTCACGTGTAGCCCAGGATGGTCAGGTGGTAGCGGGCACAGTAGTAATGCAGGAGGGCGTGGTCAGGGTCGTTCAAGAGAATGAGAACCAGTCTAATGCCACCCTGATCGAGATCGACCCAACGGCTGCCGACCACGGCATGAGCGTCATGGAGCTGCAGCTGGAGGAAGATGCCACGGGAGGAGACAATCGTGAGGACGAGGTGCAAGGCAATGCAGAGAAGGAGACAGGGGAGATACAGCTGGAGGTCAACGATCAGTTCCACAGTCATTGTAGTGGAGGAGGAAGAGATGCAGGACGGCAGTAAAGCCAAATGAGAGATGGAAGTACTCACACAAAATGCTCTCAGAGACTGACAGACTGATTCAAATAGAGAAGGGAATTGTGTCACCACAAGTGGGACATGTTTGCCTTGCTGGCTGTTATTTTTCTTTATTTGCTTCCTTTACAGCCAAACCTGATGTGTCACATATTTGTTAAAGCAAGTTCAGTATTCCTTTATACATGAAAAAACCCTAAGTTGTGACTTTTGTAGGGTCACATTCAGTATTTGTGTTTGTTTCTAAGTGTGGATGATTAGGTTAGGCACTTATTTTTCATTTTCTTTGGTTTGGTGCCAATGTAACACAGTAGCCGCAGGCACATCTCCAGTCTCCTGAATCTCCATTTGCACTGTCTGTGGTCTGAGTACTTTCTGATGTGAAGATCAGGGTAAATGGCACTAATGTTAAGTTGTATAGCACACAAAGGTTTGAGCATCATATCCTTCACTATAAATAAGTGGTTCCTTTTGAAATGGACATGATGGAAGAGTGAGGGACTGTTGTGTACTTCTCTATATCTGTTACAAACTTGGAATCATTAGGTTACAGTAACAAACAATGGCATGGTTCTGTGTGAGAAGCAAAAATAATTTCTAAAAATACTTGCGATGGAGGTTTATAATTGCACTGTATAAAGACACGGTGTATAAATACACTGAATTCTCTGAAATCAGTTAACATATTACATTTAATGAAATGGATCAGAAGAGACATTTCTTTCATCATTTACTTACCCTCTTTCATGTGTGTCTAAACCCGCATTTTTTTCTGTGGAGCACAAAATGAGATATTTTAAAGAACCAGTGAAACATAAGCATACAGTGACCTGTGACTGTCAGTATGACTTATTGTGTCTACTATATTGTGTCTATGAACGTGAGAGTTTGGGAAAGGCAGAAATGTAAGTCTCAAATTCTCATTCAGAGTTCTGCATACAGCTCAACACACCTACATCCATATCTGATTGTATGTGAATAAAAACAGGATTTGAGAGCTGCTGAATTTTTGTATATGGCGACCTCAGACTTTGTAATATAGCATGCAGGTTATTTGGACTGCTCATAATGAAAGACAGTCATATGGGTTCGGAACCACATGATAGTAAGCATGATGACAGAAATCTCATTTTTAACCCTTTAATGTCCTTTCCAGGCATTTTCCATGGCAGACCAGATGTGTTCACATTTAAGAGTGAGTTTATCAGTCAAATTATGCCAGTCTAATCTTTTTCTGTATCCCTCCATAGTGATTGTAATAACTGATTGACAGGTCATCCAACCAATCACGAGGTTGTACAATACATACAACCCCAAATCAGAAAAGGTTGGGACAGTATGGAAAACGCAAATAAAAAAAGAAAGTAGTGATTTCTAAATTTTACTTTGACTTGTATTTCATTGCAGACAATACAACAGCACATTATTTAATGTGTTCCTCATGATTTTTATTGTTTTTTTCTTCAAAAAAAACTAAATTCCTATTTTGGTTCATTACAAAGTCCTGGCTGCGGAGGAAGAGGATACAGGTACTTGACTGGCCTGCCTGCAGTCCCGACCTGTCTCCAATAGAGAATGTGTGGTGCATTTTGAAGCGCAAAATGCGACAACGAAGACCCCATACTGTTGCCCACCTTAAGACTTGTTTGCAGCAAGAATGGGACAAAATTACACCTGAAACACTTCTTCACTTGGTGTCTTCAGTCCCTAAACGTCTTTTAAGTGTTGTGAAATAGAATGGCAACATTACAAAGTGGTAAATGCTTTACTGTTCCAATTTTATTTGAAATGTGTTGCAAGAACCAAAATAGGAATTTTGTTTTTTTGCAGAAAAAACAATTAAAATCATGAGGAAAACACTAAATAATGTGCTGTTGTGTTGTCTGCAATGAAATACAAGTCAAAGTAAATTTAGAAATCACTACTTTCTTTTTTATTTGTGTTTTCCATACTGTCCCAACTTTTTCTGATTTGGGGTTGTACATACATACAGTGTGTATGATCATGAGAGAATGACATCAGAACAATAAAATATATTTGATGTCTTACTTTAAAACCAGCTGATTGTTGTAAAATAAAACACTTGTGTGGTCATGACTGCTCTGAGGCATTGAACTGCTGTACTGAAGAAATACTACGAGAGAAATCATGTGTTTAAATACTATTTAAACAATAAAGATTTATCAGTTAAACTTTTTTTTCAGTTTACAAGCATGAATGACAAAATCTTTCCGTTGTGGTTTGACAAACTTGCCATGTTTCTCTAGTGTTGATATATAACAAATTGTGTGTTTTTAAACAATAGCGTTTAATTCATAGACCAGT
The DNA here is from genome assembly GCA_036877525.1 of Chromobotia macracanthus. Classification (NCBI taxonomy): domain Eukaryota; kingdom Metazoa; phylum Chordata; class Actinopteri; order Cypriniformes; family Botiidae; genus Chromobotia; species Chromobotia macracanthus. The sequence goes on along the minus strand of JAZGTH010000032.1, from coordinate 1,023,363 downwards.
AAAACCACACGTGACAGCTTGTACTTGGGATTGAACAAGGGCTACAAGATACACAGAAATTATTGAAAAATGTTCATATCCCAATATGCATATTGCAATGGTTTGCGGTAACTAAATGATTGTAATACTTTCAAAAGTAATGTATAGTCAAAGTTTTAGGTTGATGCAGAGAGATTGGCATGCAAATGTTAGTAGGAATATGTTTCTTTCCCAGAAAGAATGTGAATGGAATATGTATATTGGCTGTATAATTTTCAGTCTTTAAATGTATTTTAATATAATGTAAATTGAATTAAAAAAACCTTATTGGATTGAATATCACATATGGCGTTATTTAGCAAGTTATCGCATATCATGTTTTTCTTCAATATCGTGCAGCACTAGATGGACCCAATAAAGACACTTCAGTGTTACAGCATTTCTGACTGACACACCATGATGTTCTGATGTTTTTGCTTTAATAAAGAACAAAATAAGTTGGAAACACTGCTGTAATCGAAATGTACATGTCTCTCTGGCTGTGGAACAGCTGCTAAATCAGTCTGTCAGCTTTTTGTGTCGTATTTGTGACATGCGGCCAGGGTTTCTGGAGACGACGGGCTGTTTGAGTTAACTGTCAACACAGCCACAAGATTGAAAGACCTGCATAAAGATGAACCCACTCAGTCACTTAAAAACTCAAACTGGTCATTGTTTACCTTCATTTTCTGAACCTGTCTGACTCACTTTTGTCAATGTAATACAAATTATTTTTGTGAGGAATTGTTTCGCTGTCATATAATGATAGTTTATAGTGACTATAAAATTAGATTTGCACTTCATATGGACTGCTTTTATAATGCTATTATGTGCATTAAAATTATTCTACAGTGAAACGTTGATTTTATTTAATGCTTCAACTTTTGATCATGTGTAGATGTTAACTTTTGTTATAGTCTTGCAGATTCACATGCAACATGCATACACCGTATATTTAGAATCTTGCAACTTTGACATGTTTGCCAATTGTATTGGACTCTTGGAATATTTAAATGACTAAAAGAAAATGCTCTTTTAGGAGGGTCGTAGCTCCTATTGCTTTTGTTTTTCTTGTGAAGCAAAGCATTAATATTACTCTCTTGCATACTTCTTCCTCTTTTTCTGGACTTTGGTACGTAACTAGTCCCACACCTTTTGTCATAGACCCATGAATGAAGTGTCAAATTGACGGGCTTATTGAGGAGAGGTGTGCTGTGACTTTTATAAGCAATTGGGTGTACGAAAGTTTTTTGGGCATACGAAAAAGTGGGTGAAAAATTCCATAGATTTAATATTGGGCTAAATTTTGTAACATCATGGCTCTGCAACGGAATGTCGCAGAGACTTGGGGGTGAACTCAAGCTGCTCAGCTTAGCATGCAGCAACAAATACAAACATTACAACTTTTTAGCCATGCCCTAGCAACCAGTTACATTACCCTAGCAACTGTCCCATAGATTTCCATTAAAAATACTCCTATAGACTTAACATCGGGCAGATCATTGTGATGTCATCGCTCAGCTTAGCAAGCAGCAACAAATGATGCTTTCAACTTTAACTTTATTGCCACACCCTAGCAACCAGTTACAGTACCCTAGCAACCACCACATTGACTTCCACTGAAAGAATGAGAGGCATCAGAACATTGTAGACACGTAGGTGGGTGGTATCTTTTGACTGTCTTTAATTATCACCATAGAAACTGTCCAGTCATGCCCTAGCAACTTACCTGTACTTCTGAACTTAGCTTTTTTTTTCACAGATTTCACGGTTTTGTTTATGCTGCTTCTCTGTGTTGCACTGGCTTGGCCCAATAATCGCTGCTTGCAGCTGTATTTCTTTTTTTTCTTACTGAATGGGAGTCTATGGCAGCCCTACAGAAAATTAGAAAATTATGAAAATTGGCACACTTAATGAGATGGTTCTTAATAGAACCCTGACCCAATTTGGTGTTCCTTGGACCAATTCTGTAGCTCCACCACCAGTTTAAAAAATTCAAACAATTATTCAAACAAAGTAAAATACTTTTCAAACAACTAAAACTATTGAATCCTTCGCTCTAGAAAAATAATATTTAGTTCATCTGATTTCTCCCACCATGTTTTTCACTTAGCATCAAGACTGCCCATTACAGTAGTGGTCATTTTAAAATACAGTAAAGTACAGTATTCTGTTTTCTCTCTACTCCTTCAAATTTTGTCCAGTTCTTACGAAAATCACCACATATAATCTTAAATTATAATGTCGTAAATTTAATATTGACCCAAAACAGCTTCGGAGACTGTATCTCAGCCATTCTTTGAACGATCGATATGAAACTTGGTAAAGTTTATCTGCATGTTAATCTGGGGGTCTTTGCCAAATTTGGTAATAGCATTGAAATGTATTCAGCTACGAACCATGAAAATATGAAAAATCATAGACTGAAGGATAAATTTAACAGTTGCTCCATTTCTGTGTGAAATATTTCACAGTATGGTAGGAGTCTGTGCTATACTGTAACGTCACGCCAGCGTCCTCGTTGGTTTTTGTAACACCCATTGGGCCTTTGCAAATTGTTGCCAGTTTATCTGCCTTACCGAGCATTTATATTCACTTCCTTGATGACCTTGTGTATGACTATTGCCTGCTTTGTTGATTTTGCTCTTTGGATTATCCCTGTGTATTGACGTTTTGGATTGGACCGTATGAACTCTGCTTTCACTTTCACGATTATCTGCCTGTTGACTTGCATTTGTACGCTGTGGATTTCAATAAACATCCACATATAGATTGTAACTCGGCTGCCGCCTCATTACATAATACTTTGCATACCATAAATCCAGTGGCGGTTTCAAGTCTACAAGTGGCCTTTGCCTACCAGAGCAAAGTTCTTAAGGGATATCAAGAGCAACTGGGTAAACTTCAGTCTGCCAATGTGTACCTGGTACAATATATTTGATCACTCGAATATAGTAGTGATCGAAAGTGATTGATATAAGAAGGTAAGCCACGCTTTAACCACTAAGTTTGATGGTTCAGCTGACCAATACAGAAGGTTATTACAGCAAGCTGACATCTTATTTAAACACCAAGAGGAGGATTTTGAGACGAACTGAGAATTATGAGAAGAACTGTTCTTTTATCATGTCTCTACTCACTGGAAAAGCGATCAATTGGGCTACAGCAGTCTGGGAGGCAGACACACTGTTTCAGAAATCTTATGACTACTTATGACTGTCTTATGACTATGAGGGCTGGGTTCGAATGTCCAGCTGGGGACAACTGTTACATATAAATCAAAGAAACAACCCGCCACTGATTATGTCAATTAATCTAAAATCATAATTATGATTTTAGAATGCTCGCTGCACTGATTTTAGAATGGAAGACTGCATTCCTCACCATTAGGGGGCACTATGAATACCAGGTCATGCCGTATGGGCTTGCAAATGCAAAAGTGGTTGGAATGATGTTTCTCTCAAAGCTGCGTTTTAACGAAGTTTAAACATCAATCTACAGGCAGACCTAGCATGTAAAGGAGAGAACTGTTCATTTTATGAGTATGTGACTCTTGCTATTAAGATTGATAACCTCATGAGAAATGTACCTCGAAGATGCAAGTCACTAACACCGCTTAACCTTCCAACCAACCACGAATCACATACAGCGGATGATACTGTGTTTCCAGCCAAGTCCAATCCTGAACCTATGCAACAGGGTGTTACCAGGATTACCACAGAGGAATGATCACATTGACTCGTGAATAACCTATGTTTCTACTGTGGAGAAGCAGGCCATTATACTGTTCTGTGTCCTCACAAGACCCAGAGGATCACCAAAAATAACAGCTGTGTGAGTGTTGACCAGTGTCTACCTTACCTACCAAGTCATTTATGGTACCTATCAGTATTGCCACTGAATTTACAGCAATGATTGATTCTGGGGCTGCTCTCAACCTCATCCACTGGGATTTGATCGAGAAATTCAACATCTCAGTTCAATCATGCATCCCACCCATCAAGATCAGTGTTGTAAACAACCAGCTTATTGGAGAAGGAATCACTCATCAAACTCAGACAATGAAACTACAGATTGGATTATTTTATCAAGAATCCATCTTATTGTACATGATTGACTCTCCATGTCATGAAATCATCCTGGGACATCCCTAGTTATCTGTTTACGACCCAGTAATATCCTGGCACCAATGTGAGCTGACTCAATGGTCTGAATTCTGCCACACTCACTGTTTAACCCCTTCCATTACCAAGCCATGCCTCATGACGAGTATAGAAAGCCCTGATGTTAAGTCTGTGACTTCCATACCCTCTTGCTATCATGAACACATGGAAGTCTTCAGCAAAGTTAAAGCCACCCAGCTGCTGCCTCACCATCAATTGATCTACTACCGAATGCTATGCCTCCTAAAAGCAAAGTCTACCCCTTGTCACGCTCAGAGACTCAAGCCATGAAGAGTTACATCAAAGAAGCCCTAGCATCAGTATTTATTTGTCCATCTACCTCTCCTGCCACTGCTGGTTTCTTCTTTGTGGACAAAAAAGATGGAAGACTCCACCCATGCATTGACTACAGAGGTTTGAATAATGTTAGTGTGAAATTGCTATCCATTGCTTTTAGTAATGTCTGCCCTAGAACAATTTCAAGAGGCAAAAATTTACACTAAACTTGATCTCAGGAGTGCATACAATCTCATCAGGATCAAGGCAGGTGACGTTCAAAAGACCTCTGAAAATTGTGTTGATGAGTGATTGGAAGACTGGATTCCTCACCATTAGGGGGCACTATGAATACCAGGTCATGCTGTATGGGCTTGCAATCCAGTATTCCAATCACTCATCAACAAAATTTTCAGAGGTCTTTTGAACCACTGTGTAGTTGCCTACATCGATGACATCCTGATATTCCTGATATAAGTCAGAAGAGGAACATGTAAGCCATGTCAAGACTGTTCTTTCCAGGCTCTTAAAGAATCAACTCTTTATCACTGCTCCTTTCCTTAAACATCCAGACCAGAATTTACCCTTTGTCGTGGAAGTAGATGCTTCGGATAGTGGAACTGGAGCAGTTCTGTCACAATGCCAAGGACAACTAGCCAAACTCTACCCATGTGCTTTCTTCTCCAGAAAAATCACGAACGCAGAAAGGTATTATGATGTTGGGAAAAAAAGAACTTCTGTCCATAAAAGCGGCAATCGAGGAATGGAGACACTGGCTAAAGGGAGAACTTACCATCCAGGCAGTAAAAAGAGCAAAGTCGATGCTCTCTCTAGAAGATATGACCTTCCCCAAAATGATCAGGCCCCAGAATCCATACCACCACCGTCTGTGATTATTGCTCCAGTTACCTGGGATTTGATGGAGTTAATTCAAAGGGAACAGCAAAACGAACCGATGCCCCAGAACTGTCCCAAAAATAAACACTATGTGCCCCACAACCTCAGAGTATGTGTCATATTTCCAGGACCCTACACTTGGTCCAAAATTAATTTTGGTGGCCTTCTATGACAATGGATGTAGCAAATAATGTCAATGCCTGCCGGGTCTGTGCCCAGTTCAAGACACCAAAAGAATTGCTGTCAGGTCTGTTACAGCCTTTACCCCATCCCACAACACCCTTGGTCTCATCTGTCCATAGACTTTGCCCCTTCATCATTGATCGATTTTCCAAGGCCTGTCGCCTGGTACCCCTTAAGGGTATTCCAACTGCCATGGAAACTGTCCAAAGGTTGCAATTTCTGGCAATAAATGGAACAGAAAGTGTTGCATATCTTCTGCATGCATTGAGTGATTACAGAAAAATTGGGATATATGTTTGGTGTTGTGGGCTGATCACAATGATGTGGCTCTTGTAAGTCACAGTTATAGGTCCACCAACTGGCAGCAAGAAGTGTCACTTTAGACTTAGAACAGACTTTAAAATAGTCCTCAGTTATTTTCGGAATTAAATGCACAACTATACAATATTTTCTGAGAAGCCAGGTGTCTATGGTGCCGTAGTGCTTGGGCCCTTCATCACCGTCATCACTTTGTTTCCTTAACATGCTCAAAAACTCCTGAAATTTGATGGTGCATATATCACACATACATGCACCGACTTGTACGAAACTTGGTACATGTATCAGCCATATCAACCTGAACAACTTTCACGCTGACACCCCTTAGCTCTGGCCAACAGGAAGTCAGCCATTTTGGATTTTCTGAAAAGCACATACCATGAACTTTTAAATACTTCTCCTAGGGATTTCATGTGATTGTCAGCATCATGACAAGATATTGAAGTGCAAAATTGTGAAGGGAGTTTTTATATTTCAACAGTGTTGCCATGGCGAGACAGTAAAATGATGGCAGAAAATGGGAAACAGGAGGCCTCAAATATTTATAGCATACATTGAGCGATTGACGTTAAACTCTGCAAATATGTTTATTGTGGTGGGCTGATGACATTGATATGACTATTGTGAGTCACAGTCATAACGCCACCAAGTGACAACATGAAGTGCGCCACTTTAAACAAACATTAAAATAGTCAACTTACATTTAGCCATGTCACTCCAGCCTTGGTCAAAATAATGTGGAGGCATGTTTAATATAAAGTTCTAAATGGATTTGTTATATCTTAAATACTGTTGCCACAGCATTGTCAAACTTTAAAACCACATTCCAGTGTTTTTGAAGCACTTAACTTGCTTGAAATGGCATGAAATTTGGCACACACATCCTAGTGGTCAGCCGTTAGGCGTGGGCAAAAGGTTAGACATGGGCGTGGTGGGAGGGTGCTCTGTAGTGCCACCTTTTGGCTAAAGTGATCTCATCAAGCCAAACAACTTTCAAAATTGCATTTATTAGCTCTGCCTATTGGTTATTGTGAGTCATAGTCATAGCCCCACCAACTGGCAGAAGCAAGTGTGTCACTTAAAACAGAGTTTAAAAGAGTCCTTTTAAATTTTCATTTCAAGCTTGTAAGAGAAAGATGGCAACAAATGAAACAGGAAGTGTCTCATATCTTCTGCATGAATGAATTGATTTACATACATTTTCGGCAATATGTTTGTGTTATGGGTGTTGTGAGCTTATGACATTGACTATTGTGAGTCACATTATAGCGGCACCAACTGGCAACAGGCATCAGTATACTGACCCACGACATGCAGTGATGTTTGTTTAATAAATGTTTGGCCATTCCTACTGTCTCTTTGCATGAAATTGGCAAGTTCATTCCCAACATGAAGTGTTTTTAATATCTGGTCCCTTGAGAGCAGGTTTAATTGCAGTGTGCTGATGAACACAATCGGCTAAAATACCACTTCCACAGAAATTACCACAAAGTGACTGAGAGTTTCTTTTCTGGGGTGAGAAAAGGGTCGTTTGTCAAGTCCCTACTTATTGTGCATATAACAAGTGACTAAAGTTTATTTGTGGAAGCTACTTTAGCTGTTTGTGGACAGAAAAGGAAGGTTGAATAATATTTAAAGCTCCCCAGCTCCAAAAACAAACATTGTTACTAAACTTTTACAACAATGGTTATTTTTGTTAGGGTAACATCAGACTCCTATATTTCCTGTATAAATCAGCCTAGGTTACACCACCCTGGTTTACTAGCCTTGGTTGATTTGACCTGCTGCTCTCCTAGACTGTGTGGTCACATCCATCTAATTGGACCAGCAAATTATGTGAGGCTAATTTAAATTGTGAATCTCTGTTGAGTCTCTTTTGTGGCTTAGATGAGAACCCTGTTTGTGAAGCACACATGCATTACTCTTACTGGAGCTGCTATCATTGTAGAACATTTTAAAACAGTTATGAGCCAAAAAGGAAGCAGCCTATGTAGACAGTAAAGCAGCTCCCTGGGGCTTTGAATAAAGTCATACTATAACCTGAGATGGTTGTTCTACTGGAAGGTTTTGTATATTTAAAGTATATTGCAGTATGTGTGTGTGTGTGTGTGGAGGGTGTGTGAGTATGTGTCTCGTGGAAGCTGGTAACTGTGGAGCCATTCAAAATAAATGATGCTGATGACAGGAAGGTGGAGGGATTTGAGTAACAAGACCAGGTGGGCCGCAGTATTTGTCTCCTTCCTGTCAGCGTCCAGTAAAAAACAATGCTCTGTGCTGTCAGTATGACACATCTAGTTAGCATTAAGATACATGATGCCTACTGCACACACATACACGTATACAGAAACTCACACTGCCCTCCTTAGCTGTGCTGACAGTTCAGGTGTTAAATGTCCGACCAATGCCACACATTTTGTATTAAGTATTCAGACCTTACTGCAACTTCATCTACAACATCAGAAACATCAGTGGGCACCAAACTGTCCAAAGCCATTAGGAGTCTGGGCATCATAACAGAACTCTCACTTAAAGGGATAGTTCACTAAAAAAAGGAAAATTCTGTCTTAATTACACTCATGTCTTTTCACACCTGTAAGACCTTAATTTATTCTTGGAATGAAAATTATGATTTTTTCATGAAATAGTCCATGTGACTGTAGTGGTTAATAATAGCCCGGCCTAAAAAGTGTTTAATGGTTTGAAATACTTTAGGTCTGACAATCAATTAGCATAATGCTAGGATGATGTTAGCATGTTTTAGCATTAACTAGCATGATGCTAGCATGTTTTAATATCAGTTAGTATGATGCTAGCATGATGCTAGCACATTTTAGCAACAAATAGCATGATGCTAGCAACAATTATCATTATTACTAACGTTTTAATGTGAAAGATAAACTGTAATATGGCTTATTCATTATATTAAGCAGTTACTAGGGTACTCTAAATGGTTGCTAGGGTATGACTAGGAAGTTGCTAAGGAAATATATAAAGCCCATTGACAGCCCAATTCAAATAAGGCCACCTACATATCTCTCATATTCTAATGCTGAGATATGGCTTATTGATTTTATTACATGGTTGCTAGGGTGTTTACATGGTTGCTAGCATGTTTTAGCAACAATAAGCATGTTTTACCATGATGCTAGAATGTTTCAATTTGATACTAGCAAGTTTCAATGTGGTTGGTCATGTTACTCTAGTCTTTCTGGCAAGTATTTGTAAAATGTAAGTCAATGGCAAATCTGACCTGTTTGAAAGCCCCTTATGAAAATTCATAAAGTCGAATCTGTTAGAAAAGATAAAACAACTCCCTGAACACCCTGAAGGTCTGTGGAAAATTTGGTTGGTGTAGCTTGAAAGCTGTATGAGGAGTTACAGTCAGAAAATTGGGGTCTCAAAAGAAGAATAATAATAATATCTAGAAGAGTAAAATTAGCTAGCATCATCCTATTTGTTTGATAACATCATACTAATTGATGCTAAAATGTGTTAATATCATGCTATTTGTTGTTAGCATCATGCTAAAACATGCTAACATCATGCTAATTGATGTTAAAACATGCTAGCATCATGCTAATTGATGCTAAAACATACTAGTATAATGCTACCATCATGTTAAGTATCGTTAAAATGTGCTTGCATAATGGTAGCATTATGTTAATTGATGCTAAAATGTGCTTGCATGATGCTAGCATGTTTTAGCATCAATTAGTATGATTGTAGAATATTTTTACATCAATTAGCATGATACAAGGACGATACAAGATGGAAAAATCGAAATGATTGAAAAAATCACACCGAGCCTGCCCGGAGTTGAGATGTTTAGCCAATCTGATGTATTCTAGATTCTTCTGATCGGTCCAGATGATTAAAGGTACCCCCGAGCCCTCCAAACGATGACGCGTCAACCTCCACCACAAACTGACGTGAGGGATCAGGGGCCATAAGAATTGGAGCTGAAACAAAACGGCTCTTGAGGTTGGTAAATGTGGCTTGCGATGCACAAGTGCACCTGAACATAGTCTTGGTGGAATTCAAGGCTGTTAGAGGGGCGGCCAGCTGGCTGAAACCTGCGAATGAAACTCCAGTAGAAATGGGCAAATCCCAAAAACGTCTGCAGAGCCTTATGGGAATCAGGGATTGGCCAATTCACCACAGCCTGAATCTTGTCGGGGTCCATGCACACCCCGTCGGAAGAGACTATGAATCCCAAATGACGCCTTGCGGCTTGTCATGGCATGATCAAAAACCTTCTTCATCTTCTCCAAGAGCACTTGAAATGAGGAGCAGCATGGATGGTGATTCTTCCACACCACTGTTCCCCATAACGTTGCCTGCCCCTTCAACAAGGTAAGAACTAAAGCCACCATGGCATGTTCCATAGAAAACGTCTGTGGTTGTAAAGCAAAAAACATAGAGCAACTTGTTAAAAAAGCTCGACATAAACAAGGCTCACCAGCGTATGAAGTGGGAGGCAGTAACCGGGGCTCATGGAAGCTGGAGACTGGCGAAGTAGGAATGGACAGTGGTGATGGTGTAGGTTCCTTCCTCAGATGACGAAATTGGGAAGTGAGCTCGGATACCTGAGCTACCAGAGTTTTCCCTGCACAACCAGTAGCTTCCTGTCTGTCTAATCGGATAGCACTGTTGGCCAGGAACTCTGTGATGTCACTTTGCTGAATCTATGCTTTGGTCGGTTTGTTATGTCAGGGTAACACCAGAGAGAGATTCAAATGCGAGTAAATAATGACTAATAATTTATTAATGCAATGTCCAGGCAAACAGAAACAGAGAGACAATGATTGTCGAGGATGCTGTGGAGATTTTCCCTTGGCAGGGCAGAGCTGCAGTGGGTAGTGTAATCCAGTGGGTGAAACATTCGTGAAGTAGAATTAGATAAACAATCCACAGAGTATCCAGGAACAAGGTGAGAGGATCCAAACCAGGGAAACAGAACCATGAGACCATTAAGAACAGTACAGCACAGCATGAGAAAAACACAAACTGATAATGATCAGACAAACACCGGGGATATATATATGGCAGTTAATGAGCCACGGCTGAAACTAGTAAGCTTGTCAAACGGTAATACATGAAACGGCCAGAAAAGGGAGTGAACCCGTGAACCCTGACAGAACTCGCACACAGCCACTACAAAACTGTTTACAAAACACAAGGTTCTAGGGATTTGATTTTGGTTGTCATTTGTTGAAATAAATATGTATATATGTGAAAACAGTGTTGATGACTGTCTAAAATTAAAACAAATGGTAAGCAGGTATCTATAATTAATTTCAGTGTCATCAGCAGAGGGCGATCCTCCTAAGATGGCTGCGCTGCCCCAACATGCAATGCGGTGTGACATAGGATTACATTTTCTATAGTCATCAATAGGACATCAAGCCTGTTTACATTTTTTTATACAACAACATTCTTCTTAGACTCTTGCTGGCTGCTGTTGTTACCAGAAAAAGTTTGAAACAGGGAAGTCCGCGGGAACATCTTCACTTAGGAAGCTTTATTTGTAAGGGCGAATGGTATTATGTTGTAGTAAAATAGATTGTCAGCGGACAGCCACAAGGCGGCGCTACAGCTCTTCTTCCGGTCAGTAGGTTGGAATTGTAGGGGTTTTGCGGTGGGTTAATAGTTTGTCGTGACGTAAACGGGCTGATCTGAGGTCTATGCTGCGCGCTTGTGCTGAAAGTCAGTCAGTAGCGCGGTAGAGGGATATTTACCGCACTTTATTGCAATCACCGCAAGCGTTTTGCCCGCCGTTAACCGACCGGACTAACCGTCGCCATGAATCTGTTTCCTTTTGTACTGTTTCTCATCGCCAGAGTCAGTGCCGAAAGTCTGGAGGGGCCAACAGGTAAGGTCTGCGTGTTTTAACGGACTTTGATTTAACAAACAGAGATTGTAATGTCCTGAGGAGCACAGCTGCATGTACAAACACTTTCACCTCACGTGATTTAAATAGAGAAAGTTGAAGTTGCTGGGAGATTTAACTGAAGATAATGACCGATTGATCCAGACTCATTAAAGCCGCGTGCTTTTAAAACGAAATATAATAGACGTTCGTTTTCTGTTATATGTTAATGCGTATAATTATTTTTTATGAATTCTTTTATATTTTTTTAATTCCTTATTCCCATAATTTTAATGTTTAATTATTTTTTTGTAACAGTCCATGTAATTGTGAAATGAGAACTTTTTATTCCTGATTCAGATGAAAATGATATAAACACTTTGATAGAGTCTTTGATAGAAACGGAAAATTACCAATTACCTTTTCTTAATTTCTGTTTTGGTAACGGTTTAATGGAATCATATTCTGTTTGCAAAATATCTCATAAATGAGACGTGTTTATTCTTTTAATATTTGCTTGTACTCACTCCAGAACTTTAACTTTGTTTAAACAACATACACGCACTCACACTGAAACTTTATGTGTTTGTAACAGTTCATTTTGAGTTCAAGTACATCAAAATCGTTTCAGTTATTGTTTTATGGATTAAGTCAGTTCTATCTCACACATTTGATTTGTTTACCATTAGGGAAACTCTCAATATAATATATGGCTGTTAGTTTAGACTCGGTGCATAAGAAAATATTACTCAATAAGGTAATAAATGTAAAATAACTGGAGCTGGTTTGTCCTGTTGTGGTTGTCAAATGGATGTTGAGTCCTTGTGTTTCGACATTAATTGTCAAATAACAATGTAACAACCTTTTGTTTACCAGAAAAAACCCTGACCAGTAAATTTAGATGCTGCCCCTGTAAGGAGATGTTCAGATTTTGTAACAAAATATACAGTTAAATTATTATTAACTGTTTATGGCTTTATGGTAGACTTTTGGGGAGTTTATTTCATGTTTTGTGATGTGAACATAGGTTTTCGCTGTCTTTGAAAGATCCTTCATTCCTCAGATTGCAGCAGCACACAGCAGGGCATGCGGGAGGTAATGAGACCTGAACTGACACTCTCACTGTGTGTGTGAGGGGTTATGGGTTAAATAATGTCCCTCGCCCCAACACAAATGAGTCGGTGTTTAAAAAATGCGTTTAAGGACATCGAAGGGTTGCACATTAGGCAGTGTCAGGTTTTAACAGGATAGTTCACCCCAAAATGAAACTTTTGTGATTTATTTACTCACAATTATTTTGTTTCAAACCTGAAATGCTTATTTGCTCCAAATCTGGAAAGCTGTTTTAAACTTCAAGAAACATATAAGGTATTGTATTATGTTGTTTTTATTTAATTTGATTTTAAAAATCTAAGTTAGCATATAGTTTAAAAGTTAAAGTTTAAGTTAAAGTTTAAAAAATCTTTTTTTTAAGCATCTAATTCTTAAAACTCTAAAATATAAATATTGCATGAACTTTTTTAGTTATTTTAATCTTTTAATTAATATTTTGAATTAAATTTAATTAGAAGTTAAGCCCAGAAGGGGCGAAGACCTCTATTATATCTGTTTTTCTTCTTTGTCTTCTTATTGTATCCTTTAGTTTTTTCTTTTACTTCTTCTTTTAAAGTATATTGGAGCCCATAAAAGAGTACATAGAAAAATTAATAAATTTGGCACACAGATAGAAGACAGTCTAAAATGTTACCGTAGCCAATTTGGGGTCTACCTGAAACTTTGTAGCACCACCAACAGTTCAAAGTTGTACATATTTATAATCATGAACAATCAGTCAAATGATATCAGATGTTCCATGGTTAGCCATTTTTGGGTGTCAATCATTTGAAATTTTGTTGTTAAATGCAGTATATTAAAGAGACTTAGTATGGTTCATCATCACCATAGTCTGAGGTAACCTGTTGGCCACCAGGAGCCGGCACCACCTAGTGGTCTAGAGATATAACAAACTGCAACCCCATTCTTTAGATTCTTTGGCTCATGTCAAGTCATACGTACTAAATTTGTCTTAGTCAATGCTACTTCCTGTCCGCCATTTTGAATTATACAGAAAATCTGTGTTTTTCCAAATTGCACAAAACTTGGTATTTAGCATCTAAAGATATCTATATAAAGAACAGTCACTCTTTACTACCTTGTCTGGTCTGCTTGCTAGCTGTATGGATTTACCCATTCCTCCACTATTTACTTATCTGGGATTCTCTCCATATCTCCTTGTTGTGGATATCTCCTACGCTTTCCTGAGCACCCGGACCTGTTACACAGAAAGACTCTAAAGCTGAATGTTCTAAAGCTAAGTAGCAACAAAGCTCATCTGCTCTTAGCTAACTTACCTATTTATAAGCATGTTTATATATATATATATTCTATCTATCTTCTCAAAGGCACCAGCCTTTGAGAAGATGTGCGCTGAAGCCATGGATGTGACAGTGATGTTGTGCAGGTGCTTAGTATATCTGGCAGGCTTAGCTTACTTATCTTAGCTTACTTAGCAAATTTGCTAACTAAAATCACCTTTTTGGGTCACCTATTACCTTCTCAAAATGAACACCTTTGATATCTTTTGATTTCATAATTACCACATATTTGTCCATCACAGACTGTGTGTCTTTGCAGTTTTTTATTTTTTCTGTGACTAATAGACTTATTCAAGGTTTTTTGACTAAGTGTTAGTCCACAAACGCTGACACCCCTTAGCTCCTCCCATCAGGAAGCCGGCCATTCTGAACCAGTACAAATTGTGGCAATTCATTGATGATACTAATGTCAACTTCATGAACTGCTGTGCAGGTAAACAAATAAAGCAATCTGTAGCTATCATGTTATTGGTGATGTTTGCCAAGTGTTGCTCATTACTATTGTTCTGGAATTAGGGATCTGTTAAAATCCCTAACCTGGAGTATTGAATTTTAGCACATAAACATTCCCAGACAGGTTCATGAGATTAATACTGGATGAGCAGGTAATGTAAATCATAGTAGGTGAATTTGGCTTGCTGTCCTTAATAGAAGTCCTTGGTACAGAGACTTGGCTTGAGGTTTGTGTTAACCCCCCAAATACAGAATTAGATACCAATATAGCTGCAAGCAGCAATTATGGAGTGAAGCCCTTAAACAGCACTAGGGGAAATATTTATGAACATCTGTGAATTTTTGAAAATCAGTTTAAAAAAACATAGGTTAAAGCCCTTAAAACACAATAAAACTGCTTATAACTTGTGAGCAGTAGGTCGCCCTATCACCAAATTTCTATGAGGTAAAGACGATGAGCTTGTTATGATTCCCACCAAGTTTCGTATTGATTCACTGAAGTAAACTTTCCTACTTATTTTTCTATGGGCTGTCATAGACTCCTAGCAGAAGAGGAATAAGATGAAGAATACAGCTGCAAGGAGCAATTATGGGGTCAAACCCATCAGTGGCACTAAGAAAAGCATTTGATGCTTAAGCAATAAGATTAAGAAAAATAAGATTAGAAAAGTTAAGAAAACATGGGTAAAACCCATTACAGCACAAAAAAGTGAAGTAAATTTTGGCCAATAGCTGTTACCAAATTTGTTTTAATATGGTCAGGATCTTGTGACGATGACACGTACAAAGTTCTGTGTAAATATACCAAAAAGTTGCCAGGATACAACCTTATAGAAGATTATATAGAACGGACTGGCCGATCAAAAATCTTTTAAGTAACTTTTTGTCAGGGATGTCTGTAGATGATGCATGCCAAATTTCATGCAAATTGGACAAACACAGTAGGAGTTTGAAAAAGTAGGTTTAACAACTAATTTTAAATGGCTAACAGGAAGAAGCATTGATTATGACAAATTAGGTGTTGTAGAACTTGGCATGAGCCAACGAATCAAAGAATCAATAACATGTTATTGTAATCACTTGTTATAAGCATTTTCATAAACTATATATATGTTGACCACTAGATGGCGCTGGCCCCAATTTTTGCAGGTCACCTCAGAATATGAACCATATAAAGTTTCATAACGATATGCAATTGCATTTGTTAAATACTACATTTTACGACAAAATTGAAAATGGTCTATGCCCACGATGACCGACCATGGAACATCAGATATTGTTTGACTTGGCATGCCTCAAGGAATCTAAAGAGACCACTCTCATAATTCTAATGAATTAGAATGGGGAGGAAGTTGGGATGGAGAATGGATGCCAAAGAATTGTCACTGGAGGGAAAGTAGGTAGCTGTTTATATACACCTCAACTTTATTTGTGTGGTATATAAATGTATTGCTTGCTGGATGAGGAAAGAATTCATTAAACCTGTTTTGCAGAAGGGGCCTGAGTAATATCTAGAGATAAGAAAACTATAAAGACCTGGGGGTGGGCTCTTTTAATTCCTCCTAATAAATACCTGCAACACCAACTACACCTTAGCAAGTACATGATTATGTGCTAAAATGACTTTGACACCTTAGCAACGCAAAGAAAGGACCTGGAAACAACCCACAGCACCTAGCAACAGCATAGCAATACCACTTAGATCCCAGTAGCCTAAAGGGTACCCTGGCAACCACCCACATCAGCATGGGGTGCACCACTCACATTTTCTTTAGAAAATTTAAACCTCAAGTTCTGACTGCAGCTCAGTTGTGACAGACATGCTGATCTGAAACTCTCAACACACACACGCAGTCTCGCTCTTATCTTGCCGGCGGATTGGCTGAACTCCAGCTGCTACTGTGGAAACATGGAAAGTTTTTGAGAGAACTGCAGGAGACACTGTCTCTAAGCACTCTTTCTTTAGGGAAACACACAAACATCTTCCTTTCTCCACTGGTGAGCCCCTTCAGCGGACAGTGAAGTGCGTAACATCGCCCACTGAAGAGAGGTTTGTTCAAGTGCATGTAAAGTCATGCAGCTGGGCATAACCAGAGCTGAAAACTGTTTTTAAATGAGTCAAAAACCAACATGCAGTAAGGTGGCAAATTTGTAAAACTTTATTATTGATGGGCATTTCAGTCCAAAGGGCCAAGTCTAGACCTGCTGCGTGAATCCGGCCATAAACTGTGCTTACCCTCAGCTGTGCACTGGCTCCAGAGAGCACAAAGACAGTGAGAAGCTTACAGTCTGGTCATGACCCCATGAACTCTCATTCATCCTCTTCATGTCAGAGGTGTTTGTGAAGGATATCATAATGTCAGATGTTGTTGTGACTGGAGGTGCTAGGAGTGAAACAAGGGCAATAACAATGTGAGATTTACAACCTTAATCAGTCAGTTCACCAAGAGTAACATAAGCATCAAAGGAACTAAATCATGCCTGAATGCATAATTAAATGCATAATAATTTAAACATTACATTGAAATAGAAATGCAGTTACCCACTTCTATGTCATTATGATATTATTGTCTCTAAATATGGATCAGGATGTTTTTTTTTACATTTTATCATCTGTTAGGTGAAATCATTAATCCAGTCACTGTTAAAGGTAAAAGCACAGTGCTCATGAAATATGCTCATTAAGCTGTTCGGTTTTAAATATCACTCATGTATGTAACACAACTTAATACGTAGGGTCAGCAGTTTCTTTGAATTTCACTTTAGCAAATTAACTTGACTAATTAATCTGTGAAATGTTCACTAAAGTGTTCATTCAGAGCAGCACATCAGTCAGTGAATGTTGTCAGTGAATGTCTTTCTCAGCTATTTCTTTTGGCTACTGAAGAGGAAATATTGACCTTTTGTGAGAGACCTGTACTCTAGTTAACCTTCTGTGGGTAATGTTGGCAGTCAAGGTAAATCCAAAGGGATTTTCTTATTTAGCTACATTGATTGACGGTTGCTCTATTGTTGGATGTTCTGACTGGCAGGGCTCTGTCAGCCTCATACCATTATTGAACAGGAGATGTTTGGTTTAATGCATTTATAGTAGGTTTAATGCTCTTACAGTGTCTATGCTGGGAAGGGTGCAGGTAGTTCAGGAGGAGTAGATAGAAGAATCCTCCCACTTTTGATGTTTACTGCCACTTTTTTTATATTATGGAGTGTTGACAAGCAAGAAAACAAAAGTTCTGTGCTGTAACATCAGATTCCCAGAGGATCTGCCAGCCCTGGATGTTGTGGAAAGGATGTGAAAGCAGTGGGTCAAAACCAAGATGGATTTTGTTGTTTGGTTCCATGTCTTTAGTGATCCCAACTGAAATAACCCATTTCTGTTCCCTCCCACATCCCACACTGATTTATTATTATCATTCCTCAGACAACCCAGTACTACACAATGAGGCGGAAAGTGGGTTATGTTTTGGAAGTGAAATCTGCATTCCTTTTTTGCTCACTCTCTTTTATTGTCCGTTTTCCCTAAACGTGTAGCAAGACATGAAACAAAGCCAGTTCTTAATTAAGTCCACCAATAATTTGAAAGAGTGATTTTGGGGACAGATCCATGTGGCGTTCTAATCACACCAAACAAATCTCTATTGTTAATGCTGGAACCTATGACAATAAATGTCCTGGTTTGTCGCAGATTAATTAGGGGCACAGATTAGAGCTAGCATTCAGAATAATAAATTGTGCTGTTGTTCTGTAGCTGTCTCAACTTCTATTCAGTCTTCTATTCAACAGGCAGATGGAGACAGAAGAAAAAATCAAGCTTAACCCACTTTGACACCAATCTGCACATTTTGTTAATCTCTAAACCGAAAGATGTCTCAGAGCTGTAGAGTCCTGCTTGTTTAATAATCTGCCCTAAAGGGTTTAGCGAGCTACACTAGACAAGTGAAAGGGGATTCTATCAGACTGTATTGTGTCTGTGTGTTGATGGAGTCAAACAAGGTTTGGTGACAATTTTCAAAGTGGATGGAGAAGTCTGCTTTACACCAGTGAGCTGTTGTGTGGCTTGTGGAATAAGAGAGAGCCCCCTGGGATTCTTCTTTTGCCATTTGTGGAAGTGCACGAAACTGATGACAAAATGTAAACAAGGTGGTGTTGGGGGGACTTGCACCTCAGCATACTGTACTGTACACACTATATATAATACATAGAGTACATGCATCTTCAGATGTGCTCAACTGACTGAAAAACTGGGGATTGTGTAATCCATATTTACACAAAAATGCAGGAGCTTTTTTAAAGTCGCAAACTCTAGTCTCATTGATTGTGTTGTCTGGATTTGGTGAACTCAGTCCACAAGGTTTCCTCAGTTCACCCAAAAACAAAATCATGCTTTCAAGAAACCAGGCTGCTGTAATGAAAACCTCAGTGGTCACTGGAGGTTTATGACATTGAAAGAAAGGTGTCACTGAAATAGTTGTTCTTAGTCTGTTCTTATTTTCCAGAAGTTTCTTTGCTATGGTTTATGAAGGCTATTATGCCATTATTTGAATGCACCACTTTTATGCATGCAAGTCTAGGCTTTCCTGCCCCTGAAAGGCATATTTGTAAAAACTGACTGATTTAGTGGCATGTTGTTTATGACCATTAAATAAGCTGGATATTTATGCCACCATGTTGAAATGATCAAATTTATAAAACATGAACACTACTGACAACGTAATTATCAGTAGGATTTTCTTCGAACTCTAACTTTCCATGTGGAAGGCGTGGTGATTAAAGAATCATAGTAGTTCTTGACAGGCTGGGGAAAGTACTTTTGAAGGATGCCTGCGCATCCTACAGCAAGCCACTGCACTCAGATCCATGTGAAAACCGAATGTCGACCAACTCCTGTAAGAACACACTTAGATCTTTGAACAAATCAAACAACGTCAAATAATAAGACTCATCAGCCCTGGGGATTCAGTGAGGCTGTCGTCTGTCAGAGCAGATGCTTTTATCTACACACCTGTCTTTATTTGAAGGTGATGTGTTACACAGATTATGGTTCTTGGTGTAAAAAGCAACAGTTGTGAGAGAGCTCAGTGTTTTGGAAGGCAGTATGTGAAATGAAGTGAGCAGAGGTTTTATATTGTTATATATTGTTCTTTTGTTTTTTGTGCATGGTACGCTTTATTAATAAGATGTTTCATGGTGTATCACCAGTGGTGTATCACAAGTGGAAGAATATTTGGATTTTACTTCAAAATTACAAATATTTTGTGTCTTTTTTTTTTTGACAGGAGGAAGATTTCTGAGCTTAGCTGGGGGGTCTTTTTTATTTTGCATTAAAAAAATATTATTTTGCATAGGAAGATGAGGTAAATGTTTTTTATTTTTGCATTTTTATAGGGCTAGCAGTTGACTATTTATTAGTTGAAGAGAATAGGCTTAGTCGAACAACTTTTAATTAATTTATTACTCAGTCACACTACGAAGTCACACAGTCTGTGATGGACAGATATATGGTAATTATAAATTAAAGAACATCAAAAGTTTTCATTTTGAGAAGATAATAGATGATGTGATGTGCAAGCTCTGCAGGCAAATGTTCACTTAAAATTCATCAACCTCCAACATCATGTATTTTTTAAAATTTGAGTATTAGTCTAACCACTAGCAACTTTATAGAGCCACTCGTACTAGATAAACATGCACTATTATTAGGAGCATATCAAAGTTTATCAAAGTGTGGACTTTGTGGCCACTTGGTTGTTTACAGTCATATCTTTTGCCGGTGTCATGCAGATTGCTTTATGTATGCGCTTTTATATTTTACAGGCTCGTTGTTATGGTTTAGTATTTCTCTGTAATATATAACAATGTTAGCAATGTTACATATGACATTTTTTCTCATCCCTGAAACACAAACCATTATCTAATACCCTAGTACATATTTACGTAATTAAATTTGTATCATAAATGTGTGACTAGTCGTCAAATGGCTTAAATGATTACCATTCGACTAGGAAAATCCTTAGTCTGGGACAGCCCCACATTTTTATGACAGTTTCCACAGTTACCCTGTCCCATGTTCTTCTTAAAAGTTCTGATCCTTAAAAGTCTAAATCTTATTATGTAATTATAATGATCATGTCTGGACAGGACAAAAAAAAGATTTCTCAGTTTTTAATTTTGTGAAAAACTTGGACGTGTTCTTGACAGGTTTTTGTGAGATTCACTCAGGAAGTTGGTTCCAGCATTTCATTGGCTTCAGTTTTGAGATGGCACCAATTTATTCCAGCTCATCACGGTTGCCGGTGCAGAGCTGCACTAGATGATCTGAATGCAGATGCCATGGGGAAAAAAATGACACTCGTTCTCAGAAGCCATGGGAGTGGGAGAGATAAGTGTGTGTGTGTGAGGGGGGTGTGTGTGTGAGGGGTGTGTGTGTGTGGGGGGTGTGTGTGTGAGGGGGTGTGTGTGTGTGAGGGGGTGTGTGTGAGGGGGTGTGTGTGTGAGGGGGGTGTGTGTGTGAGGGGGGTGTGTGTGTGTGAGGGGGTGTGTGTGTGAGGGGGTGGTGTGTGTGAGGGGGTGTGTGTTCGGGTGCACAAAAAACACTCTGCTCCACCTGTCAGTTTAACTTGATTAATTAGTTATAATTAATAAAATAATTAATAATTCTAAATACCTTTAGATTATGATTTGTCAGAGCATTTACAGTAACAATTTCTACACACCAAACACCCACTTCTTTTCCACTGTTCAGAAAAACAGGTAGTCCCACCCAAAACCTATATATCAAAAATCATAATATTTTGTGCAAATACTTTCACCTTTTAAAATAATTTAAGCTCTCTAACCAATTTTCTGTATTCTGCATATTAATTTTGGGACAACAAATTCTCTTCAGTTCTGTAGAACAAACAGCAGAGAACTGCAGCCATTCTGAATATCTAACTTTCATGTATATTCTTAAAATTTTCAATGTTTATACATTTTTCCAAAAGTGTTAAACATTTTCTGTATGTTGTACATTAATGTAAAAATAAACAAATATGACTAAATGTAAAGGACATTTTCGTCCAAGATATTAATGCTGGACCCCTTAGACCTCCATTCAAAGTGTTTTACTGTACATGTGTCTTTGGTTTGTACATGTGACTCTGAGACCTGTCTGACTCTGTAAGTCAAGACTCAAAGACAGATCTGGACCAAAGCCACATTTATGTGATTCTTAGGCCAAGACGAGAACACAGTTTGAAACTTAAAGGCCTGTATTGAGCATCACGTAACTGGTTGAACCATTAAGGACTATGTGCCTGTGTGTCAGGAAATGACTGATTGAAACTCCACAACTAACAGTTACTGTCAGCCATACAATTGTGCTAATTATATACATTCTGTTACAGCATTTTTATTCCTTAAAACTGTGGCCACATATTTTCATGACAAAAAATTTTCATGAAATGTTTAAAAGACTGAAATGCTAATAATCTGTTTCTCTAGACATGAGAGAGGATTCAGAGCAACAGGAAAACATTGAAAATACCCTTCACAGATGGCCCTAGAGATATATGGCAAGTTATACACAGAATTATAAATAATAGACAGGCCTTACTGAAGCCCATGCTGGCAAAAGACAAGAATAAATTCTAAAAGATAAAGCACCATATCTGTGTAAGGGATGTGAAGTTAGCTTGTAATTGAGATGGATGTTAAAAGGTGGTTATGTAAATGATGGTGGGGTGGCAGAGCGAGATGAGATTTCTCCACAGACCAACTGTCCTCTCACATCTACATTCTTTTTTTTAAACCCTGTGTTTACCGTGTTGTATGTAAATGTTGCAATTAATGATATCATTATATCATTAAAATGATAATATGATCATTATATAACAAAATATTAAAATAGATAATGTTAGAGCTTTTCTCAGAACTAACTTCACTTATTCAACCATTTTTGCAATTACTTTTGTTTTTGTCTATTGTCAGCTATTGTAAAAAGGATGTTTAGGAGGTTTATGAAGTCAGTTCCCTTCAAATTCACACAGGTAAGCACATTAAGTCACAATATAATTTTTATGGGCATATTCCACATAAGAAAAACTCATACTTTGTCTTAATTTTTCTTAAAATGTGCTTGTGCTGTCTTTCATCAAAAACAAATGCCACATAATATTTTATCTAATGCAGTGACATTTCTGAGTGTGGATTTGACCAAGACCCTTTTTCCTCTGCCCACGTCTGAGGTCCCCTGTGTATGTTTCCCACCTACATTCCTTCTTTAGTTTGTCCGATTACTGATATAATATCAGCCCTGTGCATTTGTGTATGGTGCTTCTCTGTTGCTTGCTGTCCTTCTTCAAAGAGAGAGTTCTAAAATGATCATTTATTGTCCCTCATGTAATTTATTTAAACACCATCACAAAAGTGCTTTACACTAGCACACTGTTACACTAGCAACCTATTCCAGGTTTTACTTCATTTGGCTGATTTAGCAATTGGTTCTCAAGTACCTGAATGTGAAGTGTCAAGTGTGAATACACAGAAGTAACAGTATGATTTGGTGGCGTTTCAGTGTCAGTGTTTTCCTCTGACAAAGCTGCCATATGGCTTTAGGACTTTTGTGCTATTATGTCATTATTGGATGTCAGGAACTACCAATTCTGTCCTATGAAACAGAACAAAAGATAAAAACTAATACAAGATTGAAACAACATAAGGGCAAGAAAATGATTACAGAGTTTTTGGGGGGTGAATTAGATCTTTAACATTTGTCTGTTCTCAGACTCTGGAGGCCAGATGCCTCCGCCTATCTGTCAGTCAGAGACGGCCATCCTGAGGGGAGCAGCTGAGCTAAAACTCAGAAACTTTGAGCAGAATTCTAAACCAAAATCCAGCAGTGACATGCTGAACAAATACATCTGAGTCCTTTTACCCACACGCTAACACCACACCCGCTGGTGAATAGCACAGTGACATCAGGGACAAACGAAAGCTTTATGGCTCTCAGCTATAGATACTGCATGCTGCAAACAGCAGTGATGGCTTTAAAAACTCTACTTCAGATTGACATAGCGATCAAGCAAAGATCAAGCAAATGATGCTAAGATGAACTTCTGATTTAAATGAAGTCTTTTGATAATTCCTTTAGCTCAGCTGGTAGAGTATGACGCTAAATGTGTCTTTTTAGTTTGTTTAATGTGATAATTGATTGAATAATGTTTTAGTATTTGTAATGAAGGATGAAATTCAATTTAGTTCTCTCTTTCTCACTCTCCATGCTTTCCTTGTGTTTAATGTGTGTGTTTCTGTCTAGTTATATAGTTTATAGTTATATATATTTCTCCTGTTATGTATTCAGTGTTGAATTGCTTTGTGTTTAATGGTCACATTTTAGTATCACTTAATTGGCTTGATTTTGTTACATGCTCTGAAGTAGTATTGTGTAAGAGTGTTTGCTTTTCAAGGCCAGAAAAGTAACATTTCTTAGAATTGATAGATAAACTTCTGAATACTCGGTGGACAAGTACATTCATGTATTGTTAGTAACAATTCTGCCACATCAGGTAAATTTCACAAAATACATATGGTTAATCATATTTAATTCTGTGAATTTTCCCTTTGGGCTAAACTTGTAGTTTCCCTGAAATACATTACATAGCTTAGAAAATAAATTACTATTTTAGAAAGAAGGTTCTCTCTATTAGGACTTAAGCAAAGTTTCATAACTTTATTTTTATTAGGAGATACTAGGGAATTAGGGATACTAATTCCCTAGTTGGTTTATAAATAAAGAGTTGACTAAACCGATAAAAACTACAACATTAGAAATATCCGTCTGTATGTGCGAAGGCTAGTACCTCTCTCAGTGGTCTATGAGAGCGTAATGTATTCAGACTGCCTACTAAAACAGTATGTACGTCTGAGACTATGCAACGTGAAGTAAATTAACAAGATAGATAATAGTTATCATTCTATGTTATCATATAATAGTTATCATATTGTCATGTTTCTGAAGAAATCAAAAAACAGAAATCAAAAACACTGGGTTACATAACGAAGGGAGCACAGGAGGGGGACCAAGGATGGATGGTCCGGTGGAGCTCACGCCAAGGGAATCCCTGGAACCCTGGAAGCCAAGGACCAGGTCTGGGCGGAACAGTCCAGGGTGGTGGAGGTGTGGTGGGTGCTTGCATGCAGGGCCCCTGGGTCCAGACTGGAACAGCTGGCCATGGATGAGGCCGACCACCAAAAGGAGCCGCTGCCACAGATTGCGGGCCAACGAACCAAGGTGCTGAATTCAACACTGGATGGCCTGGCCTAGGAGCAGACCCTGGACAACCCGCCGCCACCCTGGGACAGAGGCTGGAACCGACCCTGGGACAGGGGCTGGAACCGACCCTGGGACAGGGGCTGGAACCGACCCTGGGACAGGGGCTGGAACCGACCCTGGGACAGGGGCTGGAACCGACCCTGGGACAGGGGCTGGAACCGACCCTGGGACAGGGGCTGGAACCGACCCTGGGACAGGGGCTGGAACCGACCCTGGGACAGGGGCTGGAACCGACCCTGGGACAGGGGCTGGAACCGACCCTGGGACAGGGGCTGGGACAGGGGCTGGGACAGGGGCTGGGACAGGGCTGGGACAGGGGCTGGGACAGGGGCTGGGACAGGGGCTGGGACAGAGGCTGGGACAGAGGCTGGGACAGAGGCTGGGACAGAGGCTGGGACAGAGGCTGGGACAGAGGCTGGGACAGAGGCTGGGACAGAGGCTGGGACAGAGGCTGGGACAGAGGCTGGAGGAGCGGACGCCGCTGGGACAGAGGGCGCAGCACACACAATTTGCTCTGAGGCACGGGAGCAGGCCCTGGGGGAAAAGCAGACTTCCCCTTTCGCTGCTTCTTCTTGGAAGGAGCAGATGTAGAAGGCTCGGATGCCGGGATGGACACAGGAGGCTCAGGCGCCGGAGCGGGCACAAGAGACGTGGCGGTCTTTCCCCTCCCCTTCTTCCTGCGGTAACCTGTGATGACCACGTATAGTGCCGGATCCGGTGGGGCAGCTGCATGCGCAGCTGGGTCCAGGACAGGCTCCACCACCAACTCGATGGAGTCCTGAGAGGTCCTTCTTCTCCTTGACTTGGGGACCAGAGAGCCCTCCCGCTTGGTAGGGACCTCTGGCGACTGGACACTCCGGAGTGATGCCCCAAGAGAGATACAACCCAAGGACACACCCTCTGCAGTCGGAACTCCTGCACCAGTTGAGGCTGGCCATGAGGTAGGCGCCAACGAAGGGCTCAGCCCCGTCCTCCTGCATTGCCTCCATGGCGTACTGTAGGAGGGTCTGTCCTTCCTGGGGAGGAAAGGGCCCACGTAGCTGCACATGTCAGCCTCAGTAGAACACCACCACTCCTCCGTAAGCACCATAGCAGCTTCTACAGAAACAAAAGAAAGAAAAGAGATAAAAAAGTGCTGACATCCCCTGTGTTCTTTGGCAAAGCACGAGTTCTGATCTTGACTACAAGAACCAAGACTAGGAGGAGTCAGGATCCAAACAACATGCTTTGACAAAGAACACAGGGGATGTCAGGATCCTGGCAAGATAACTTAGGAAAGACTTAGAACAGGAAGCCAGGACCCTGACATCTGTGGTCAGCTGATGTGATATTAACTCCTCACCTCTCTATGATACCTTGAAAGATCTCTCTGTGAGATATGAGCTGAACCAGGTGAATGCAGGTCCAGAGATGCCAAGGTTGGAGAGTGAGGATAGCAGGATCTGGTAGTTCACTGTGTCGAAGGCAGCAGAAAGGTCAAGAGGAATTAGGACAGACGACATGGAGTTGGCTCTAGCCTGCCGTAGGCCACCACTGACAGGAGGGCAATCTCTGTGGAATGTCCTGTTAAAACCAGACTGTTGACTGTCAAGTAGGTTGTTCTGTGACAGATAGGAAGACAGCTGATTAAACACAACCTTTTCCAGAACTTTTGAGAGGAATGGTAAGAGTGAAATTGGTCTATAGTTACTGACCACTGGGGGGTCGAGTGATGTTTTTTTGAGCAGTGGGGTTATCTGAGCTTGCTTGAACAAGGTGGGGACGTTTCCTGTGGAGATTGACATGTTAGAATATTGCTTCTGCAAAAAACAGTGGGAATATACTGGAAGCACATGTTAGTAGTGAGAGAGAAAGTTAGGTAGGAAGAAAGCCGGTGAGCAATGGATACTTGGCGTGCAATGTCCTGTCAGTGTCCCTGCTCGGTGGAGTCGCACAGGTTGAGTCGTAAGTCTTTACACTCGTGTGTCTTCACAAGTGGATAGCTTAACAAGAGGAGGGCTTCACATGAGGGCTGCTGCTCCAGTTTAAGTGCTAATTAATACGTGGCTCACTGATTGCTTCACAGCTGAGCCCACCTACTCAATTAATAGGTTCAAGGCTCAAAAAGGTATGTATGTATATATATGTAAATATATGAATATATATAATATATATATATATATATATATATATATATATATATTCCTCTGTTGCGTCGGCTGCAAAGAGACATGCAAGAGAGTACATCAGCTAAGTATGTTCCAATTACTGTGGGCGATTTCATAACTATAGCAACCATATAGAAACTGTTGATTGTGAGTGACATCACTTCCCAACACAAACACGCCCCATAGTACAGTCCAACCACTGACACTGTTAGATAGGTTTCTGTGCAAGGTATTGTAAACGCAAATGCAAAGTGAACTGCGATTGCTTTTCTTGAAAATGCAATTACAAATGGACTTTGCATTTTCATTTAAAATTCGGCAGACATTGTACATTAGCGTAAACAAAAATGCAAACCATTTGCATTTGAATAGTCATAAATTTTACACCCACAAATGGAAAATGCAACTGCAAATGCAATTCGCAATTACTTTTTCAAATTGTCCACAAAAATGCTCCATACAGGACCTTGGGGAAATGAAAGACTGACAGATTTAGTGTGGAGCAAGTACATTTGTTTTTATGGGAAGTGTCCCCGGTTCCAGTTCACCTAATGGTGGGTCTTTAGTCTGGATTTAAATTGACATAGTGTATCTGCCTCCAGTAATACTGGAAAGACTGTTCCAGAGTTTTGGTGCCAAATATGAAAATGATCTACTGCCCATGCTTGATTTTGAAATCTGGGTATTTTTAATTGGCCAGAATTTTCAGATTGCAGTAAACGTAGAGGACTGTAATAAGAGAGAAGCTTGCTCAGGTAGTAGCTAAACCATTTAGGACCTTGTGAGTAATGAGCAAAACTTTGAAGTTTATACAATGCTTGATAGGCAGCCAGTGCAGTGTTGACTGAACTGGGCTAATATGGTCATACTTGTGCGTTCTCGTAAGAACACTGGCTGCTGCATTTTGAACCAGCTGGAGTTTTTTTTAACCCTGCATGGCAGCCACCAAGTAGGGCATTGCAATAATCAAGTCTTGATGTCATGAATGCGTGAATTAATTTTTCAGTGTGTCAGACAAAGAAAGCATGTGTCATAGTTTTGATATATTTTAAGACAGAAAATGCAGTTACAAATATTGGAAATGTGGTTTTTAAAGGACAAATTGCTATCAAAAAGGATGCCAAATCCTTAGCTAATGAAGCAGGCTTTTTAGACCATCCCTCAAGAAGACAGTGTTCTAGGATGTTCCCTGTGGAAGATTTTGGCCCAATAAGTAAAACTTCTGTTTTGTCTGAATGTAGTAGTAGAAAGTTGCTAGTCATTCAGGCTTTGATATTGACTATACATTCTTTTATTTTGAGAAATTCATGCGTCTCGTTGGGCCTAGAACAAAATGAACAGTGGAGTATCATCAGCATAACAATGAAAAACTAACTCCATGTCTCTTAATAATTGCTCCTAGAGGTAGCATATACAAGGTGAAAAGCAGAGGCCCAAGCACTGAGCCCTGCTGTACTTTATACTGAATGCAGGTCTTTCTGTAGTTGGAAACACTCTCCTTCCATGCTGTACAGAATACCTCCGGTTTTGTTTGCTTTCAGTTACGCTCCATTTTCCATGCTGCTCTTTTCGGGGTGCGAGTATGCTTGTTATACCACAGCACTTTGCAGTGGTCATTTATCTTTAACTGTAGAGGAGCAACTTTGCCTAAGGTGTTAGAAAAGAGGGAGTTAACATTTTCTGTTAAGCTATCAAGGTTTTTAAAGTTGTCTGTTACTATAAGGAATTGAAACAACTCAGGTAGATTGATAAAACAATCTTTTGTGGCAGAAGTGTATTTGTAGCAAGGAGCTGATTTTGCAACCCTAGGTAAATATATTATACAGGGCGTCAGATAGTGAGTGCAATGCACTGTGTTGTGACACATTCTTCTTATAAGCATCATTAAAATTTTGTGAGTTGTGGTACAGTAAACCTTGGTACAGTAAACTGTTGCCCAATACCCTGTTGCCGGTTTGTGGATTGTCTACTCTGTTGGTAAATTCTCACCTTCTGACCGGGAGCAACCCACAAGCCTTGCCATAACAATGAATCCCTTTTCAAAGTCGCTCAGATCTTTATTCCTACCCATTTCTCCAGCATCCAGACCATTGATAAGACCTGATTGTTTGCTTACCATCTAATATATACAGTTCCTTAATATTCCCTAATTGTTAGATGATCGATGATTTTTGCTTCACTTGTGACACTTCACTGATAATGTTTTGGCTTATCAGTGCATATTATTTACATTATTTCCAACTTCCACTGTTATATTGATCAAATTTTTTCATCACATTTCCAACATCTGTGTTTCTGTGACCCTGATATATGAAGTCTTAATTTAGGAGTAAAGATTTTCATATCTTTAGTCTAGAAACTGCACACATGTTCTATTATACCCTTTAAATTAATCCACTCTAATTTTTGCTTGGTTACAGCAGCAAACACACAGTCATTGCTCACTCAGAGGTTTGTTGGCGGGTTGGAGAGGAAAAGCTTTGAGGTAATAGTCATTAGAGGTCCACTTCAGTCTCTGTAATCAACTCTAAACAGGGACTCATCAATACTGTGTTTACCAGAGTCTAATACTATTATTGAGAGAGTGTGTCTTGCTGTGCTGAAAAGAAGAAAGGCTGACAGCAATTAATTTAACTAAGGCATGGTTATTAGTCAATCATTGTGTCTTTTATCATACTGAATCTATAGTCCAGGAATTTGGTAGTATGATAGAAAAACGCTGATTTGTTGTATTTTGTGTGTTTATACACTTTAGAACTACTTTAGGCTGCATTAGAACTACTGTATACAGATGATCTTTCTGTTATCTTAAAATAGTTTTAATTACTTAACACATAATTGTTTCCCAGCCCTCTGACTGACGGCCCCTGCTGTTTTTCAACTACAACACTTTTATCTCCCAAAGGCTGTTTTTTATTAAAAGTGCAAAACTAAATAAGTTGTTTAATTGGGTTAAACAATTATATCAACATGGAAATAGATCATGCTTCAAGAAAAAGAAAATAGTCAGAATTCTCCTGTGATGTTGTATGGTATATATACACTTCTGGTTACATCTTTTTAACCCCATGGCCAAAAGTTTTGCGATGTTATGCAAGGTATACTGGTGATGTTATGCAAGGTATAAAAGGTTGTTTGCCAGGTAGTTTTGTGTCTAAAACATGCACAGATGGATGAAGAACGGTCTTGTTTTTAATTGATCAGTTCATAATCAATATTTAAGATTCTTTGAATTTTACATTTTAGGATGTATTTACAAAGTATTATGTCAAAAAATTGGTGCCAGTTTTTAAAGGCTGGCCAATTACAGCTGCCAAGTCCACTTGCACAAGTTGGACCAGCATGAATGGTTTACTGTAGAAATACTGGGTTACCTGCACAAAGTAATTAATTCATTTTTGCAATAGATTTCCCTTACAGAAAAGTACAGTGGCAGTGCCAGGAGACTGGGATGGCATGAGATTATAATTCTGTTGTACTTTGATAAATCATTTTATGATTATAATATTTCTATAACATGGTATTTAAATTGTATTCTAGGATACTTCATGCTATACCATAATACCCAAGAAAACTATGGTAGTATTTAAAAAAATAAAGTATTACCATGGTACATGTACCATGTTCATAATAATACCCATATAATAGTCAATAATTATGGAAAAATGTAACCATGGATTTCACCTGGTAATAAAGTATTTGGTAAAGTATTTCTGTCTTCTGTGCTTTTTCAGTTTAGATTTATTCAAATCACTGTGTGGCCTGTTTGCTTTGTTTTATGGATTAAACTAGATTGAGTGGGCTGATACCGATGGACTTTAATTTTGCTGTTAAAAATTACTGCTGTGAACTATTATTCACCTATATTCACATGACAATTAAGTGCTGGATATTTTCAATATATTCAGCTCATACAAGATGTGTCTGGGCTTACGAGTATGAATTAGGAGTTGAATTAGGAGTTATTGTGTTATTAGCCATTAGACATAAAACTAGACGATTTAACAGCTCTGTCAACCATGACTTAGATTTGTGACAACACATACCCAAGCCTAACAGTTGTTAAATACAGCTGGAAGATCTATGTGCTGACACAACACATACACACATACATGAGTCGCTGACTTGACAAACATGGCAAACATTTACCAAAATTACAAACTACAGTTTGATTCAGTTGTCAAATATTTTTGATGTTGATGTTTCCTTAGGTCTTTTTGAGAGGGGTTGAACGTAAACATTGACATTACAAGGGTAAATAAAGAACTTGTTGTTTTAATTAGGGAACTTGACACTGTGTCTGGTTTGGCGCTATGGGGAACGCCTTCGGTGTGACCGGTGTCTGAATCTCATGTCTAATCACGCTATTGAAATTGGCCCACAGCAGTATTAGGGCACCTGTAGAGCGTGTCATCAGCTTTTTTGTCTTTAGGAGCCATTTGCCATTTGTTAGAGGTTTCTAACACCAGAGGACACACAGAAATTCTGTGTTTGTCGGGGCGCTCAGCTCTCGAGGGAGCTGCGGGCGCACATTGCGAGGGTTTCTCACTGAAGAAGCTTCGCTTTCGTCTGGCTGTCTGTCTTGGTGAGCCTGAGCGGATGCCTCGTGGATCAGGTCTTGCCATTGCTGAGGCTCGGTGAAGGCTCATCTCACGGGGTTCGCAGGAGGAATTCTTTCTTCCCCACTGAAGGGGGGTCAGACAAAGCTCTCATCGGCACTCTCTGATCGGTCAGATATTATCCTGCTGCCAGTGAGCAAATAAACGCAGGATGTGGCTGTTAAAGGTTACATACATAACCGAGAGACGTTTCTTAGTCATGATCATGCAACTTGCTAAGTCAGGTGATAAACAGTAATCTGGAGATCTTGGTTGATGTTCTCTCTGCTCCTTTCAACTACAAGTCCCCAGTATGATCTTACCGCTAAATAATTATGGCAGGATAACATTGGACTCCTTCTAATCTACCAGTTAAAACAGTTTCTGAAGAATTTCAGAACAATTTATTATGCCAGGCAGTGATGTTAAAACATAAATTAAAAGCAATATAGACAGAAAATGAATTCATATTCAAGAAACAAAAAATGATCAACAGAATACAAAAGTTAAGGTCGCAGAGTTTATATCACACCTGGCAATAGAATCACACAGTAATTGTGTGGGAAGTTCTGCTTACATAATGCTTCCCTGATGCTTTTGCATGGCCAGCTTTTATACACAAGTAAGACAGAGTCATAAATTCTTTTTCAGTTTTTCTGTTCTCTTTTCTTTGTCTGTTTCACATATATTTGTGAAACGGCACCAGAGAAGTTTAATTGTTTTATGATTTGTTCCTGCAAATGTACCCAGTGCGGAGTAGAAAAAAATGTGAAGATTGTGAAGTCAAGCGATATGTGCCTGCCAGATCTGCTAAGCACCTGCACTCCATCCCTTCCACATCCACAGCATCAGCGCGTGGATCTCATCTTCTCAAAGACCAGTATAAGCAGGACACGGAGCTCACTCTCCCTGACACAGCAGGCAAACCTGTGTCCTAAAATGCTTAATGTGGCTTAATTCAATAAGACCAAATGACAAGATTCATGATACACCTTATTAATAAAGCATACTATGTACAAAAATGCAGAAGAGCCCAGAATATGAATGTAATCCACTAAATGGAGTGTTAAATCATCACAGGGATCAGAGGGAAAAATAGTGATGCAAGTTAGACAATTGTCTATATTGTTGTAGTGTTTGCTGCTTTATCTTGTATTTATTTGTTTTTGTGTAATGTATAGGCTATTTTGTTTTTCATTCTCACATTTATTATTTTTGCTGGTGTCACACAGATGGCTTTATCTGTTTAAATAAATTAACATCATAATTGTGTGACTAATCGACTGATGGCTTAAACAAACGACTACCAGTTAACTAGGAAAATCTTTAGTCAGAGGCAGCCCTAGACATGACATTTATGTTTATGTACAGGCTGTTTAATACAGCCCAAAAGTGACAAATGCATTTGCATAACAATTGCATAATATTATAAGGTTAATGGCTGCGAGTTGCAGGGATTGTGTACAATGCGTGCACTGTTGTCATACAACCAGACAAGTGGATCCTTTGTGCCTTCAGCATACATTGTGCTTGAGAATGCGCAGTATGACTGCTTCATTTAGGATGTCATTCAGATAAGTAATATATCTTAATAAATCTACAGAGTCTATGAAAAATAGAAACTAAACATAGATGGACTGGTACACACTGCAAAACCTTAACATTTTGAAAATTTTCTTGTCTATATAACATAAATTAAGGCAACATTATAGACTATATATAGACTAAAATGACAAAACGCCATTAATTTTAAAACCATTCCATGATTTAATGGCTTAAAACAGTACAGATGGTAGACTTGTTTATAAGTCACGCTGGAAGGGTCTACTTAAATGTAGCATCATGCCTAACCCTAACCCAACCTATTCGATTAAACATTGTTTAGTTGACTATTAAACTGATACAAAATTTAATTGATAAAAGTAGAATCTAAACTGAGTAATTATAATATTACAATATTAATGGTTTGTATTTTGTATGGACATATGTAAACATTATTTATTTTATAAAACAAAGAAAATAGCTGATTATAGGATTTAACCACCTCTATGCAGATTTAACGTCTTTATTATTATTATTAACATAAGAGAACGTGTTCATCATGTTACTGTTGGAAAAAGGAATTGCAATTCCACACAACTTTTATTTCTGTTATTCTTTGTTTCCAGCACACCATAAAACCATGTCCAGGATAGATGTTAAAAGCCTTGAAGTGAAGACTATTGAGGGAGACTGAGAGGTAGCCAGTACTTTGCAAGCGTGCACTATCAGCACTCAGCCCTTTCCATGGGCCGCAGGTGGAATCAGCATTCAGTGTATTGTCCAACATCATGCAAGTTTAATCTGCCAAACTCGGTATAGAGACATACGAATCCTATCAAGCAGTGAAATTTAACCTAAAGGCCATGCAGGTGTCAGCCATTCAGCACTACTCCAGGAACACATGGGAGAGTCTAGTTAGTGCCCAGTTTTGCAAAAATGTAAAACTCTCCAGCCACAGGTACAGAACCCTCCTCAGAAAAAAAAAGCAAAACAAGCAGCCATATCACTCTGTCAAACAACTGATACCAGAAAAAGGCCAAAGATGCCATTGTTGCAGCAGCTCAGAGATCAAGACAGGAATACCAGAAAAGGCGTATGAACGCTTTGAAGATTACAGCCAAAGCTAAATTACAAATTTTTTAAGTTAATTTTTTGTTCATTTGTTGTAATTTGGGTGCTTGTGTTCACATAATCTGTATGTGACTGAAAGAATGTTAAGTAAATAAATAGATTTGTATAAGTGCTCTCCAAACATAATCTTTTGAAGTTTGTCTTCCTTCCTCCCTTCCTTCTTTCAATTTTTTTTGTCCTTGGATGATCATGTCCCTGTAAACGCTATGATTGTAGTGGTGCATTGGCGCTCATTTCTGTGTGTTTTGGCAGGTGTTGCACGTTGCATGCACTATTGAATCAGAAGTCTTCAAATAAATGTTGGCGTGTCCTGTATTGGTTTCTCCTGTTTAACAACAGATTCTTATACAGTGCATTCATTCTGGTTTTAAGCAGAGGGCATGTGGATGAGGCATAAGTTTGTTGTTCATAAACGTTTGCAACTGAACCACTGCTGTCTGTCTACAGCAAGCAAAAAGATCAAATGTTTGATTTACGTTGTTATACGTTTAAATGCAAATGACGTTAAGTTAATAACTAAGGAAGCAATGTTTAAAATGTTTATTTTATTATTGATCTAGTTTATAACGTTTTGATTTATCCACACGGCAGACTGGTTCTACAGGGGTGAAATCAGATGAAATTATTGAATCTCAATTAATTGAGATTGACACTGAGCATGCATCATGGAAGCTGGGCCTTACTTTTTAAGTCTGGTATAAATATGACAAAACTAGATTTTTCTGAAAGAAAATTTTCTAAAGAAAATGTGAGTGGTGCTTGCTGTGACAAAACTCAGGCCAGAATATTTAATATTCTTGACAAGGATATTTGACCAGAATGTCAGAATATTTGCCAAATGTTGACCTATTTTTACATGATGATAGCATGTTTTATTATGACGCGTTAGCATGATGTTTTCATGCATCATGCACAAAATATTGAAATAGGGTTTATTCATTATGTTATGCCATTGATTGGGTGCTCAAAATGGTTGATAGGGTGTGGCTAGAAAGTTGCCAGGTTAAAACCTAAAGCCCACTGACTGCCCAAGACAAAATGTGTGTCTGAATCAAATAAGCCAGCTCCCATATCTCTATTATATCTATTATGAGTTTATTCATGTTAGTTGCAATGGTGTTCAATTTTTACAATGTTTTTGTAATGTATTGCTAGACAGGGGACTAAAATGTAGAAAGTAACTGAGATGAAGGTTGGTAATAGGAAATTTAATATAGAAGTCCGTCATATTCCCACTGATTGAGGCTAATCCAGGTTATGAATGTCATCATCTTAAATTGGTATAAGGATGATCAACTATCTGACCTGGAAATGGGACTATTGTGAGGTCTCCCATTTCTTTTAAAGCTCATTCTATTCTATTCTTTTCTATTCTATTCTATTCTAACAATACCTTACAGGATTTGAGTGCCAAGTATGAAAAGGATCTACCACCTGCGCTTGATTTTGAAATTCTGGGTATTATCAGCTGTCCGAAATGTTTAGATTGCAAGTGAATGTGAAGGACTGTAATAAGACAGGAGCTCGCTCAGGTACTGAGGAGCTAAACCCTTCAGGGCCTTATAGGTAATCAGCCGAAGTTGATACGATGCTTGACAGACAGCCAGTGCAGTGTTGACAGAACCAGACTAATATGGTCATGCTTGTTTGTTCTCGTAAGAACTCTGGCTGCTGCATTTTGAACCAGCTGGAGTTTATGTACTGAGCCTGCAGGGCAGCCACCCAGTAAGGCATTGCAATAATCAAGTCTTGATATGATGAATGCATGAATTAACTTTGTGGTGTTTGACATAGAGAGCATTTGTCATAGTTTTAATGAAAAATTGAGTTTTACAAATTTTGGAAATTTGTTTTTTAATGGTTTTTAAAGGACAAATTACTATTAAAAATGCAGTTGTTCCGTGTGTAAGATTTTGGTCCAGTAACTTAAACTTTTTTAAAATTGTTTTGTCTGAATTTAGTAATAGAAAGTTGCTAGTTATTAAAGTTTTGATATCGACTATACAGTCTGTTAGTTACTTAAACTATGCCAGTGTAATTCCATTTATGCCAACATAATTTTCAAGCCTATGTAAGACAATACTGTGGTTCATAGTGTCAAAGGTTGCACTAAGGTTGAGTAGCACTAGAAGAGAGAGGCAGCCACAATCAGGTGATAAGAACAAATCATTTGTCACTCTGATGAGAGCAGTCTCTGTACTATGATATGGTCTGAATCATGACTGAATGTTCTCGCAAATGCCATTTCTTTGCAGGAAAGAACATATGTGAGGACGCCACCTTCTCAAGTATTTTTAAAATAAAAGGTAAATTTGAGATGGGTCTGTAATTTACTAGTTCACTGGGATTAACTTGTGTTTTTTAGAGGTCTAATAGAAGCTAGCTTGTAGATTTTTGGGACATATAATACCAATGATAAATAACATACTAATGATAAATTAAAAATAATAATAATACTATATAGAGGATCAAAAATTTCCTGAAGCATCTCCTTCAGCAACCCGCTAAGTATAGGATCTGGCATACATGTTGTTGGTTTAGATTATTTAATTCTTTTTGGCTGCGCTTTGTCTTAATTCTCAGATCCGATCTTAAGTACATATTCGATTTTTTTTTTTTTCCAGCCTGTTTACACTTACGCCTTGTATCTGATTTGCGTGTTTACATTAATCACTCAGTCAAAGTGCCATGTGCCATGAATGACCCTTGAGTTATGGATGAACTTTTGCTAATTCATCTGTTCAAAAGTACACCCAACAGCAATTAATTAGAAAAAAAAGCAGAAATGTTTTTAAATGCTGCCTTCATAAAAACAGCTTTAATGCTTTTCACATCTGTGACACGACAGCTCCATATATCCTTATAGCCTGCTGAAATCTGAAATCTGGCTTTTAATGCTCTTTATTTTGGGCTGGCATTGCAGCCAGGTTCAGTACATGTGTAAAATGATGACGTTTAATGTAATCCGTCATGGAACAGTGACGTTACAGCCAAGGTGAATCGGATATGTGTTTAGACACAGGTTGGATGTCTAGATACTGGATATGTATCCAATTTAAATCCACATTTGAAAGTGGCCCAGATCGGATATGAAAGAACCAGATCTTGTGTGTTTACACGCAGCAAATTCCGATCTGTGTCAGATGTAAAACATCTGATTTTTTTTGTGCCAGTGTAAACACAGCCTTTGACAGTTCATGCTTATCTACAGTAGAGAATGACTGGAGCTGTTCCTTTGGCAAATTATGATGCACTATATGTGGCAGGCATTTACATTCTTACAATGTCTATTTGTTATTAAACAAATTCATAAAAACTCACTCCTATGATATTAACAACTGTTAGAAGCAAGTGACACTTTATTTTTGGTTAATTTAGCCACTGTATCAAATAATTATCTAGGGTTGTGTTTATTTTCTTCTAAAAGATTTAAAAGTAGGCTGTTCTTGAGCTTTTTAAGGCCTTTTTCTGTAATTTGAAACACTATCCTAAACACTAACTACACCATATGAAGTTATACTAACAACTTCACAGTCTTTAATATTATCTTAATGATCTCTGATTGATGGAGGAGAACATTATTAGCGCCGATGTGTATAATAATCTTACTAAATTTACATTTAGATTTAGCTAGTGCATTTAAATTTGCTTTGTCGTGTGCTTTGGCTCCTGGTAAACATCTGACTGTGGTAACTGGTTCTTCTATTTTCACATGCCATACAATAGAATCTCTGATAACTAGGGCACTTTCAATAGGTATCATAGTAGATGTCACTGAGTGGGGAGAACCTGTTTGAAACTGTAATTGGAACGGGAGAATGGTGTTTTTTCCTGTGGCTATTCCTTCCCACAGCCGCAAAATTTCCCTGCTGCAAGGAATCTGCAACCAGAACTGAACAATGTACAGACCTACTCACATCCAAAGTATGTTCTAAAGCCCTATCACTCTTACTATCCTCGAGTAAAGTTAAAGTTAAGAGTAAAGATGCATGTCTCTAATTCTGCCCCTGCCTAGAAATCTGTCAGCCTAACCATTTCACTGCATTTTTTACATGTGAAATCCTCAACGCTTACAGAGGAGGCTATGCTTAACATGGCAAACAGGAGAAGATGCCATTACTGTGTTTGTTGATTTATTCTGACTTACAGCAGTTGTTTGATAAACTCAGAATAGATGAAATGCAGGAGAGAAAAGACAGTAAACCCAAAAGGCAAGAGACAACATTCTGAAATTAACTCAGAAATTGAAATTTTTAACAATGGAAGTCTATTGGGTGGTTGCTAGGGTACTGTAACTAGTTGCTAGGGTACTGTAACTAGTTGCTAGGGCATGGCTATGAAGTTGTAATCCAAAGGTGCACACGCTTTAGGTCCGGTCCCAAGGATGCAAGTTACTCTGCTTCAGCAAATTTTCTGACTTATTCATCTGACAAAAGAACACATTTAAACATTTCAGGAATAGTACTCTATTATTTGTATAGTGTTTTTTTTCACTTCAAAATAATAAATTATTAAAGGAATCTACTAGATTTCTTATCCCATAAAGTTCAAGTACAGTGATGTTTGCTCTTTTTTTTTAAAGCAAAACCAACTTAATGTGATTTGTCTGTTTCACGGCTCGACTTTGAAAGAATTTCCACCTACAGTCATGTGAACAAATTAGGACACCCTGTGAAAACGTGTATTTTGTAACATTTTTTAATATATGGTTATTTAGTCTCAATTTTAACAATACAATACAGAGAGATTAAAGTAATATAACTAAACAATTAAAACTGAAGAAAAGTATTTTCAAGATCTTCTGTAAATGTAATTCTACAAAAATTCCTATTTTAACTGAGGAAAAAGATAGGACACCCTAGCCCCTAATAGCTAGTGTTACCTCCTTTGGCTGAAATAACTGCAGTGCGACGCTTCTCTTAGCCATCTACCAGTCTCTGACATCGGTCTGAGGAAATTTTTCCCCACTCCTCAATGCAGAATTTTTTCAGCTGTGAGATGTTTGAGAGGTTTCTTGCATGTACAGCCCTTTTCAATTCACCCCACAGCATCTCAATGGGATTCAGATCTGGACTTTGATTCGGCCATTTCAGGACTCCATTTCTGCCTTTTCAGCCAGTCTTTGGTTGATTTACTAGTATGTTTTGGATCATTGTCATGTTGCATGGTCCAGTTCTACTTCAGCTTTAATTTTCTAACAGGTGGTCTCACATGTTCTTCAAGCACCTTCTGATATACAGTAGAATTCATGGTGGATTCTATGATGGTGAGCTGACCAGGTCCTGCTGCAGCAAAGCAGCCCCAAACCATGACACTTCCACCTCCATGCTTCACAGTTGGTATGAGGATATTTTCCTGGAATGCTGTCTTTGGTTTACGCCAAACATGTCCTCTGCTCTGGTGTCCAAATAATTCAGTTTTGGATTCATCTGTCCAAAGAACATTATTCCAGAAGTAATGGTCTTTGTCAGCATTCTCTCTGGCAAATGTCAGTCTGGCCTTGATGTTTCTCTCAGATAGCAAAGGTTTCCTCCTTGCACACCTCCCATGCAAGTTAAACTTGTGCAGTGTCTTTCTGATTGTAGAGGCATGCACTTTTACATCAACAGTAGCCAGAGCCTGCTGTAGGTCCCGAGATGACATTTTAGGGTTTTTCGAGACCTCTTTTAGCATCTTGCGGTCTGCTCTGGGGGTGAACTTGCTGGGGCGACCAGACCTGGGCATGTTGGCAGTTGTTTTGAAAGCCCTCCACTTGTAGACAATCTTCCAGGCAGTGGAATGGCTGATTACATAATCTTTTGAAATCTTTTTAAATCCTTTACCAGACTCATAGGATGCTACAATTTTTTTCTGAAGGCCTCTGACAGCTCTTTTGCTCTCACCATGGTGCTCACTCTCACTTCAACAGTCAGGAGCACACCAAACTAAATGTTTGAAAAAAAAACTAAATTCAAAATGCTGGGTAACAATCTACTAATTAAGTGCACCTGGTGTGATACATCTGTGTGTGATTTGGGCCATTTTAAGAGGGAATACATGTGAGGGTGTCCTAACTTTTGCCTCAGTTAGAATTTGCATTTTGTGGAATTACATTTTACAGAAAATCCCCCCTTAATTGCTTAGAAATATTACTTTAATCTCTCTGTATTGTTAAAATTGAGATTAAATATACATATATACAAAATGTTGCAAAAATGTTACAAAAATACACAGGCTTTCATAGGGTGTCCTAATTTTTTCACATGACTGTATATTATGCAAGTGTAAAAATTTTCAGAGTATTTCTGAGTAGACATTGCTACAAGCTTCTTCCCCACATCTCTGTGCACTGGATGTGTGTATAATTGGTGTGTGTATAGAAGGACATCCTCTGAGTTAGCTTGTTATTACATCATACTCCTAAAGCATTAATTGTCAAGTGTTTTGTGTTGCACTTGTTGTGGTTTCTTCCACATCTTAGAAGGATCACTCAAAGACTTTTTCAAATGTTTTGATGCTAAAAGATAGACTTTATTATCAGAGACATAAAGCCGAGTTGGTCTGAAGAACAACCATTTGTGCTTGGTTGGGGAAGGGTTTTTATAGGAGTCTTCTCACACATACGTCAAAATGAGTTAATGAGGGTTTCCTGGAGTTACTATCTTCCTCCCTTGGTCTCCAAACAATAACAAGAGATGTGCTTGCACAGTTAAATGTAGAGTAGAACTATAATGGTAAAATAATTTTTCTGGGGGTAACTGTGAACATACAGTATCGCACAAGTCAATGTTTTCTTATTTCTGAAGTCATGCAATAGTGTGAGGAACAAGATGCTTATCTGTGTATAGTGATTGTCAAGACACAACAATAGTGTCACCATATTTAAAGTTTTGACACCAAAATACAATACATTTACACACTGTACACACAATGATAGAAAAATAAAAACATACACACACACAATTATTGTCCTCCAGTCTGTACACCCCCACCCACAACCCACCCGCATCTTCAACCTTTTTGTTGCTCTGTCCTCTGCCCCTAATGGCTCTGTATGTAAAACTAAGACAAATAAGCGTAGAGCCACAGAAACCACAGAGAGAAAGATCCAGCAAAATGGCGCTGAGGGGAACGTCTCTGAGGGGGAAAGTTCTGCTGGGGTGCTCACCACAGCAATGAAAGAGTTTCGCAAGATTATTGGGAGTGTCAAGCAGGAGCTGTTTTCCCAAATGTCGGACTTAAGTAACTCTATCCAGGGCACAATTGATGCCCTTACTGTGTCTGTCTTGTCAATGTAAGACAGAGCAAAGAATCAGCAATGTGGAAGATATTATC
Source organism: Chromobotia macracanthus (assembly GCA_036877525.1). Taxonomy (NCBI): domain Eukaryota; kingdom Metazoa; phylum Chordata; class Actinopteri; order Cypriniformes; family Botiidae; genus Chromobotia; species Chromobotia macracanthus. Next base: position 981,728 of record JAZGTH010000032.1, on the reverse strand, counting down.
TCAGGAAATGAACAGAGCCTCAGTTTCCTTAAAAAAGACGAGGTTCTAAAAACAAACTGAAATATATAGAAAATTACAAAATTACAGGCAAAATAACATCCACTTGATAGTATTAAACGAGGGACTTGAAGGTCGAGACCCGGTGGACTACTTCAAGACATGGATACAGAACGCTTTGGGCAAAGAGAACTTCGGCACTTCACTTGTCATTGAACGCGCGGCTGTATCGTATCCTAATGTATCCTAAATCGATTTCTGAGGTTCCAGGACCGTGAAAGCATCCTTTGAATTGCCAGAGATAAAGCCCAAATTTCCATTGAAGGGAAGTGAGTCAACTTTTTTCCTGATTTCTCGTCGGAGCTGATGAGCTGTAGAAGAAAAATGATTCCTGCGCTCAAGGCATTACAGGAGAACAACTTCAAATGTCATCTTGTTTATCCCGCCCACATTCAAATGCCTGCGGGGGATGGTGGAGTACGGTTCTGTCACACGCCGGACAAAGCTTTCAAGTACCTGTCAGAATATGACAGAAATGCAGTTAAGTGAACCTTATGTTTGTACAGTAACACTGAGCACCAGCAATTCAAAAGAAGTGAAGCTGTGTTGTTTAGTCTAAAAAAAATTTGTATGTCTCTATAAAAACACCACCACCACGACCAACCAGATTCCAACACCAACCAGGACTCATGCTTATAACAATAGCCTTATGGGGGATATTCACTGAGAACAATGTAGGCATCTGGTTTGAGCCAAGTTTCAGTTAAACAAAGTATATCAAAACTGTTATCTGAGATCATTTCATTTACAATAACTGTCTTTGGTGTGAATGATCTTATGTTAAGGAGCCCAAGGTTTAGGAGGTGGTTTTGTTGTCTTGTGTTGTGTTGTTATTTTCTGGTTTAATTAAGGTAAGATATTGTTTAGGTCTTGCCTCAGGTCTATTTTTTGTCTTACCATTCAGGGAACAGACACAGTCTATTGATTTGACTATACAAGCATTTTTATTTATTTATTTTTTTATTTAAAGCAGTTGGCTGGGGTGCAGGCTATCAGAACGTAAAAGCCATGGTTGCCCCCAGAAGAGATTCTAATTATTTATAAAGAGCAGTTTCTGTTCATTACACCAGGAGATTAACCATTCATTTAGTGCAAATAGTCTACTGAACATTTCATTTCCTCGTCGGTATGTGGGAAGTGGTCCAGACACAATGATCTTTGCTGTGGGCGATGAACAGCGTACCGTTCAGGTTCCTAAAATCCTTCAGGACTTCTGACTGCTTCAGCCTAATGTTGTTCACTCCCCCATGCAGCACGATGGCTCCAATGCTCTTGTTACCTTTCAGGATAGCGGGGACCTGAGCAGCAATGTCAAGAACACGAGCACAGAGAAAACAGTGTGTGTTGTGCACCTTACCTTTAGTGGAGAGGTAGTCTCAGATGACCATGGCTTCACATTCCGTCTTGTGGCTGCAATGTTAATTTCAAGCTGTGGACTTAAGATATTTCCTGCACGGTTCTCCGCTCCCGTAGCCGGGCCTGCTTCTCAAGAATCAATATGGAAGTCAGTATTATTATGTAAGAACTGAGTTAGATGGAACAGTTTTTAAGACAACTTGACTGGTGCACAGTAAAATGATTAAAACATCCCTTTGACTTTGAAGGAGACACTAGAGCCATATCTAGAGATATAAACTGAATATAAATGGACCATCATGGGCCAAAGATTCAGGGCTAGGCTTTTTGACTTGATTACTGAGTATCTACCCAGAGCATTCTAGTAACCACATAGCATCACAGTGGTAACAAATCACAACATGCTAGAAGTAGCTTTGTGAGTTTTCCATGGAAAAACACCACTTTCATCAGAAAATAGATAAATCTAGTTCAAGCTAACCTGCACGCTATTCCTATAGGCACTTCTTAGGGCACTCAACCGGAGCCTAAAAAGGGTAATGGTCTAGCCTGAGCCTACTTTTGAGGGTGTCAGGAAATGCAAAATTAGACTTTTATAAATGTGAAAAGAAGCATGGAGATGCATTTAGAGGTGCTTTGTGTAGACTGAGCAGCTGACACTTTCCTAACTGCGGTTAAAAGTGTCAACCCAACCTCATTCGCCTTCTTTAAGATGAATGAGATACACACCTCCCACCCCCAAATGCAATATGAAAATTTAATCTTTCCAAAACTCATCATCTTCTCCCTCTGTTTCTGCAGAAAGAAAAGCGTGCAGGTGCTGAATGACGGCAGAGCACTAATTAGTCTGATTGGCATTGTGTGTTCTCTGATGGTCTATTCATGAGGTGCCTGTGTGTATGTAAGCATGATGGGACGGAAGAACACGTCTTGTGTTGTAGCTCTAACTGATGTCTCTCTAGGCTGCAGGAAAAAAAATTATGCAGTTAAATGAAAAATGGACAGTGGTTTTGTCTGCTTGGGTTCATTGATTACCTTATTAGAGTCAGTATAAGTTCTTGTTTACGTTATTTAGACCCCCCTCTGTTTCATTTATGCATCTGGCAGATGCCTTTATCCAAAGCGACGTACAGTACATTTAGTGTATACAATTTCTCAGTACGGGTTCCCTGGGACTCAAACCCACACTCTTTGTATTGCTAACACAATGCTTTACCAGTTGAGCTACAGAAATACCTTGGTTACTTGGTTATTGTTTCCTTGGTTACTGAATATGTTCACCTGTGACTTTAGCTTGCGTTTTAGTTTGTGTATTTATACCCCAGTTCTGTTCCTGGTCAGCCCTTGTTGGTATGGCAGCTGTAGTTCCTGCATTCTCTCACTGAGAACTGTACTATTCCATGTCAACTGGATGTAAATACTTTGCATAGAAATTATTTAACAGTTGAACAACACTAAAGTACTAATGAGTGTATAAATGAGAAATGAGTGTATAAATGTACCTATCAGAACAGAAAAAGCTGTAAAAATGTGTGACAGGTTTGGCTCTTTCTGGTGCAGTCCTCATTCTGCTTTATTTATTAGTCCAGCACCAGTTACACAAAAATATTCTTCTGTTGGACTGCACTGCAGTTGAACTGCATGAATTTATGAATAAGCTAAATAAACAGGTGTTGAAAAGATAATTTATTACTTAAATTTGAATTTCTTTTGGTGAAAGTGAAAGTGTTGAAAATGTGAGCTGGACAGACGAGTCACTGATCTGGAGATTATTTTCAGAATACAGAGAGAAACTCTGTGGTAAATTTTAATCTGCAGTTTATATTTATGGTGCATTTTGTCTGTGGAGTTTGTAAAACATGGGGCCTTTGTTGGGAGATTTATTCTTACTAAAATCCACGGCAACATTTACATTTAATAAAATGGCCTTTGATGTAGAGCGTCATGTCAGTTTCAGGAATATGCACTTTCGTTGCACGGTCGGAGTGCTGCAGGGTTTTGGAAATCTAAGCAGCAATAATTAGAATAATTAGAAGAAGAAACTCTGTCTGGTCAATGAGGAGGCGACATCTTTTGTACACACTTTTTTGTGTGTATGTTCGTTTTCTCTGAATCACTCGTACACACATTTGAGAAATGATCTTAGATCAGATGTAGGATGTTTTTTTACACAATAATTGATAAATAAAGCCCATGTTTAATATAAATGTATATTTTTGGCCACAGTTGTTGTTACACGCAAACTCTGTGTAGCTGATGTGTCTGTCAGATGTGTGTCAGGTGTGTCTGTTTCCCATACAGAAATGTAATATATGACGTATATGTACCTGTATCGAAAGTGATATTGCTACATATGTGTGTGTGACATATATTAGTGATATACTAGTTATATACTGTAGGTCACATGTAAATAATTTGCTATGTATGTGTAATTGTATGTAATTATATATATATATATATATATATATATATATATATGACATAAATTAATAATAATTATATATGGGATAATTATATGTCAATATAAGGAATTGTTCCAATTTTAATATATGGCATATATGGACATTGGATATATGTACATATATTAAACTTTCATATGGGTTATCATCTGCATGTGGGTCTGTTTATTCAGCTGCTGTGAAACACCTGGATGATGGTGATCCATCATGGGTAATTGGTGATCCATCATGGGTAATTCCCATTTCATCATAACTTCAGCCCTTCACTCAGACTGATGGCAGACAGCAGTACCACATTCCAGCAGAGCTGCTGATAAACACCTGGATGTCCTGTTGGAGGAAACTTACCTCAGACAGCTTCTGTGACTTTCTTACATTTGTCACTGTCAACTGGTTGGTGATGCCAGGATGGCTATGGGCTTTCTTTAGTTGATTGAATACCAGATGTGCTGCATCACTGTGGATAATTTAGCATGATTTAGCATGATGCTAACATTTTTGCTTGACAGATATATTAAAAAAAGTCTTATCCACGATGTTATGCAGTTGCTAGTGTGCTATAAATGGTTGCTAAGGTGTGACTAGGAAGTTACCAGGGCCACTGACAGCCTGAATCAAATAAGCACTCCCACATGTCTCTACAATGTTTTAATGTTGAAGTGTACCTTATTTATTCCTTACAAAGTTAGTTGCTGGGGTGCTCAGAATGGTTGCTAGGAAATGGCTGGACAGTTTCCTTGATGATAAGGTTTACTTGTCAGTCTGAGTCAAAAGGTGCCACCCACTTGTCTCTACAATGTTCTGATCCCTCCCACCTTTTTCAGTTGAAATCAATGGAGTGGTGGCTAGGGAACTGGTTGCTAGAGAGTGGCTAAAAATGGCACCATTTGTTGCTGCTTGCAAAGCTGAGCGATATAAGCCCATCCCTAACTCTCTATGACATTCTGATGCAGAGCTATGACATCACAAAGATCTTCTCAATGTTTAAGGGATGGTTCACCCAAAAAAAAATTCTGTCAATAATTATTCACCGTCATGTCGTTCCACACCCATAAGACCTTCATTCTACTTTCTGACCCTCCCATAGACAGTAATGAAAATACCACTTTCAAAGCCCAGAAAGGTGATACGGACAACGTTAAAATAGTCTGTGTGACTGCAGTGGTTCAGCCACAATTTAATGAAGTGGCAAGAAAACTTTTGCGCGCAAAAAAAGAAAGCACCTGGATGTATGCGCGTCATGCTCATGTGGTGCTTGATTATCAGCATTCGTGTTTGTACAACTATGCTTAAGTATTTGCATGCATATCAGGTGCAGTCAGGTGGCACGGCTCGAACACTGATGGACGTCACACACACAGACCATAAAGAAAATTACTTTCATTGAGGGCTGAGATCAATTGCTTAGTTGGAGAGTGAGAGATATTTGTAACCACTTTACAAATGTAAGTAGTTGCTGTGAGTTGATAGACTGTCTTCTCTGCTTAAGCATTCATAACATTCCCTGCCTGTAGAGGATCTAATTCCTCTGTGGTAAACAGTACCAGAAACAAGAATTTACTTCCTTAACAGACCACAAAACACAACACTTTCTCACTGGGGTGAGACACTGAGACAAGAGAAAACAAAAGGACTTTATTCCAAACCCTAGTGAGCTGCTTTACTTTATAGACAGCTACTTCTGAAGGTAGCACTGTAACTCATATGAAAGCTCATAAGTGACTGATTTGTTATATATGTAGATTGCTCTATATAGGCACGAACTTCAGCTATGTTATACAGTCAACCTTTCAGAGCATTCTTCGGATCTGGAGCATGACTATGATGCCTTAAAATGTCACCTACATAGTTGACTCTAGGTTGTAGAACAGAGCCCATTTTTCTGCCCATTTATTTAGTCACTTTTATGTGCTTGTTTTTATTTCTTAAATTTTGCTGCAGGTGAACATACATTTCGTGACAGTACTACAAATGGGGACAGTGGGAAAGATATTAAATTGTTTAACAAGCTATTACCATCAAAGAGGAGCTAGAAAGTAAAAATAAATAACAGAGGCATGTTGTGAAGGAGGCAAAGACATCAAAGGCAGCCACACTGCATGTAAACCTACATCTTCACTGCAACTTTCAGGATGCCGCATTTTGCAATTTACATCCCTTGCTTTCAAAGTAGCAGCCGACACATTCACAGCAAGTTATTTATTTAGGACAGTTTGTTCTGTCTTGCCACACCCTGCAGAGCTGTGCACAGACATGAGACAGCCTCATTGTGTAGTTTGAGCCATTTCTATGTGTGCGCTGATGAGCGTCTGTGTCGTGCTGGTTTTCATTTATGCAATTACTAATTAGCATATCACAAAGATCAGAAATGCTAAGGAGAAGTTCCCTCATCCTCATTTAGTGAGTTTGACATTTCAGAGAGAATATCACTCTGAGAAAACTGCTCCCCTTAAGCAGTTCCTTGGGGGAGCAGAATATTTGTGCCATAACCAACCCAGATTTGTCCAAACGCACTCAACTGTTCTATGTGTACAGCATAAGCAGTAGAAATTGTATAAATTCAATTTTATTGATATAGCACTTTTTACAATGTTACATTGCTTCAATATGATAAATACTTTTACTGTAACTAATCTTATTTGTCTTTTAATGTCTTAAGAAATTGAAAGAAAAAATTGCTACAAGTGAAAACAAAATGGAGCTCCATTAACTCTCCTGAGCTGTAAATAAATAATGTTTTAAGAAGCAGCATTTTATGTATCATATAGTAGAGAGTATTGAAAACCAAATTGCTTTTCTATTTTTTTTTTTAAGCACAAACATCTCTAAATTTTGTTACATTTTTTTGTTACAAAAACATTCAGGTCAGACATTTTGGTGTGTTGTTTTGAATCCTGAAGAACAGAGAGGCTGAAAATGATACCTGGAATGAAAGTGAGGATCAAAACTCCTCAGGCTGTGTGTGTTTGTGTGCATGTGCGTGTGTGTATGTGTGAGAGAGAGAAACAGTAAGCTCATAATGCGGGAAAGCAGTGTGAAGTCTCTGCATTATTCAGAGAAACAGATGGAACGGTAAACAGAGAGAGGGAGCACAAGGCCCTGGAGTCTCCTCATTGTAACCATGAGCAGGTCTGGCACACACTCAACCTCCTTAACACCTGAAGAAATGACATGGCTGTGAGGGATTGCTCAGTTCATTTTATGTGTTCTGAAATTAAATGAAACAAAACACCAGAGGAGTGCTGGTCCACTGAAATGAGAAAACATCTGAAGTTGGGTCTGAACACGTAAAATCAGGCCTATAGGCAGGTTAGGGTAATGTGTTGTAGAATTGCGTGATACAAAGCCTTTAAAAGCACCTGCAAAATACAAAATGAGATTGTATGTATTTTGTCTGAAGGAAGGCTGTGCAGGCAAGGCTGAAGTGTGGAAAAGACCGAAAGCAATATGCAGCATCTTGTTCCCTGTCTTAAGGAACTGGGTTATATACGTAACCTGAGATATTCCCTTTAAAGGGAACTTGATGCTGTGTCAAGCTTGACACTGTGGGGAACGATGATGCCCACTACAGCACAGTGAGGGAAGGCCTGCCCCAGATGCTGTGAAACACTGGCACAGAAAACATCAGGAGCAGAAATAGGCTTGTCAGTCCAAAAGAACCTGAGCGCCTGGAGTTGAATTCAAGTCTAAACTGTAAAATCGAACAAATGTATGCGGGGAGGACCAGCCAGAGCTGCATCTATGCCCTTTGTGAAGTTGCGCAGTGATAGAGCTAGGCCAAAAGGAAGAACTCGATATTGGTAAGATTCACCCTCGAAAGCAAACCTAAGAAACTTCCTGTGTTCTGGCAATATCTTGATGAAAGTATGTGTCCTTCAGATCTATTGTGACAAGACAGTCCTCGGGCTGAATTTGACACAAGATCTGCTTGAGTGTTAACATCTTAAATCTGCATCTCAGAGATCAATTAATGTGATGCAGATCTAGAATTGGACGCAGCCCCCATCCTTCTTGGGAACTATAAAACATTGTCTGTAAAAGCCCAGATCCCTCATGTGAGAGGGAATATGTTCCCTAGCCCCTTTCGCCAAGTGTTATTGAAGAGAGGCGGACGGGAGGGCAAACTGAATTCTGTACGCTCTGTCTGCTGTACTCACCAGACATGGGGATAAACTGGGCAGAAGTCTCCACGCTGCCAGAAAATCTGAGAGAGGTATCATCTATTTGTCCAGTCTCATGAACCAAAGAAATGGCAGGAGGGGCTCAGAGGGGGGTCTGGCATGAGGTGTTGACGTACACAGGAACCCCCCTTCATGCTGTTTAGTGCTGCTGGTGTTTAGTGCTGCTGGTGTTCTTCCCAGCCTTTGAGGAAAGCTTGGTCCTCAGTTTGAACTTCCTCTTGGGCTGTGGGACCTGCATGTGTTGCCCAGCCCCCCTTGGTCTCTGCGGGGAGAAATTGAACTTCTGTGCTGGCCTTCTGGTAACTTGCACAGAAGTGCGAGTTACCTTTACCAAGGGCACTGACACAACCCCATACCATGACAGACCCTGGCTTTTGGATTTGTTGCTGGTAACAGTCTGGATGATCCTTTTCTTCTTTGGTCCGGAGCACACGGCATCCATTTCTCCCAAAAAATACCTGAAATGCTGATTCATCTGACCACAGTACACGTTTCCACTGTGTGATGGCCCATCCCAGATGCCTCTGAGCCCAGAGAAGTCGACTGCGCTTCTGGACACCGTTAACATAGGGCTTCCTTTTGGCACAGTACAGTTTTAACTGGCATTTGTGGATGTAACTATGTATAACTACGTGGTACTTGACAAAGGTTTGCCAAAGTAGTCCTGAGCCCATGTGGTGATATTGCTAATAGATGAATGACGATTCTTGATGCAGTGCTGCCTGAGGGATCGGAGAGCATGGTTGTTCAGCTTAGGCTTGCGTCCTTGTCCTTTACGCCCTGAAATTCCTCCACATTCCTTGAATCTTTTAATTATGTTATGCACTGTTGAAGGTGAAAAATGGGTTCTATCTTTCTTTGAGGAACATTGTTTTTAAACATTTCAATAATTTTCTCACGTATTTGTTGGCAAACTGGCGATCCTCGGCCCATCTTTGCTCCTAAAGGACTAGACCTTTCTTGGATGCTGCTTTTGTACCAAATCATAATTACAATCACCTGTTGACATCACCTGTTTCAAATCACATCATTATTTAACCAATTTACCTGATTACTAGCCCTAAATTGCTCCTGTTCCAACTTTTTTGAAATGTGTTGCAAGAACAAAAATAGGAATTTTGTTTTTTTGAAGAAAAAACAATAAAAATCATGAACACATTAAATAATGTGCTGTTGTATTGTCTGCAATGAAATACAAGTCAAAGTAAATTTAGAAATCACTACTTTTTTTTATTTGTGTTTTCCATACTGTCCCAACTTTTTCTGATTTGGGGTTGTATTAATTTAATATTAATTTATTATATATATATATATATATATATATATATGTATATAGTTTCCTATATGGCTGACACTTCTTTTTGAACAACCTGCTTGCATGCAATGACTGACCACAATTTAAAGCCAAGTTGTGTACCAATAAAACTAATGTCAATGTTAAACTAAAGATTTATACTTTTAAACTTAGACTTAAACTCTTGCAAACCCAACCTATATTCCAATTTAATGTTGCATTCACACTAGAAGTACCCAAAAACTGTAGCTTGAGGCTACAGTGATTATAATGAGGCCTGCATTATTATCATCAACAGATCTGTCCACACTTGACATACACCTAGCATGTTTACCATGTTTCTACCAACTATAAAAAAGATCTGCACCATACCATGTTCCCCTCTTGCCTGTTTTATATATAAATGTTGTCATTATCGATTAACATTTTAAATAGAATTAATTGTGATATGCTGATATCACAATCACATATAAATATTTGCTGAAATTTGCTAATTTAGATAATTTATAGACATTGTTACTGTTGCAGAAAAAAATATTGAAGAAACATTATAGAAAGTTGCTTTTTAAGTTAATAATGTATGTTTTTGTATCACTGCGTATCACTGACCTACAATAAATACGTTTTCCAACTAAGTTTCTCTAGTCATTTTTATTTGTATAGCACCATTACAATACCTATTGATTCATGTGCAAATAATGTGTTTACTGAATAAATGAAAAGATGCAAAGTCTCCATGACTCTTTGACTGTTGCTACAGTTTGATAACAGCTTTACTGCATCTGAAAACAGAAGTGAGACATTTATTCTAGATTTTTCCAGGAATGTCTTTATGTTGGTGGAAAGTCTCTTCACCTCCTGATAGCAATCACTAAGTGGTCTAAATTTATTTATAAATAAATATCTTCTGTGGAAGAAAAATGTTCATTCAATTATTACATTCGGTCCAATGCATTTCTCCAGAAGCTGCACTGTTATGACTGAAAATTGCTACCCAAATGCGTTCACAACATGCCTGTGGCACGTTATGGATGCCAATCCTGAGCTTTACCAGCTCCTGTTATGCCAAGATCCAGACCATCATCAGCCCTGCACCTGTGCCCATCTGCCCCAATCCTTATCCAACAGAGCAGAAATGTCTGCGTCTGTTGTACAGTGACCATAATGTACAGCAAAAATTATAAAATTAACAAGAGGCCTCAGTTTTATCAAACTCTAACTTCCTATGACATTACAACCCTCCTGTTTCTTCCTGCTGTGGATGGGTTTAGGATTAAGTGTGGAGGCAACCAGAAAGCAGCCTCTTCAGTGTACGAGTCAATTTTCAGTACATGAGGGGAAAGTGCAACCCTGAAAGTCTGTTCTAGCTTCTACTATAATCAGCCAATCATCAATATCTAAACACTAACAATTCTTCTGGAGCTTAACAAACATAACTTATGGTACTGTTAATGTACAGGTTTAATAGTTGATCTGAAATGTATTGTTTTGTTGTGACCTCAGCCAGTGATTTTATAGATATGTTTCCGCCTTTCAGGTGTTCAGGACTTGGTCTTCTATGACTGAAATAGCTGCTTGGGGGTATTGCAAAGATGACCAACAAATGCGGAGACTTCCTTAAAAGGACATTGTGTTAGTCATATCAAATAACCCCAGACATAATGATCAGGACCGAACCAGACTTTATCCTGCTTATTACAGGGCCATTTAGCAAGAAAATTAATAGACATCAAATATAGATTTTAGTTCAAATTATTTTCTAATGCAAAAGGAAAAATATGGAGTGATATGAGAGACACGAAATGAGCACAGCTATGTAGGAAGTCAGTTTAGATGATATATTTTAAATTAAGTTTTAGTAAAGGATGAGAGCACTAAGTGAATGCGAGACACACACACTCGACTTCTGCCCGCAACCCCTTTGCCCAATGCTCATTGGCTTTTTCCTCTCGGGCCAATGTTTATTGGTGTGTTTTTCTACTACTCAAAGGTTAAGACCCTCAAGCGAGACCCCAAGGATCAATACATTGTTGTAACGTTGAATGTGACTGACTGAAAGGAAACATGGCTGTGTGTTAATGCCTCCAGTTGAAGAGATGCTGGACAGCTACAGTATCTCTCTACGGGTGAGCCATCCACATTGAAGGCACCGTCTCAACCAAACAGTTGCATTTGACTTTGTGTTAGAATGGCAGACTACATGCAGCAGCTGATCAGGCTGGGAGGCTGGAGCAGCCCTGGACACAGTGGTTGTTTTGCAGACTTAGCAGGCCGACCTGTTAAAGGACCTGGGCAAGGGTAAGGGGCTCCCACCTGAGGCGATAGAGGAGCTGCATCACCCAAATGATTTAGCTCTCCATGCCAAAGTGCATTGTTAGGCCTCTGCTACATAGAGCTCTGACCAGACAGCAGCATCTAGTTGCTAGGTGTTATATGTGCCTCCTTAAGTTATTACATAGAGGCCTCTGTCCTTAGCGCTCAGTTAGCTCTACTGAATAGCAATTATGAGTTGATAGGCTCTCTGTAAACCTATATCCAGGCGTCCTCTTGTTTTACAGTCGTCATGCTGAGGCCTCTGTTCTTCTTTATTCTTTTTGACTTGTGCTTGGAGGCATACCTCATAATGTCCCCTAGGGGATGCAGTGTCTTGTTCCCTTCTCCGGAAACCAATGGAAACATGCGTAACCATGACGATTTTAAAGTATTTGGAGCACTCAGAGAGGGTGTCTCTTTGAGCAGGGTTGTTTCTCCAATACATTCATAGTCACATACAGAACTCTGTTCCTTTATAATTAACTGCAGATCACAACCATTCTAATATTCAGTATAACAGCACTTCCATTCATAGCACTCATTAAGTGTACAATAATTACTGTACACACACATATGCTGTCTGAAGTCATTCATTCATTCAATATTCAGTATGTAATAAATGAGTGAATTCGGACAGATACACAGCTGTAGATACATCATGCCCTGAATGTTGAAAAGAAAAAAAATCCAATCTGTTAATAAATAAAATATATTTCTAAAAAAATTCAATCGGATTTCAGGCCTCAAATGAAGGTGGTTTGGATTGGGCTTGGAAAAATGTTGCTGAAACAAAACAGATTAGAGTCAAATACACTTAAAGTCTTATTTTTGTTGCTTATCTACACAAGTCTTAGTTTTCTTTGTGAGAGTCAAAGGGTTCCCCTATGGCTTTTGATAGAAGTTACCTGACTCGCATAAAGATATTTACAGAAATATCTCGTCTGCCTAGAGCTGCCATCATCCACCTGTTTCTTGTAACAAATTTTCAGAGTGCACTCAAACATTAATAACACAGAAATCACTTTTTTCTGTTTTCCTGCTGTTGAAATGGCCAAACCCCGAGCTTGGGCTGATGTGTTGTTGTTTAGAAAGGTTTATACTCAGTATATATTCATTGTCTCAAAACATGTTGTGCGTGTTAAACTGTTATAATCTGTGTGAAGAGTCAGAGGATGAAATAAGGACTTCATACCTTCAGTATATAATGGTGTTCCACACATAAAACCATATGCTCACATGGGTCCAGTTGTCTATGCCAAGCCTTCACAGTATAACATCCAATTACATTTTATAAATCTGAGAAATTGATATATTCATCATTGTTAAATCAGGTTTAATATGAGGCATTGAGTTTGTTCACTTATGACTCTGATGTTGTTCTGGAGCAAGTTCACCCTTGTGCACAGACAGATTCACTGAACTGTATTTGGCTGAACAATGACTCTGTGTTTGCACATATAATTATTCATATGGGCATGGATCCTTGCTCACTAAAGACTTTTTGTTCTCCAGAGGTTTTATAGGACATCATTCGAGAGAGAAACAGTGTGGTAAGTAGCTTTATAAGATACAGAAAGTACATGTTATTTATTTAGCAAAATTATATTGATTAGGCTGAAGGACTGTAACCATTCTCCTTATTTAAAGAAGATGCCTTCTACGAAATTTATTAAGGGAGGGGCCCACCAACCAATCTTAATATATGTACCTTAAATCAAATAAAAACCTCAAAGTATAACAAGTACAAACCAAAAGAAAAAAGAGACCCACAAATGCAAGTTATTAAATCATTATTAATACGAAAATCAGCATGGACTATTACAGCAGATGAGTATGAAATGAAAAGGCTCAACAACTTGTAAGCTTTTGACATAGCACAACATAGAAGTGTATAATACTCATGGATGGAAAATAGATTTGCACACCATCCAATAAAATCATGAATGTCTTTTTGTGAATGTCTCTTGTACTTATCATTAATGAAGATGATATCGACAAGGAGTCAAGGATAAGTCAAGGAGTGTCCACAGTTTGTCCAAACATTCATCCATCTGCTCCCCATAATGCTTCAGACATGGAGTAAATATCAGGTGGTGAAGTAGAAGTCTTAGCACAAGAATACTTTCCATGTGCACTCAGTGAGCATACACGCATTATGAAACTTGTGTCCTAAAATGCTTAATGTGGCTTAATTCATTAATTAATTCAAAGACCAAGTAACAAGATTCATGATACACCTTATTAATAAAGCATACTATGTACAGAAATGCAGAAAAGCCCAAATATGAATGTAAACTGCTAAATGATGTGTTAATGTCTGGTATTCCGGAGAGATCGGAGGAAAAAATAGTGATGCAAGATAGACAATTGTCTATATCGTTGTAGTGTTTGCTGCTTTATCTTGTATTTATTTGTTTTTACGTAATGTATAGGCTATTTTGTTTCATTCTCACATTCATTACTTTTGCTGGTGTCATGCGGATTGCTTTTTCTGAGTTTAATAAGTTATATTTTAAAGGCTGTAATGTAGAACAATGTTAGTCCTTCTAAAATTCCTTCCCCCAATACATACATTAATATCATAATTGTGTGACATCGGCTGATGGCTTAAATGAATGACTACTAGTCGGCTAGGAAAATATATAGTCGGGGCAGCCCTAAGAAAAGCAAAACTTTATTCTGTGTAGATAGTTTTTCAGTTAAATATGTGCTCCATTTCATTCAATAAAAAGTATTTATTTTACCTTGTAATTGTGTCTTATTTTAAAATGGATCAACCAAAATATAAATAATGAAGTGGGTACATGTGAAATGAATTACAGTATAGATGCTCAGGTTACTCCTCAGATCATTTAGAGCCCTCCTGTAATGAAGAGTGAGACATGTGAGGATCCATGTGCAGCGTTTTATTTGTGATCAGACAGGCAGGGGTCAAGAAACAGCAAACAATGTTGTAAGAGACAAGACTGAGGCAAAACAGTAGACAGACAGGTTGTGGCAGGCAGCAAACAATTAGATATCCAAGTTACAGTCCAGTAATGGAGGCAGGCAGCTAACAATCCAAAACAAGGTAAACAATCCAAGTCAAAACACTGGTAATCCAATAATGCATTGGAAACCCCTCAGTACCATCACCAGGGCAAAACAAGACTTAACGAAGTAATGGAGCATGGCTGGGGTTTATATACAAGGGATAATGAGTAACAGGTGTGGCAGGAAGCAATCAGACCTAGGTATGGGGCACTATGGGAAATGTAGTCTGAATTAAGATTAAAACTCAGGAGACAGTTGCCTCTGGGAACAAGGTGGAGCAAGGACCTCCGCAACACCTCCCATTATTTACTTAAAGTATGGCGGCCTGCCACAGTCTGATTCATCCTGCTATAGTTTCAAAATGAACAGAGAATATTTTTACACTTCCTAAATATCTCTAACATTGTTTTCTTGCAGCAAAGCATCTGTCACTCACAGTCAGTCATACTCCACTCCCCATACTCCACTCCCTCATGCTCCTGCCACCACCCTGTTTTGGCTGTTTAAACACACAAGCATACATCAATGACTTTTTGAGTAAACTTTAAGACAGTTGCACACTACATGATAATTGGGCTGAATTTGGGTTGATTTTCCCCCTTATGACAATCCTAGGTGGTTGTACCGATTATCTTATCTGATTTTCCTGTGGTGTGTTAAGAGTGAATTAATCTGCTTGACAGCACGTCATGGCCGCCCCAATCACATATCCGAAATCACTTGTGTTTATGAACAGTTAAGAACTGTTAAGAACAGTTAAATTCTTAATTTTTTATTATGTCTGTAGTCTCACATTTTGAAAATCTGATAAGATTTCAAAAATCTTTTAGTGTGACGCAGCCTTTAGCATTCATTCAGTAGGAAAACATTGCTATTACTGTCCTGCAAGCACAAAGTCTTGGTTTTCCGGTGCAGGATCGCTTCTTTCGGTGTCTGCTGTGTGCAGTGAGTGGTAGGAAGAAGCTACACTTGTTTCCAAGCACCTGACACTGTTACTGACTTGACTGTTACTGAAGTTTGTCTGTAAATATGCACATACTTTATTACCCACACAGTGGTTGTGCATTGCATAAAACAAAAAAGGGAATATAGCCAAAATCACAGGGTATAGCTGCCCTTTAACTGTGTTTCTGTCACTTTTTTTCAGACAATGAAAACAAATATCATAAATAAATAAATTATAAATAAATAAATAACTGCTGGTTGACATGTCATATTAATGGGTTATGTTTTGTTACTATTTTATACTACTTTCATGTCTGACAACAGAAATAGAATATATGTAAATGAGAACAGCTTTATTGGGCATTTAGTTGTATTAAAATGCGTGACAGTTCAGAGAGTAGAGGGAAAACCGATCAAAAGTGCCAACACTACTCGGAATGCAAATACTATGGGATGATGTCACAAAATATGCTGATTAGTATGTGATGTCATCTAGTGCCACAGTCTTACGAAATCCTGTGGGAAACACTGGCATTTATAACTTATAGTTGATTTGTCCTAAGTGTCTTTCAGAAATAGTTTTCCTCATGTTCCTCACATTTTCCTCATGGTAATCACAGTTGTTTACTGTATACGGTACTGTGCATTCAAAGTATGTGTATGATCATTTGCAAGACTGTAAGAGAGAGGAACCAATGAAAGAGTGTGTTCAGTAGGTGACAGAGGTGGGCTTAGACCCTCTCAGAGAGGCAGGGTGGTGGACTTCAGTGGCCAGTGAACTGTTATATCAAATGAAGTTTGAGCCATGATGTTACAATGTGTCACATACCAGGGCAATAGCTGCTGTAAATCAACCACATGTGAGAAGGTCAGCTGAAGTCGAACTGTAATTCTGTGAAAAAACCCATTGCTTCTGCAGGCCAATACTGCTGTGACATCACTCAAAACATCAGTGCAAGTCATTTTTACACTGTTCAGTATCAATACATTTACATTATCAGCACTATAAACACTTTTTTGCTGTCAGACATAGACACAAGATGTCACAGTATATCTGCATTCATCACACCTTTTCATAACATACATATACATATATAACTGAAGTGTTATGGATATGATGTTGATTTGGTTTGGTCATTTAAATGTATTTTTAAATTTAATGACTTGGTAAAATATTGGTATTTTTTACTCAGCACCTCCGAGTAAAGGTGAAGGAAACTTGTATCTTGTTTGCTAGTGAATTAAATAACTGTTAAAATTAATAATTTAAAACTAAACTAAATTGAAACATTTATATTGTGTTAAATGTTCTTATCACGTTACAACGATTGTGTATTTAGAAACAATAATTTTGCGGAAATATGTATAATTGTAATGAAAGCATGAGTGTTTTAAGTTTTGAAAATATTCCACTTGCTTGTAGTAACAAAGTGAATGAAAACAGTATGTTGATCAGGGTTCCAAACATGTAATTTTCCATGTTAATTAATCTCTGAAAAAGTTTTTGTTACTGTATCTTTAAGGCATCTTTATGGTGATGACCTCAGCTATGACTGACTACCTCTTATGTGTTTAATCATTATAACATCATCATCATGAGTTTTAGAATTAGATGAGTTGTAGAGTCATGACAACAGGCCACCCATAATCCCTTAACTGATCATCTGATAAAAACCGTCCACAAATAATGATGTTTTATGTAGCGAAAATGTGTTAAAGGGAAATTAATAGTGAGACTTGTTCAACGATAGTTATGTCATATATGAACAAGTTCACTCAAAATTAATGTTAATATATTCTGCACCATTCCCTGTGTAAGGGAAACATATATACATATATAAAATTATTAATAATTAATCAGGATCAATGATTTGGGGAATTCTTAATCAATGTAATACATTGATTTAACACTCTTGTAGAGCATGTAGCAAAGAACAGAAGAATTAGGGACTCCAGATTATAAGCATCAACCAACACCACAATTATGTAGCAAATTGAATGTCAAATCAATGAAACAGTGTTGTTTAAAACACTATTTCATTCGTAGAACGAAACTCAAAGGAAAATACATATAATTAATCATGATTAAATATGCATATTTTATAGTACCTGATCAGCAGGGATGATTCCTATAATCAGCTTTTACATTCGTCCAGCGAGTGCATACGCGGCCTTATTGAATCTAAGAAACATTATTTGTCTGGCGTTGAAAACAACGCTTCTCTGCTGTAACAGGATTTTAGAGCATGTAGAAAGATTGAACACGGTTTAAGTGACCTTATTTGTGAGCGTTAAACGCAGCAACAATCAAGGGTGGATACACATGGGTGTTTATTAAACTACACTACAGGGGAACATGTAACATATAACTAGACATAAACCTACTCACATTAAACACATAACCAAGAGCAAGGAGAGAGAGAGAGGATGTTAAGCCTGTGCAAGTTAAATCAGCTAAGCATTCTGAATGAACCACCAATAGAATCACCTTATTAAAGGGGCAGCTGTTCTATGTGTATAGAATATGGATACTTGCATTGAGCTCTAGTGCAGAGCGCAAATCCAAATGCGCATGGAGAGAGAGTCCTGAGTGGTTCAGAAGTGATGGAGTTCGTCAAGTTCCAGAGATTGACGAAGTTAGCTGAAGTCTCAGATGGACTGAGCCAGAAGCTGGACCAAACTTGCATACCTATCTACAGAGTTACAGTAAAGATACATAGTTTTGCAACCAGCATACCATGGGAATGTATACAACTATATACAGTTACAACTGTTTAGTTGTAAGTTAGAAAGAGTTCTTCCTTTGGATAGAAGTGTTCTTTCTTGGGCCTCCTGGGGTTACTGGAACTCCATGTGGTGCCCATGGAATTCTTTTGAAGCTTGTGCAGGGTGTCATAAACTGTCCTGGTATCAGAGGGTGCTGATAGCAATCTGGAGGAGGTTTGCCTCCAGGCTCTCTGGAGCCTAGGGTCTTTTAACCTCCCACACTAGGTTTGTATGTCTTAAGTAAAAGGGGGTATTTTATGATCCATACATGATCCAAATATTGGGCCACGCCAGACACTACATTTATCATTCTGAAAAGTCATGATGATGAGTTGATACAATTATTGCTTTTGTGGAAAAACTCATTATTTGGTTTGCCAGGTTAATGGAATCAAACATATTAGGTTGGGTACCTTAGAGCTTAAAAGCTTAAGTTAAATAGATATTGACAAAGATATTTTCTGCTTTGTTGAGTTTTTGTCTGTACTCATAATGTTCTTATGGAAGTTCTGATCACAGAAATTCAGATTTTGTAGTTGTAAAAGTTAGGCTGAAAGAGCAGGGACAATCCAAGTTCTATAAGAACATATGTCCCTTTTACACAACTAGTTTCCCATGTAACTGTACTGCACTCTACTGTACTCTTGTTCTAACATTGTGTGTGTCTGTCTTTCCAGCTGGCTGCACATTTGACGAGGACTCAGACCACAGCCTCTGTGCATACAGGCAGGGAGAGGAAGATGATTTTGACTGGCAGCTGGTTCGAACCTATAGCTGGCCTCACGTGACTTCTGACCTTACACAGGGTGAGTTGTGCTCTTTTCTGAGTGCTGAGATAAACAGACTCAGTTGTATTCCACAATAAGATTATTGTAGTGCATTTATCTATGTGTAAAAATGGCTGTATCTGGAATGTTTGACGAGCAACAGTTGACAGCTGCAGTTCTGGGCAAAGGTTGGACCAATCTGCAAACACAGCATTTAAAGGCATCACAGATGCACTCCAGTCAAACTTATGTACAGTAGGCAGCAAAATTATGCGTGTGTTTTCCCTTATGGAGAAGGCAATCCCAGAATGCCTTGCATTCGCAAACATTTAGCTTATTTATTGACTGGTTTATAAAATAATAATTTATTTACATATATTTAAATATAATATTAATATTTAATTATATTTATGAGCAGCACTTCGATAAGAAAATAGTACATTTCATATACAGCGAGATTCCATATACTCCTATCCATCTATAACACATCCACACATGATATGTCACACAGTCGATATGATAGCCAATCAAAGAGCTTGTCCCACAATGGCCATGACCACAGCCATCCCACCATGGCAAATTTGCCTTGTTTTACCAGAGCAAGGCCTAAAGTGTCACTGAATAGCTAAATGGAGAAGCTAAAAGGAAAAGCTGAATGACTAAGCAAATCTAATAGTAAATAGGAAAAGGAAAAGCAGCAGGGAATTGAAAATGCAAATGGTAAACAGAATTTCCCTTTTAAATGCCTGATTAAAACCTGTCCTCATTCATTTTGTTTATTCTGTTTTAACAAATTTTAAATCTTTCAAATACATTTTTAAATTCCACAATTTATTTAGGAATCTTTTAATGGATTTTAAACTGAGGTACTATTAAGTATTTGTTTGTTTTTGCAAATCCATTTTATTTGAACTATTTATTTATGTATTTAATTATTTGGATTAATGTATTACTATTTTATTTACATATATTATTAATTACACTTTTTATTGCCCATTGAAATTTCAAATAAGTAATTACTTTGTAATTTTAATTTATGTGTATTCAGTAATATCCACTGTGCAATGTGTCTATTATCAGTGCTTCTAGTTGGGCTCTAGGCACTCTCTTGCTGTTCAGGTAGGGATGTTTGTTTTAACTTGAGAGTTTATACAGATTTAGCAATAATCAACAGGCTCCAAGTGCTTGGGGAGCTACACAGAAACACAAAGAGCAATTCCTTACACTAATAAAAGTAATCAAGTTTTAAATATTAATTTATGTGGCAGAATGCAGATGCTTCAGGGTTTCCTTTAGCTAGTAAATAGAAAAATATTACATTTTAGCCACGACAAAAAATTGTTAGGCATACTGTGAAAATATTATCACAAAGCAGACAAGCCTGATATTTAAAAAAAGGATGGATTGGACTGTCAATAATAAAATGTCAATAATTTACCAAACACAGAGGTATAATTTAATATGCATGTCACACAGAATGTAAACATCCATTTGGGTAAAATCTCCGGGTGAAGATGACATGACTCACATCTTTCAATGTTATTTTTAATAATGCAATTTTGTAGTAGGAGGACAATACCAACGTAAACATAGAATTTATGTCTTATATGTTGTAAATTTATGTTTGTCTATCAGTAAGCAGAACAAAGAAGAGAGCAAGATATATAAAAATATGCAGGATGTGTCCCAAACCAGTCAAGGCTTGGAGCAGAGTTCAGTTATTTATGGTTGCCTAGCAACATCACAGCCTGCTGTATCAATATTGAATTCAACCTAGATGTAGTCACAGATGGCCATATATTGTATCAGTTATTCTACATGACAAAAAGGATGTGGAAGTGAAGACAGTGAAGACTCCCAGTGAAGACAAATCTTAAGCTATGACATGTTGTAAAAAATGATCACTGGCACTTTGTGTTAATGTTTCTGCGAGTAGATGTCCAATGCAGCACGTATCTGCAGGGTTAAATTCTATCAAAGCCACTAAAGACATTCCATCTGAGACAACAGCTTACTTTGTTGGGTGCTGCCAGCTCAATAGTATTGATCTATGGCGAGGTATGTACCGCATGCCAATGAGTAGAACTTAGAAACAGATTTTCTATTTAAAAAGTCTTTAATAGAAAATAAATGACAGTCCATCCTGCCGGCTTTGATTGGGGGTGCAGTCAACATATCCAAAGAACACAGAAAGTCACCACCAGGCATTCACACCCCTTCAGTTTACTGATTATTTAAAGGCACAATATGTAAGATTTTTGTATTAAAGTATCCAAAAAAACCCTGTACAGTGTAATATATTTTGTTCAACTGTGTACTTATCACAGATGTTTCCAAGTTTTTGTGAATCCAGAGAAATTTTCAGTTTTAAATAGTGCACTGTCACTTGTTGCCTATCAATGATGTAATATACACAGGTTATCTCAGGTTTATTGTTGTTGTTTCACACAGTCATCATGGAACACATTTACTCGTTATCATTAGCAGCAGTTCTGTTGCCAACTTGTTTTGTTGCCAAGGTGCTGTGAACAGTGTTGTGAACACCTCATACAAATGTTTAACATCTCATACATCTAAAAGCTCTTCTTTGTTGTGATTAGTGTTGAGCTCCCAGTGTAGCATAAACAACACAAGTAATGTCATGATGGCGGCTGGCTCAGTTCTACTGTAAAATGATTAAATACGGGGCTGTGTTTCAGCAGAGCTGATAACTGTACTTATAAAATGATCGGTGAGCCTATGTGAGATATGACATGAGGGTTTGAAATGAACATTGAATTTGCATTTTGGGGTGAACTATTCCTTTACATTACCTCTTACAACTCTTAAAAGTAAAACATGAAGACCACCTGCTGTGATTCAAGATTTTGCACCAACATATCAGATGATTAAAATGACTGTAAGAGTGATGGAGTTTGACTTCAAGCAGGTGGGTGGTGCCCTGCTCTTCCTGCCACCCCCAATGCAGGAACATGCTGTGACACCACTTTGACATGCTCCCTTTGAAAAATACTGCAAAAAGCCAAAATCTCAGCTAGCGATGCTGAAATGGCTCTTTGCATTTAAATGGCACATTAGCTCAGGCCAGCCTTTTCCTTGTTTCCTGATAATTTGTACATTCTTGTTTGTGTTGATGTAGGGAAGTGGAGTTGTCTTTGATGTCATACTTTCAGAAGACAAGCGTTCAGTATGTTGGCTTGTTGCTTTGCTGGAGCTCTTCAGTCGCCTTTGTAATGTGTTGATTAGAGAAATTAACTGAATAAATTATTGGAATAAGAGGCAGAGTTAATAGGCTTTAATTTCAGGTTTTATCTTCTGAACAAGAAGGCTTGAAAGACTTCTGTTGTATGAAGGTCATGTTTTGGAATTTCATGATGAACATTATTTCTCACACTTTGTGCTGGTCTCTTTCTGAACACTCTGGATTTCTGCTTTCTGTTCCAACAGATTGCAAAATTAGCTTAACTTGCAACATTTTTCAAAATTAATCTGGCCAAAATTTGCCTGATTCCTCCATATTGGTAACACCTCAGGAAACTTGGTGTTTTACTGTGGGTTTAGATCCAGGAAGTATTGACTTAATTAAATCAGAATTTTATTTGAGCTGTGGCACAGCAGAAGTGTCTATGCTTAGGACACAATGACGTGTTTAAAACTAGAGTTTACGCTACATAACAGAAACACATACGTTTGTGAATGTGATGCTCCAGATTGAGCATATGACCCAGGCTTCATACAAATGAATCTAGCTCAGACAATGTAATTAGATCCCTAAATCCCTTTAATACATTATACATTCAAGTAGATAATTCCTCAATGGTTGGAAAAACAAAGACTACGATAATGTTGCTAAAAGTATTGATATCTGTGGCACAAAATAGAATAGCAGTCTGATTGTTTGAGCGGCCTAACTGGGCTAAACATGCGCTGAGCTCAACCGATGATATGCACTTGGGCTATCAGTTTGTCTAATGGAGTGAGTGTTTGAAGCCTGTTTGCCCATTTTTTTTCATTATATCTGATGGTGGCATCTTTTGACCAATGGAAATTTTTCTCTCTGTCCCAGTATATTCCAGTCATTCTTTAAGTTGTATTATAGCCAACAGCATGATGATGGAAGCAATTTCTTATGTAAATAACACCATGACTGGTATCTTAGCATGAGCTAGAAAGGCTGAGGAGAGAAAAGAGATTTTATTTGCTCATCATCTCTGGGGGAAAAACATATAACACTAATTTCCTGAAGATAACACAGTTTATCAGGCTAGCTGAATAAATCGTAATTGAACAGAAAGCCTGGGAAATTGTTATCATAGGAAGCTGGAATTCAGAAAGGATGAAGTTTCAATAATTCAGAACAACGCACTGTCGCACAAAACTTATCTGCAGCTCAATTTTGAGACCTTGGTAAGTTCCTCCATTAGTTCCCTTTAGCAGAAGCAGTACAATAATGAAGAGATAATGGTGGAATTGTGAGATTGTGTATGCAGTTCATTCAGAAATCTATGTGATATACTTGTACCCACAGTGGAGAGGTTAATTTAGTCTCTAAAGTCATTACAGTTTCTTCCTGGGATGGTAAAAGTTATGTAATTGTTTATAAAGCTCAGAGGTCGTCAGTGAAAGTCAAACAAAACTCCAAAACCAATGCAGAAAACATACAGTGGAGAGGACGCTTGTCTTTGTTAAGGCAGAGTGAGAAAATGGAGAGAGAGACAGGGAGAGAGCTGAATGGGAGAGAGGGCTGACTGACATCAGAGCAGAGATGATTGCTCTTGTCAGGGTAATTGATATCCAGGTAGTGGGTATACATGGCAGGGTGTCTGTGAAGCTTAGTGGGTGATAAGTGAAATGATAATGACTGGCTGTTCGCTGCCATTAGTGTGAGTCGGAAATAGATGGTCATTTGAATAATGAACCAAAAACAGCCTTTTAAGTTACTGTCTGTTAAGTCACTGCATACCAGTCGCACTGAGATGAGACCGTTTTCCCGGGCTAAGGCCCGGCTTCTTTTCAAGGTTCAAGGTGGTCCAGCTGATAGCATCAGGTTAGTCTGGGAAACAACCATCTGTAATTTAAAAATGTCCAGTGTTGAGAGCTAGCGTTAGATTGCTCACAATCCTTTCACATACAAAAACTGCAAAGGCTTTCTCGATTTGACAAGCTCTGCTTTTGACAGGAATTGGGTCACGCAGCAAAACAAAGACCAGTTTACAAGGTACTAGTCAAAAGTAAAAAAGTCAAAAAACTAGTTTAGAGCTATTGTATTTCAAATATTTGTGTTAAAACTCTTCAGAGTGCTGCAGGAGAAATTGATAGGAATGTGAAATCAGTGGTTTGTGAAGATGATTAAAATGGTAACAGCTCAGAGAAGACCTCAAGTATTTGATTGTGTGCATTTTGTGAAATTACAGTGGACTTTTTAATTTCCTCAATAAACTGTCAAATCCATAAAGGCTCTGGCATACGACTGGCGTGTCTTATTTAGTCTGTGTGGCATTTTGCGGCTGGTAATTAAAGCTTTAGAACACATGCAGTTTCCATTGACTGTGTGAGTCTGCCATTTGTGTCTTTTAAAGGTCTGATTGTGCTTAATTAAGTGTATTTGTCAATATTAAAAGGAAATCTGTTATTTCCAATAAATGACAAATGAAATGAATTCAGAGTAAAGCTTTCTATTGCTATTCATTAGAAAATGTTGAAAGTTTATTTAAAATTCTCACTGTACAAAATTTACCTGGAGTCATGTCAAATCCTAACCCCCTCATACCCTATGACAATTCTGTTTGCTGAAGAATGTTTAATCTGTTCTGTTTGCTGCCTGAAACTTTAAAATCTCACTTGTAGATGTATGTAGTCTTTCCCTTAACGGTAACAAAAAACACAATGACTTGATTGCATCCATTGGATATTAATTGTATGGTCTAAAGTGTGTGAGCTAGTACTTATAACAATGAAGGCAGGTAACAAATGAGAGGGCTTTTATTTTAGGAATAATGTGCAGTGATAAAAAGTGACCAAACCAGGAACATGTATTTTATTCGTCACTGTAGGTAAATAATATCAATTTTTAGATATCGAAATTAAAATACTTTTATATTATATTGACTCTGTTTAGCTATATAACAGCAAGATGTGATAGACATTTTTGATCAGGCATTACAAACAGCTACCTTTGGGGTCCAAAGTGGATATCGTCTGGCAGGTGATAGCTGTCAGTTCCTATCAATGCACCATGTGTTCCTTTAAAATAAGGAAAGGAAAAGGAATATTTGACCCAGCAGTCTAAATAAATAATCAGACTATAACTTATTTATAAGCATGAGGGGGTTTTGTTTTGTGATGAATGAAATCAAACAGTATTGTCAGTTCAAGTTTTTATGCCCATAAACAATCACATGCATTTGAATCGGTGCAGAAGCATTAATACCAATGTTTCTCTGTATCAGTATTTCATAATGGAGTCATATTCACAAACATTATAGTTCATGTCTATTGACCCACCCAGCAACAAGACATTTTTCATAAAATTCCTGTTTCCTGCAATTCCTTCTCACACAGCCTAAGTTGTTTCTCTGAAAATCAATTCTGTCTCTGTTGCCTTTCATATGAGAAAAAAACACAGTTTCAGCCCACCCTAATTCATAGCACCAGATAAGACGATTTATTCTAGTTTTATGGTGTAGAGGAGAGTTTGACTGACAGCACGTAGGACGAGTACCTCACCGGCCTGCTGAATCTCTCCCCAGACCAGCACTGTGGCCAAATTTAAACACAAAAGATACATTTGTTTCACAATTGTCAGATACATTGAATTTTTATGGCAGATAAGACTTTCACAAGCCGTTGTAATGCATTTCCATGGACTTGGTTACAATTAGCACCTCTTGTCCAGTCGTAAATGCTGTTTTACTGGTAGCAACTACAACGTGATTTGTTCTGATTTCTGTGTAGGTGGAAATTTTATTGTCCCTGAAGCAAGTAAACATGCTGAGATAAAGTTTGACCATCCCAGCACAGATGAACTTATTTAATGTAAAAGGAGGTTGGCTTTGGCTGGCAATCAATGAGGTTATATTAGCTTTGTGCATCTTTGTGAAATGAATAAGGCTTTCAGGGTGTAATCCTGCAATCAATAAGGTGTGAGGAGAGACACAGACTATACAATGAAAGTAAGAGCAAATAGGAGAAAATTATTTTCATACTACCCTGACATCACTGTTTATTGATGTTAATAAAAGAATATAGTGGCCTATTGTTTTAACTGATCATGAAACGGAAGGTTAATTTCATGACCAGGTTAAGCTTCAGTTGTAAATGATGTTGGAGAATCATGTCACAGAACATCAGAATATAATTTTAGTCTGAGTTCTTTTATTTTATTTATCCTACAGACTGTAGATCATTTTAATACCTTCATTTTAAAATCATGCAGTCATTCTTTTTTCAACAGATGTGTCAGTGTGTTGACACAAAATACATTCACTCAGACCCGCCAGTAGAAATTTCTGCCACTTTCATTCTGTGTAAATGAAATGCTGCATCAGAGCCTTTGACAAACTTTGTCATCATCAATCATCTTTTGTCTGTATGTTAATGCAAACAGTGCAGTGTAGTGATCACACATCTGATCTGATCACACTTTAACACATCTTCACATGTGTACATGTAAACACATTACATTACGACACTATGTCTGCAGTGTGTTGTCCTCTGGATGCTTTTTCATTAAACAGAATTATTCATAATTCAATTAAAATTATTATATTTGTGTGTAGGTGCAGAAATACATCTGAGAAATACATTGTAGAAATTACAAAACTACTTGAAATCTCAATAAGAATACATATCAATTAAGTGCTTTGAGTCTTGAATACAAAAAACAAAGTACAAAACTGTGTAATCAGATTCACAGAGAATTGCAACTGTTATGCTTTTTGAATGATGTTATCTAATAAAACAGAACTACAACAAATACAATATAAAAATATTGACTTACAGTCATCGATTAGTAGTACATTAGATTAAATTGTAAAGTAAATTGAAACCGACTCAATGATGTCATATGCAGTGCTTCATGGGAGTGGGCGGTCACTGGTGCTTTTCCTGTGATTATCTTACAGGTAATGGTAGGTCTGTCTTTGTACATTTAGGTTTGTACATTAGACTGTTCCATCGACCACTCAGAGAAAAATATCTGACATCACATGTAAAACAAGATCTAGATGTGTAGGGCCCTAATGAGGGTACTAGTTTAGACAGGTTTTCTCTCCCCATTTAGTTTCTGTCCTGAAGTAAAGCTGTGGCTGTCTCCAGCAGACAGCTGGCTAGCTGAAGCCCTGACAGGACCAGCAAATAAGGATGCTGGGTAATGGCACCAGTGCAGGAATATAAATATCAGGAGGTTGAAAGAGACATGTCCAGGTAGGCATACTTGAAGGGGAAATGTCAGACTGGTCTTTTCCTGAAAGTAAACGGAAGATCTTATTTTTCTGTGTATACAGCTCTGGCTGCAGGATGTAGTTTGCTCTGCAAATAGTGAAACTTTGAAGAGAAGATGAGTTGATTAAAATCCAGAGTGACTGTGTCCTGTCTCTGTGTTGACTGATCATCACCCGCGGCCTGAACATGCACCAGCTCCACATGCCCATCTCAAAGTCATTACACTTTTCATGGCTTTCCCAAAGTCAATGTTTGTTATTTTAATGAAAGCCCCTAGGATAAAAAAAAAACTGGGGAACAGATTTTTCCAGGCCTTGAATAATCTCTACGTTCTATGTTGACTCTCTATGTTGTCATGCCTCACTAGAGGGCATTTTTTTGCTTTATGATTTGAACTCTAATGCTGATTAGCTGTTGTGCTTGTTTGCAGGACTGCCACTCGGTCCACATATGTCAGGCCAGGAAGGGTTTCAGGTGGTTACACTTTATTTTGATTGTCCATTTAAAACATTCTACTAACTATAAATACCTGCAACTACATGTCAACAAACTCTCATTAGAGTTACAGTAAATTGTTAGGTTAGGTTTAGGAATAATGGTTAGTACAATAAGTTAACATATACTTGCAGAGTTATAGGATGAAAAATATTCCAGTGATGATCTGATGTTGACTTCTCAAGAAGAGCCAAGAACTGGTGAGTAAGCTGACCCACAGGGCACTGATGGAGATCAGGGAGAATTGGTTGATGGATGGGGCAATGTTTATTGGTTTGCCAGAAAAACATACTGCTTGGCACTCCTTGCAACACGTTGCGATTTTTTTTGCACTGTTTTATTGACATTTATTAGCAGTGCAAATAAATGTTGGTAAAATTAACTTATTTCTTATAAACTTATAAACATTGAAACACTTAAAACTTGTAACTTTATAAATAAATGCTGACCATTTAAGAAATCTATTTGCAAATTAACATAACTGTTTGCAAACTAACATTCTAGTTCATAATGTACTGATGCATGAAAAGATAGTTAGCAGTCAACAAAAGTAATACATTTGGCAAATCAGTTTGATACAATTAATTTAATTGTATCAAATTAAGCATTAAGCATTTACTGCTTAATTAAGCATTGCACTGCTTTTGGGGTTTTTATGAAAGTATTCAAGTGTTCATTTAACATTTGACATAACATTTGTCTGTTATGTTTATAAGAAGTATCTCATCAGAAAAAATAATTAATACAAGTAAACCAATAAAAAAATACACAAGGTCACATATACACAAAAGGTCTTATAATATGTTCACACTTGAAAAAACATACTTACCACAGGTTAATGCGTTTCTCCACAATAAAATCTGGATATTATAATCTGAAGATTGTGCTGAGACTTGTTGCTGAGGTCAGGCTGTAGCTTTTACCATGATAAAGTCTTGTCCTGTGTGTTTTACATCAGAAGGAGTTAAGTGGTCAAACACTGTCTCAACACTGTCATCAAGTTTAGAGAATGGAATCTATAACTCTGGTAAATCTATAAGTCTGGTAAACCGTCACAACACCCACTAATATTTCTGAATAAAGCGTGCAGGGATTATGTCTAACAATGAAGTTTCATCTTTCACCCTTTTTCATCTTCATTACTCTAATTTGAGATGTGTGAGCTCTCAAGCGGGCATCAGTTAGGAACCCTGCAGTGCCCTCACACTCATTTCCCAAACAGCCGAATAATTAATTGGAAAAAGTAGAAGCAATGTAATCTGGTTCTCCGCCAACCTAAACCACTCACACAAGAGGCTCAAAGGCTCTGACACTTCAAAGCACAACTGTGCGCACTTGTCAGACAACTGGCAAGACACTGTATCTCTTTTTCCCGCACACTGAAAGACGGTCTGTGTATCATGAGGGCATGAAATTGATGAATTACAAGCGCCTGTCCATGACTCTGCTGGCTTTTAGATAGTGCTAACTTTGAGATACATCCTGTACTTTGTACTGACCTCCTAAGGAATTTTCACTTAGCCTCTCAGATCTTTTAGAATTACAGGCACTAGCAGAAGCTGGAACACTTTTTCCCCACAGGAAGTGTTTGATGTATTATGTTATTTACATCAAGCTGTGGGCGTTGAGGTATATATCTTTTAAATAAATATGGAAATCACATATACTGTACTGGATAAAACATCTTGTGATATTATTCAAACTTTATTACAACCACTATATATTCATTACAATGCAAGAGGATGGAAGTTAATTGAAAGACCTGCCTCACACAGTAAAAAAAACACAGTAATATTATAATATTTATATATGTTGAAACCTCACCAAAAGACTAGCGAGTAACTTTATGAGCACTGTGATTTAGCTAGGTTTTATGAATATTTATTTTACAGATGATACTCTGTACTCCCACAGTAAGAGGACTGAATGAAAACACAAGTGAAGGTGTGAACACTGTTTGCTGTGATAAATAAAAAGTTAACCAGACATCTGGGTGTAATCTTACAGTTTGAAAGGTAAGGCTGTGTCAATCAGTCTGTGAATCATTGCAATATTTAGGGTGCATATAGACAGTATTTTCATGATCTGAATCAGCCTGTTTAAACTCTAGAAGATACAAATATTATTCAATTTAGTGTTAATTCTGGACCTTGGTGCCTGGCCTGGACTACAGAGATCAGTTTGGTGTTAAGATCATTTTATCATTTTCTTGTGCTGCTCTTGCTGTTTCTTTGTTGTTGTTTTCTTAAGTATTGTTTATCAGTAGTTTTTTATCTGAAGAAACTTGTGCTAATTATATGGACATTCTTCTTGAGTCATCCTGTGGTTACGCAAATCAAATCTACACTTACTAAACAGAATAAAGTTTCTTTAAAATGTTTCTTTGTTCACACATTCTGATCTGATTTCACTCGCAGAAGTAAACTCCTAAGACAGTACAGTCAGTAACCATTATATCTACATCGGTTGCAATAGTAATGATGTAGGCATCAGAAAAATTGTGTTCTTTAAAAACTGTTTTTAGCAGGGGTGGAAGGAAGGATGAAATGTTGGAAAACTCTGAACTCAAGTGGCCCTTAGAGTCATCACTGTATTTACACATTCACACACGTGTCTGCAAACGTTCACTTATTCACTGCATAGTTGGATCATTTTATTCAGAAGGAATAATAAGTTCCCTTTCTAGGGAGCTTTTTGCTTTCAGGAGCCATTTGTCTGTTGTTCTGTGTCTAAGCACCAATGAACCCAGCTGCAAATAACTTCAAATGAATGGCAGAGCATATGCGACAGCAGTCAAGCTGGTGCTGCCCAGCATACAATCAACGTATTACAGGCGTACCAAACCGACCTGCTTAAGGGCTACAATTTAGCTCTCCGAACCACAAAATTCACAGCTAGCTGTTATAAGCCTGGCCTGCCTATATCTTAGGACTGGAAGCGGGGGCAGAGGCAAAGCGTTGCCGTCCATGCTCCTCTGTCCTCATGTGGCAGACTGCAGGAGTGATGCTGGGAAAGGAAAAGTCAGCCGGTCTTTGCTGAACCTGGGGAAATTACTTTGGATCCCCTCTCTGGGGGTTCTGCCCTCTTGACGATTTATATGGGGGTTCTTACATGACAGCAGACAGAATTTTTAAGTCTGGCATTAAGTCAGATACAAATCACATTTTCTACCTATATACATTTAAAATAATGTTATTTAGATGTATAATGTGTATAATGTTATTGAACATTTCTAGTGTCCAGAGTTGTTACAGTTAGACGTCAACCAAAACTGTTAATGATCATATCTACTTTTTTAATGGAACATTAAATTAATGTTTAGCACAACATTTTTATTATTGGTACATTTTCAACTCCAAAGAAGAGAAACATAAAGCATAAACATCCATAAAACTTGTGTGCAGGTCTATGAAAAACATCAGCCTTGTGTGAGACTGAAAATCTTCTCAGACTGATCTTGTGTGCAAATGTAAACAGTCATGTGTTAATATATTCATCTGATGTGAAAAAAGTTGTTTTTGCCTGTTAATTGAAATGAAATTTAAAACTCTTTTTGGACTGAGTGAGTTTTGAGTCTGAAAGTTGTTACCATATGTTACCATATGAAAACAATATGTTTAGTACATTAAACTCTTTTATATCAAAAAATCAAAGTGAAATCCAATTTCATGAAATGACCCATCACAGAGTGCTGGAGGAGTTATCACTGTCTATCAGACATCCACAGCCATGTTTTGAGGTCACACATGGTTTCAGCTGCTCAATGCCAAAGTTTGTGCAACCTTTGTCAAATTGCTTTTACACTTTTATTTTTGTGGCATTATTCCTTCACAGCTGGCTGATTGCTGAAGAATGCTGTGGTTTCTTTGAAGGCCATGTTATTCTTTATTAGTTTCAGAGGTTGGAAGTATTGTTTAGTAACTCTTCAGTTATACCATGATGTTCTTGATTCTCAAGAAAAGTGCTGAGTCATATCCTAAGAGCAGACCTTGGATTTCTTGACCTGAACAGCAGCGTCCTGCTGAAGAGTTTTGCATGTGTAAGTTCTTCATCTTGGCATGAGGTGTCAGTAAGTGGCAGGGGTTTAACTGTGAGGTGACTGTGTTTTTACTGGATGACTGTAATCCTCATGGAGAGCTGAATCATAGGAAGTTTGTGCCTGTGTGCAGTGGTGTATAGCATTTGAGTAAATGTACTTTATTACTGTACTTGTGACAACAACCATTACTCGGGTTGTTTGTGCTGTGGAAGAGGCCATCTACAGGATTTTAAAGGTACTAGATTTTGCACATTTTGCCATTAACAGCAAAACATGGCTACTCAAGGCAAATGTGAGTACATAAGAAGTTTGTTGACGAATTGCAGGCCTGAGCCCTGGATTTTTCTCGTGAACAATTTTAGTATTATCATATTTTTATTGGCAATATGATAGGAACTATATAAACATTGCAAAAATGTTAGAAAATTAGTTATGTGTCTCTGTTTACACAATGGGATTCTAACTGTTGAAATCATGAGCACGATCACAGCCTGTGAGCAGAGAGGTAATATTTCCTTTGGAGTGGAGGGCACATTTCTAAAGATTCTGCTCTGCTCGCTGAGACCGATCAAGCACCGCTCAACCCTGAATGATATTTGTGATGTGCTTGTTTAAGAGTGTGCAAAACAAAACAAGCTAGTGAACTGAGAGGTATTAATACAGGCAAGTTGCTGCCGATCAATGCGAAAGAACGAGGAGCCCCATAAACTACAGGTTGCTAAATGTTCGGAAAGTTCCTACTCACTGAAACAACATTCATTAAAGGTATTTTGTACTCTCCTGTGTTCAGTATTTGGACACACATTTACTGCAGTATTTCTGAAGTTTTCAAGTTTAGTTTTAGACATAACTTAGAAATAGAAATAGCAGAAATAAATTAGAAATAACAAAATTGCCAGATATCACAACTCTGCCCACTCATGCCCTCTCACCTACCCACTGATTCGCCGCACCTGCACAGTTAATCAAGGACTCTGTATATAAGCATTATTCTGGCACTTCAGTTCTGTCTGGTCTCGTTGATGTTTACCTCTCAATGTCTTGACTCCTCATGAGATCAATTACCTGTTGGACTGTTTACCTGTCTTTGTGGTTTCTCCATCGTCTGCTCCACTGGTTCGTCTACAATAGAGAAAAGACTGTTTACATTCAGCTGAAGTACCATTCATTCATCTGTGGATTAATTCTCACCTGTTGTTCCTGATTCCAGTTTTGTTTGCTGTCTGAACTTACCTCCATTAATAAAGATTCCACTATCTACTATCTTTGCTCCTTTCCCCTTTGTAGTGTGACAACAGGTATACTACAAAGAAATGTTTAAGCAATCCTTTTTTAGAAGTGTTTTTTTTTTACACTAGATATCTTTTAATTAAGTATGGTTTTCAGGTACTCTTTACACCTCGGTAAGTGATTGAGCTAAAAGACACTTCTGTCTGCGAACACACACTCTCCACAGGCATAATGATTTTTATACTGAGCTTATCAAATTTTCTATCCCCTTTCCCTAACTCCACACTAAACTCAACCCTGACACAAAACCACCATTATTTAATAAAACAAACATACCATTTAGTGGTTTTAAGCCATTTGGTTTATGAGGACACATGAAGTTTGGCTATGTTATTATATACATTTTTGTTTTTGTAAACTACATATACCATTATGCACACAGACAGACACTGCCATTAGCTTTAATCTTACACACGCACACACACATTCACACACTGCCATTAGCTTTATTCTTACACACACAGTTTCATTGTGTTTTAGAGGAAGAGGCTGAAATCTAAATGACAGACCGTGAACACTACAGGAAATCAGATGAACTGTGACTAATTTATATTGAGTTTTTGAGGTTACTTAGAATTGAGTCTTAAATCAAATATGTGAAATGCTCAGAAGATTTCATCACTATAACTGCATTATCGCCATCTGAGAAATGTTCTGCTCTCAACTGATGTCCTGAAATCAAATAACTACCAAACAACCAGCCAACTGTTTCACACCCACACTGCTCATCAAATTCATATCAAAGTTAAATACATTTACAAACTCCACTACGACCAATTAAACAAAGGATTTACTATGAGGCACAGATTAAAAAAGATGAAAATTGAATCAGAAATGGAATATTTCAAAGTTTCTTGACTGGAAACATTAGGTTTCAGAGTTCTTAGCCAGGACACATTTGAGAACATTGTCCTGAAAAGACTAACAATTCGACAGATCTTCTCTTAAAAACATGACTAACTTTTGATCCATAATGGTTTTAAAAATGATTTTTGTTTTAGTATCTTTAGCTTTCTCTACATTTTAGAAACATTTTTCATCTCATGAACCAAAGCCACCAACTCCAAGCAAATTTTAATTTCAGATGCAAAAAGCATTAAAGAAGAAAAAGACTGAGGCATATGTATATATGCATAAAATGTTGTTTTCCATTTTCATGGTAACAGTATCTCCACTCTGATTGGTGGATTTATTGTAATGTTATAATAGTTCACCCAAGTCATTATAGTTGATGTGTCAAACTAATCTTTGCTGTAAAGTCAGTCTGTGAAAGTTTCATATTTAAAGAGTAAACAAAATTATACTGAAATCTTAACAAATATGTAAAAATAAGAACTCTTCATTTAATACCAAGCATATTTAGTATCCTAATATTTATATGTTGGTAGTTTGTCTAATATGTTAGCAGATGCAATCAGAGTGACAGAATTTTGACAAAATGTGCATGTATTATAGGGTGGGTAACTAAAATATTACTATGATACTATAATACTATGTTGTGATACTACAATAGTAACAGTATGTATAATTACAGAGTGCCAGACTGATGACATATTTAATACACATTGTTTATTAGTATCAGTACTGTAATCACACAGCAACTGAATGTAAAGTGTGACCCAATGGGATATAAAGCTCTTTATGATGTCTGATTATGATGCTGTTTTCTGTAAATCTATTTTATAAGTGTCATAAGCATTATAGTTCCCTAAAAGGGAAGACCTTCAGTGTTAGGCCCCACTGAGACAGATTGGCATATAAACAAGATCTCAAAACGACATGACAAAACTAGAAAAGAAAGCAGAATGGATGAGCTGAAATAATAGCAGAAGATTGTTGCTTTTCTTTGGACAGTGTCAAATTGCTCTTTCAGTTTTTCAGGTGGTGAGCAGA
Source organism: Chromobotia macracanthus (assembly GCA_036877525.1). Lineage (NCBI taxonomy): Eukaryota > Metazoa > Chordata > Actinopteri > Cypriniformes > Botiidae > Chromobotia > Chromobotia macracanthus. The sequence goes on along the minus strand of JAZGTH010000032.1, from coordinate 946,398 downwards.
AATCCTGCTCTTGTGTGTTTGTGATTTTAGTTTGTGATGAAAGTGTTTTTTGGGTACACAATTGTCCCCTGCCATAAGTTCCTATAAAACATCTTAAAAATGGATAATAATTTGTTTAATTATTTCTTCTATGGCAAGTGATTAATGTTGGGGAAACTATAGTTATAATTATTACACTTGATTTCTTGATGCTGTATGTGTGCAAATATTTATATAAAGTCTTGTAGAGACTGTTGTTTAGACCTAAATTTGTAAAAATAACTTGTCCCTGCTTGTGCCAGTTGCCTTTAGGTAGCTCAGTGGAGAATATTGTGTGAATAATGGTTCTAAAATATGTTTTTGTACTAAAATATTTCTATTTCTGTAAAGCTGCATTGCAGAAACATTGTGAAAAATGCTATAGTAATAAAATTGAAATGATTTAAATGAGGCCATGTAAAATTTCATATGCAAATATGGGTATCACTTTATAGCAAGATTCAGTTGCTTAAGTGCATTAGATAACATAAACACCATTTATTAATTTCAATGTTAATTAACCATTTACTAATATGCTAAAGTTTTTTTTAATTAGTTAATGGACAATGAACTAACATTAAGTGTCAATGAACAATTGTACTTGTAACAGCAAATATTCTATCCGTGTCTGTAAGAGAATTTCAAACTTTTAAACCCATTTACACTAATACAAAACAAAAATGCAAACGAATCACAGACAAAATTTTTTATACCAGGAGCTAAACTAATGTCTATTGGGCTCAATGAAAAGCAAATTCACAATTTACACAAACTGGAGCAGGGATAGAGAATAGGTGTAAGGGGGCTGAGGCAGAAGCTGAAGTAGGATCCAGTTGCGGATGTTTATTGGGGTTATCAAATGAGTCGTGATCCATAATCAAAGTCAAAAAGTACAGGCAAAGGGTCGTAATAAACATAGACAGTCCAACCATGCAACACAACAAAAGGGAGAGGCGTAAATCAGAGGTCGTAAATTCAGGCAGAGAATCAATATCCAAACAAACAGTCCAATCCAGGCGTCAAACAAAGGGGCAAGGCAAAAATCAGAAAACGAGAACCAAACAATAGGTAAAACACAGGAAATCAGGCAGTAAAAGAGAATGCTCAGTAGTCAGGTGTAAAGCTGGCAATACTTCGCAAAGTGGCCATGTGGCAGCAAGGTTTATATAGATGCCAAACAGGAAGTAAGTTCAGAGTTCAGGGTTCAAAGTTCAGAGTTCAGCAGAGGGAGCATGAGCAGTCAGTATTCCGGTGAGGGCTCCCTCTGCTGGCGTGATGTTACAGAACCCCCCCTCTAGGAGCACCTCCAGGTGCTCTACGTGGGCGCCCCCATGGCCGTGGTGCTGGATGGTCAGGTCTGGCTCGATGAAACTCCTCCATGAGCGAGGGATCCAGAATGTCCACTGCCGCTACCCACGATCTCTCCTCTGGGCCGTATCCCTCCCAATCCACCAGGTATTGTAACTGACCCCCTCTTCGCCTTGAGTCAGGCTTGAGTCACCTTGTAGGCTGGCGTTACGCCAATGTCCAGCGGTGGCGGTGGCTCCTGCAATATGGCCTCGGGGTCAGCGTCCCGGTGGAAAGGTTTGAGGAGTGACACATGGAAAGAAGGAGAGATGCGGTAGTCAGCAGGAAGCTCTAATTGGTAAGTGACCTCATTAATCTGTCTTATGATTTTAAATGGGCCAACATACCTGGGAGTGAGCTTCCTGCTCGGCAGACGTAGCTTGAGATCCCTCGTGGAGAGCCAGACCCTTTGTCCAGGTTGGTATGGAGGGTGTGGGCGACGGTGACGGTTAGCGTTAATTTCCTGCATCCTCACAGCGCGTTGAAGCCGCACATGTGCACTGTCCCACACCCTCTCACTGTTACGAATCCAGTCGTTAACAGCAGGCACAGACGATGGTTCTCCCGACCACGGGAACAGGGGAGGCTGGTAACCCAGCACACATTGACATGGTGTGAGTCCTGTAGAGGAGTGCGTGAGTGAGTTCTGGGCATACTCAGTCCAAGGGAGAAATTCAGCCCAGCGATGTTGTCCTCGGCTGCAGTAAGTCCGCAGGTACCTGCCGATCTCTTGGTTCAGCCTCTCCACCTGACCGTTTGACTGCGGATGATAGCCAGAGGTTAAACTCACATTGATATCTAAAAGGTTACAAAAGGATTTCCAAACCTGAGAGGTGAACTGAGTTCCTCGATCTGATACAATGTCTTCAGGTAGACCATAGTTTCGAAAGACATGGTGGAACATGGCTTGAGCAGTCTCCATGGCAGTAGGTAATCCTTTTAATGGAACCAGACGACAGGCTTTGGAGAAGCGGTCGATGATGACCAGGATTGTGGTGTAACCATCAGACAGGGGTAAGTCAGTGATGAAGGCGATGGAGAGGTGAGACCAAGGTCGTTGGGGAATCGGGAGAGGCTGTAGAAGTCCCGTCGGCAGGTCCCTGGGAGTCTTGGACTGGGCACAGACGGAGCAAGACTTGACATAATTGGCCACATCTTTGGTCATTGAAGGCCACCAGAAGGAATTCTGCACAAGTTTAAGGGTTCGTGAAATGCCGGGATGTCCCATGCTGAGTGATGTGTGGACCCACTGGATGACCTGGTGATGTAGTGTCTGGGGAACATATTGTTTGGAAGGGGGGCAGTTCGGTGGTGATGGTTCTGTGAGGACTGCCTGGTGAATTTCCTCCATTATGTCCCAGTTGACCGGAGCAACAAACAAGGCTGGACTTAGGATAGGTTCAGGATTGTAGTTCTGTCGTGGGGGATCATGGCACCTGGATAGTGCATCTGCCTTGCTATTCTTGGAGCCTGGACGATAAGTGACTGTAAAATGGAATCGTGAAAAGAACAGGGACCATCTTGCCTGGCGTGAATTCAGACGTCGAGCAGACTTGACATACTCAAGGTTCTTATGGTCCGTGATAACTTGAAAAGGATGAACTGCCCCCTCGAGCCAATGTCTCCATTCTTCCATGGCAGCCTTCATTGACAGAAGCTCTTTGTTTCCCACATCATAATTAAACTCAGCGGGGGTTAGCTTCCGAGAGAAGGCACACGGGAAAAGCTTGGGAGGTTGTCCGTGATGTTGAGAGAGCATGGCTCCAATCCCGCAGTCAGAAGCATCGACCTCCACAATGAAGGGGAGCTCTGGATCTGGATGTTTTAGGATGGGGGCCGTCGTGAAGCTGGTCTTGAGCTTTTGGAAGGCTGCATTGGCCGAAGCGTTCCATGACAACTTCTTGAGTTTTCCCTTGAGTAATGAAGTGAGAGGTGCAGCAATAGAGCTGTAGTTCCTAATGAAGCGTTGATAGAAATTAGCAAAGCCCAGGAACCTCTGCAATTCTTTCAACGTGGAGGGCTGCGGCCACTCAGTGACGGCGGTTACCTTAGAAGCATCCATTTCAACGCCCTGGTGGCTGATGTTGTACCCCAGGAATGTTGTCTGCTTCACATGAAACTCACATTTTTCAGTCTTGACATAGAGTTGGTGATTGAGAAGCTTGGAAAGAACACTCTTGACGTGAGTGACATGATCCTCTTCATTCAGGGAATAGATTAGGATGTCGTCAAGATATGCGATGACATACTTGTGGAGGACATCTTTGAAGACTTCATTTATGAAGGATTGGAAGACGGCTGGGGCATTGGCAAGGCCAAAGGGCATAACCAGGTATTCGTAGTGCCCCCTGGTGGTGAGAAAAGCTGTCTTCCACTCATCTCCGTCCCTGATGCGTATCAGGTTATAAGCGCTTCTCAAGTCGAGTTTGGTAAAAATTTTGGCCTCCATGAGTTGTTCTAGGGCAGAAGGGACTAGAGGCAGTGGATACCTGAATTTAACAGTGACATTATTGAGGCCTCTGTAGTCGATGCACGGACACAGACCCCCATCCTTCTCCACGAAGAAGAAGCCGGCTGCAGCGGGAGAAGTAGAAGGACGGATAAAGCCAGCTTCCAGAGCCTCCTTGATGTAGTCCTCCATAGCCTGTGCTTCTTGGCATGACAGCGGGTAGACTTTGCTTTTGGGAGGACACATGTTGGGAAGAAGGTCTATAGCACAGTCCCAGTGCTGATGTGATGGTAACTGTGTGGCTTTAACCTTGCTGAAGACCTCCAAAAGCTCGTTATAAACCTTGGGGATCTTTGGTTGGGTCAGGCTCGGAGGGCTCTCAATGCTTGTGGACAGACATGGACTGGACTGCTTAAGGGTTAGACAGTGACTAAAACAGAATGGAGACCAGTGGGTCAGCTCACCCGTGTGTCAGGAGATGTGGGGATTGTGGCAACTTAGCCATGGAACTCCTAAAATTATTTCATATTTGGGTGAGTCGATCAGATATAGAGATGTTCTCTTCATGAAAAACCCCAATTTGCATTTTCAGTGATCGGGTCTGTTCCAGAACTCCTCCTTTGATGGGTTGGTTATTGACAGCCATAATACTGATAGGTGGAAAGCATGGAATGGTGGGTAGCTGATGTTTCCGGGCGATGTCCGAGTTGATGAGGTTGAGAGCGGCGCCGGAATCTACTAATGCTGTCAACATAAGAGAACCACTTTCAGTAGAAATCTGTACAGGTAATGTGAAGACTTTAAATGGATTTTGTGAAATGTGTCCACACTCACCCGGTCTTGTGCTGTGAGGGACCTCCGGGTCTTATGAGGACACTGTGACTTATGATGACCTGGTTCACCACAATAAAAGCAGAGGTTGTTGATTAACCTTCATCTACGCTCGTCCTCAGACAGCCTGGTAGATCCTACTTGCATGGGCTCGGTATCACATGGTGCCTCAGGACTCCGAAGTGCAGGTCGTGACATAAGGTGGGATGCATGCGCTTGCTTGGGTTTAGGTGAGTTCCTGAGCAAATTATCAATCTTAACAGTCATGTTAACAAAGTCATTGAAAGAAGATTCCTCACCTCGACATGCCATCTCCAACTACAATTGGGGACATAGGCTTTCCTAAAACACCCCTTTAAGTGCAGCATCATTCCATCCACTCTGAGCTGCAAGAGTCCTGAATTCGACTGCGTGCTCTGCTGCACTATGTGAGCTATGAGAAAGGTGAAAAGACGAGACGAAACATCCCGACCCCCAGCAGGATATTCAAATACTTCTCGGAGTTGTTGCAAAAAATAACTCAGGTGAAGATCTAAACTGTTCGTCCGTCTCCCAAACCGCAGCAGCCCAATCAATAGCCTTGCCAGATAATAGTGACATGATAAAAGAGCATTGATCAGAACTAGCATGAGACTGATCCCCCAAAGATTCCAAATAAGTGCGTACTTGTCGAATGAACCCTTTACACCGTTCTGCAGAACCAACAAACTTATCGGGAAGAGCAAGTCTTACCGTGCTCGACGTGGTGGAAGGAGGAGAGCAAAGTCGCTGGAGCAGTAGTTCATTCGATGCCTGTAAGTTAGCTAGCTGTTCGTGGTAGCTGCGTAATAGTTCACCCTGGTAGACAAATGCAGCTTGCAGCTGTGAAACATCCGTTGGATTGAGGGTAGGCGAAGTATTCTGTAAGGGGGCTGAGGCAGAAGCTGAAGCAGGATCCAGTTGCGGATGTTTATTGGGGTTATCAAATGAGTTGTGATCCATAATCAAAGTCAAAAAGTACAGGCAAAGGGTCGTAATAAACATACACAGTCCAACCATGCAACACAACAAAAGGGAGAGACGTAAATCAGAGGTCGTAAATCCAGGCAGAGAATCAATATCCAAACAAACAGTCCAATCCAGGCATCAAACAAAGGGGCAAGGCAAAAATCAGAAAACGAGAACCAAACAATAGGTAAAACACAGGAAATCAGGCAGTAAAAGAGAATGCTCAGTAGTCAGGTGTAAAGCTGGCAATACTTCGCAAAGTGGCCATGTGGCAGCAAGGTTTATATAGATGCCAAACAGGAAGTAAGTTCAGAGTTCAGGGTTCAAAGTTCAGAGTTCAGCAGAGGGAGCCCTCACCGGAATACTGACTGCTCATGCTCCCTCTGGCATGATGTTACAATAGGACATATCACTAACCAGTAACAAATCCAATTTTTAAACCCAAAGGCCCTCTGCAGCCCCCCTCTGCTCCAGGGTGAAACACACATAAACACAATACATACAACACACATGTGCGCAAAGAACTGCACCCCAACATAAAAGTCCAAGGCTACATTTTTGGTGCCAACTTGTGCTACAATATAATCACAATGCTTTTGAGAATGCACTGCAGTCTTGTGCATCACACACACACACAGACTCTTTGTTTCTCAGTCACTCTCTCTTCTATGTGCCTCCAGCCCGTTAACACACACACACAGGCTGTCAGATGCATGCTGTGGAGTCTATTGTAGTCCATGAGGAGCAACTGTTAGGCAATCTGCCCTCAGCTGTCTGACAACCTCAAGCCTGACACACACACTTTCCTTTGTTATAGAAACACACTAAAGAGCTGCTTTGATTTTAAAGTGCATGATTTGCAAAGCAGCATTATGATTTGAAGCGTCTTCAGAATGGATTGTGATCATGCATGCATGCATGGAATTGATGATATATTGATGATGAATGTATTTATATTTTACTGGGGAAAATGCTTTGTACAGTGTATTTGGACATCGTTGATTAACTGTTGATTTCATTTGAGGTCTTACTGCTTAAACTTACTGCTGTTGGCACTGCTTACCAATGAGCTACATTATAGTCTCGTGTCCTATCAGAGTGACCACAGGTGTCATTCAGCATGTTCCAATAAAATTACAATTAAAATTTGACAACTATAAAGTGTCTATATTACTTTGTCTTTCAACACCTAATGTGTTGTTTTAGCATTTTAAACCCAGCAAGCTTATTTTGTCAGATGGATATGATGGCAATTTTCAGACAAATTACAGCTTGAAAGTGGGTGAAAAAGCCTTTTTAATTTCAGTTTTCTGATTGGCTGCTGTGTTACTCAGGAGTCAAGGGGTATTCATTTAAAAAGTACACAGGCGGCTGGTGGTCCTATTGGGCTACTGCCAGTCCTGTAGGCTTTAAACCATCTGGCAGTTAATCCTACATTCTCTTTCATTCACTAAGGCTTTTAAATCTTAAACTACCATTCAGTCATTTAGCTGACCAACCGTCACACCACCGGACAACTGCAGCTTCCTAGCAGTTAGATTAGGAACTACTGTGCCTTTTACTGATTGGCAGTAAACATTAATCAGACTGTCAGGCTGTACTATTAAAGAGAATAAGGCTGCAACTGATTTTAATTGAACGACAAGCATCATTTTCATCATGCTGTAACTTTAATATTCTACCCCATTTTTGAACTGAATGTTAAGCATACATGTAATTGATTTTTTATGTAATTGGTCGGGAAGAGTAAAAATTTATAATAATCATTAATGTAAGTAAATGACAACATTTGGTTTCAATAACCGATCAATTATTTTAATCAAAGAAGGAATTGTCAGATTAAATAATTATCAAAACAGTTGTGAGTTGCAGCTCTGGAATAAAGGCCTGTTCATGCCAAGAATGATAACTGTAAAGATAACTTCAACGATAGCTATATTAACATCCACACCAATGAATGATAACGCTATGTTTATTCTAAGCTTACATGCTGCAGTAAATGAGAAAGCCATTAAAATTTGAATTGATTTGCTTGGCTGTCAATGCTTTATGGTTCACCAGCTGGAGCTTGTATCTTTATCGTTATACTGTATACTGTGGTGTCAACGGTACTGCTCTCTTACATTTAGAATGATTTTTTTTAAATTTATCGTTATTATCCATTGTGTGAACTCTGGCCTTCAGAAAACAGCAAAATTGTGAATTGCAAGTGACATATCAGAGCAGAGACACTGAAAGCTCTAGTAGGTCACAGCATGAACTAACCTCAAGTCGGAAACTATTTATCAGAATGTTAAACTTGTATTCATGTTGGCTGAAGGTCTCGGATAGTGCTGTATTGTTTGGATGGCTGTATTGTTAAGTCCATCTTCCTCTCTTGCACATTCTTTCTCTTGGTCAGCGGCAGTGGCACTTATCTGAACACTTCCTCCTGTGCTGCAGTTTACCCATAATGCATTTAGCAGAGGTCAAAAGCAGACATCAAATAAGCCAAACATACAGATTCAGAGAGATAAGACAAGATCTGCCCATTGGCTGGGGACTGAGTTTCAGAGAGATGTTTTATGATAGTGTGACATCTCGTGTGTCTTCTGTAATTACAGTGTTTTCCATCAATCTAAGGTGTCTGTGTTTTTGTTTAATTTTAGCTCTACTACAGAAAGTCTTTTGTTTTCCTGCAGATTGTTCTTTTGTTATTCAGTGATCTATGTTGTTGCTTTACAGTCTGTTTGTAAAGAATAGTGTTATAGTTTGATTATGGGGGATAATAACTGAGGACAATGGGACAGACACAGTGTTTGATTAGATTAAGTGTTTGTAGGAATTCTTAGGTACGGCTCTAGTACATGTATTTTAAAATGTTTGGATGTCTCATTATTTACAGTATCAGCTGAGATTTTACAATATAAACACTTTTCTGTATCTTAACTGTCTTGTTTTTCTGTCTTGTTTTAGAGATATGCAAATGTTTACAAACCAAATGTTTAGGTTAATAGAATATTGAATTAATACATATTATTGACTACATGTTTAATGACATTAAATTCATTAAAGAGACTTTATTCCTCTACCTTGTGTTAAATATGATAAAGTTTACGGTCGGATAAATACTTACTAATATCTTTTTAAGCTAGCCAGTCGGTGGTCCTCACGAGGGAAATTGATTACTAAACACACTAAATTATGCTTTTTTGAACATTTAAAAATGCAAAAAGGTTTGAAGGTTCTGTTTAGGGTTAGTATAAGGATTAAGGGATAGAATATACAGTTTGTACAAAAAGCCATTGTCACCACAAAACTAACTGTGTGTTTTTAACAATGTCAACATGGTTTACATGGACACTTTCTATGTCTTCATAAACCAAAGTCCTTTAAAAACAAACGTAATAGCATTTCTATTTTAATTGAAAAAAGCTGAGTTTTGTTTGAGGGGTGGGGTTAGGTTTAGGGGTGGGGTTAGGGGAAGTGGATAGAAAGTTTGATTAGCTCAATTTATCAAATTGATCAAATCATTACGCTTATGAAGGTCCTCGTTTGTGTGTACGTGTGTATGAGTGTCACTGGTATTTCTGAGCTGAGACAGCCATTGCTGTAATCTAAAAACTGCATGAAAGATTCTTTTCATTTGACTTACTAAGTACATCTCTAAATGATTATATCTGTGCTACAGGGCTTTGTTGTGGAGATCTCACTGGGGTTTGAGGATTAGGCAGGTTCAGAAATTCTGCTCTTGTGTGGCAACACTGATGCTAAATTGATCGTTCAGCTCTGAGCTTTTCAGCTGCTTATTTGTTCAGGTGCTTTTTCTAGTTGGTTAGAGAATAAGAGTGGTACAGAAGCCTCATCTGGAGAGAAACGAGGGATGAGATCTATTAAGCACATAGACTCGTTCTGCTTGTTGTGTTCTACACTTTTACCTGCCTCTCACAACTTACCCCTTTCCCGAAATAGAAATTCTCCTGAAGACAGTTTGTAACATTACAGTATGATAGAGTATGTAACATTTAGGGCTGTATTAGCGCTGCCCCCTCACGATGACTAATTGTTATTCAAAGAGAAAAGCCTTAGTCAAACAATTTTTAATTATTTTATTAGTCGCAGAAAATAATGGAAAACTACTAAGTCACACAGTCTGTGATGGACAGATATTTGGTAATTATAAAATCAAAGGACATCAAAAGTGTTCATTTCGAGAAAGTAATAGATGACCCAAAAAGGTGGTGCAAATTCTGCAGACAAATGTTTGCTTAAAATTAATCAACCGCAAACATCATGTATTATTTGAAATGTGAGTACAGATCAACGTTAGCCGCTTTACATTGCCGCTGTTGCCAGATAAATGTGCACTAATATTAGGAGCATATCAAAGTTTGTCAAAGTGTGGACATGGTGGCCAAAAAAAGATGCCATGCTAAGCTTGCTAGATCTGCTAAGCACCTGCACTGCATCCCTTCCATGTCCACGGCTTCAGCACACATCTTCTCATCTTCTGGTGCACTGGCTTCATTGTGAGCGGAACACAGAGCTCACCTCTCCCTGACACTGCAGGCCTTAAAGACCCTAAAATACTTAATGTGGTTTAATTAATAAAGACATTTTCTAATACCCCCTCCCTAGTACATATTTCTGTAAATTTTAAATCCTGTAAATTTATCGCTTCGTTGTTTTCCTCAACTTGTAAGTGGCTTTGGATAAAAGTGTCTGCTAATTGTCTAAATGTAAATGTAAATTAAATTAATATCATAAACGTGCGACTATTCGACTAAATGCACAACTACCAGCTGACTAGGAAAATGCTTAGTCAGGCACAGCCCAAGGCTGAATGCTAACATTTTAACTGGGACAGTATTCAGACATGCTCTCATAAATGTACTGTATTGTGCTGGAGGTTTAATTTCACAGAATTAGACTGACAGTTCATTTTAATGAATAAGTTACGTAAGTGGTTCCCTTACCACGTAAGTGGTAAAATTAACGTAAGTGGTTCATAACAAATGCTTGATGTAAATTTGAGTATGTCCTTCCATTTGTTAGTAGCTAACTATTATAGTGTATCTAACTATTTGTGTAAAATTATGCAGCCTGACTGCAGTTTAAAAGTAGGTGCTCATCCCTGAGTGTGTGGCCATATCAATACAACCGAGGTGATAAATTCAATGTTTTATAGCTCTTTATGTCTTTTTTCTTCAGTTTTTTACTAACCTCTTCCACACTTTCTCACCTCTTAGAATATTAGAGTAATATTAGAGTAAATCTTAGAGTATTGTTATTGTCCAGGGAAATTGTTGAGAAAATAAGACTTAATAACAGCATCAGCTAAAACAGAACTTGTGTCTCCTCATGACACAGAGAGAGAGAGAGAGAGAGAGAGAGACAGACAGACAGACACACAGTGACAGAGACAAACACACACTGTGAAAAAAAACTGTTGTAAAAAAATCAAATTCTATAGTGAACTATTCCAACAAATCCAGTAATATCCTGTAAAAGGTTGCATTGCAAACTGCTTTCTGGGTAATATTTGTTGGTTGCCTGCAGCAATATACTATGAATTAACAGCACTTAGAGTCTACACTCAGAGACTGTGTCCCAGATCACACTCTATACCCTCATTTGCTATTCACTAAATTAGTTGACTGATATAGTCCACTTGAGTGATTGGTTTTAGAAAATAAGTCATTAACAATGATACCTGCTGTTAACAAGCAGAATCACTAAAGGAAAGATAAACAAGAACAAACAAACACCTTAAATCTCTCAAGATCTCACCAGAGGAAGATTAAACAATTAAACACTATCTTCAGTTATTACAAACCAGTTTGACTTTATTTTGTCATACAACTATAAATGCTCTAAAGAACAGATTATTTCCTTTCATTTGTCACCATTATGCCGATCAGTGTTTCCTTTAGTTGGGCTTTTGACTTTTTTTAGCTTTACATTAGATTTTCTTTGGCTGCTGCAACTGTATATTTGTACTGCGCATGTATTATGGCAAAAACGACCAATAGCAAAATGTGATCAGATGGTATTCATTACACATAAATGAAGTTCATCATCTAATGCACTGATTTACTAAGCTCAACCACATTAATGACTGTGTGATACTATATCAAACATCCAGTGTTTTATTACAATCTCACATTATAAAGACTTTTACTCCTTCAAACACAGGCATCAAGGATCATCATTTAAATCTCAACAATGGTGATACTCAACAACTATTTAGATGAACATGTTACCTATAAAAAAACAAAACAAGCTACTAAAGTCACAACAAAAAACACAGCAAAATAAAAGCAAATAAAGAAAACAGTATTACAATTCATCTGCATAATTTATTCATGCCACAATGCATGCTGGGAGTCATAAATTAGTTGTATACTATGCTGATACCCAGCATGCATAATCAACTGAATTGCTTCATGTTGCAGTCACCATTACTGAGATTCCCATGGTGATTTTTTTTTTTATCTCTGTGTGCATCTAAGTTTTGCTGTAGTTAAGTTTTCCATGTCTATAATGTGTTATAAATAATTATCAGGAATGCTGCTGGACCTCATGTCAATGCTGTAATATCAAAGGCCTAATATAATAAATATTTGAAACTTAAAATAAAACAGAAGTCATCTACATTAGAAAACACTAGATAAGATCAGTTAATAAAATCACTACATGATATTGATGGCATCATTAATAACTTGCCAACATCATTTTATTACATTTTGGTTGCAATAGCTCTATAATCGGCACCTGTTAGTTGAGCATATTTAGTGTGTGAGCAGAGAAGATCTACAAATTTTGCTTTTAAATTCAGGATTTTTGTTTATTTTGCATTCACATTATTCTTGGGCTTTTCTGGCCCTTTATCCTTTACATCTTTCATCTGTCTCCAGGCATCATAAGATTCATTCATGTATTTATAATCCCAGTCGGGATCTCCCCATCCCCTTTTGACCATGGATTTCATTCATTCCATGTCATTGTTTTTAAAAGAACCTTGCCTGGGGTACGAGACCATCTGAGGACCTGAAGCTTCTGACCAACCAGACAAATTATCAACAAATGGTTGTGTCCAATAACCCATATTATTCCTGAACATAAAATCAATGGGCGTTTCCCCCGGAAGTGGTCTAGTTTTCTGTGGACCCATCCTCAAGTTTTGTAAATTCACTGTACAATTGCTGAGTGTATCTCACAAAATCCAGCCACAAATAGTTTCGTTTTCTACTTATATGTGCACGCTGTGTGCCTTGCGTATTTATTATATCTATTGGTGTAACCTGTGCCTCAGTTATCACCACGGAGCGCCACACAAATTATCAGAGAAGCAAATTCATCAACAGACAAAGTGATCTCTCTTCAACAATATCGACACAGGAAAGGCATATAAAATCAGCTCTTATCTGTGTTATATTGCTGGAACCTGCAGCAGCTTCTGCACGGTCTTCGGATACAGATAATTCTTCTCAAATTACTTAAAAATATCCAGGAGGTATCCAGGAGATTTCCCCCTCTTACGGATGAGCCCCCAATTGTAAGAATTATTACAATCTTGTATCTGGGTTTCCTTTCCCTTAATTAATCAAATCTTGTGGCTGTGGATGTTAGGAGAAAAGAACACTCAAATACTAGATCCAGGGAGCAAAAGAAAGAGACAGACAGAGTGTTATATCCTACTCTGTAAATAAAAAACTGTAAATAACAGACATACATAGATTTACCCTAAAGGGGGGCCTCAACTAACAGCAGTGGATAATTAATGCAAGATGTGAGTGAGACACTTTTAATCTAACACATACCAAACAAATGCAGCAACCAGATAAAATATATATTAAAGAGTAAAGAGCCCAACTAATGCAAACAATGATCACCATAATGGTGACCTTAAATTAAATAAAACATAAATAAAAATGACAGAAATGGTCTGATTTGTAATAAGGGAAGATTATGGTGTTTTTTTGAAGTTGTTTAATGCTCCTCTGGTGAGATTCTGAGAGATTTAAGGTGTTTGTTTTTTACAGTTGATGTTCAAATAAAGCCGGTTTGGCTCTAAGTCAGTTAAAGTTGTGCTGGTCTCTTTTTCTGTTCCTGTTCATCTTCAGTGATTCTGCTTGTTAACAGCTGATATCATCACTAATGCTCAATCTTTTACTCTTTGTTGCGTGGACACATATGAACCAGTATGCTTACACTTACATTTACTGTAAATTTGCAGTATATTGCTGGCAATTTTAGTTGCTGGCTAGATTGTAAAAAACGAGTAGTATAAATCATTAAGTACAGTTAAACTGTAAAAAACACCATCCTGCTGTACTACTGTAAGATTTACAATTATTTATTATGCTTAGTAGATGGTAAAACATTTTTTGTAAATATTCAAAATATTATAGCATTTGTTTACAGTGCATTTGTAACAATGAAATACTCACTTTTACTCAAATCGTGTCAGGGTCCTGGCTTTCTTGTCTTGGGTTTTTTCTAAATTCTCATGCCAGGTTTGTCAGGGTCAGGGCATGATGTTTGGATCCTGACTCTGTTCTAGTCCTGGTTTTTGTATTTTAAAGTCAGGGTCTAGACTTATGCTCTTTGTCTTTTGTGATCTGTGTCACTTGTCTTTGTGTGGAAGCACATGCTCATTGTTTGTTTACTTTCTGCCATGTGCTCTCCTGTCTGGACCCCGCCCACTTGTTTCCTTGTTAATTATCCAATCATTTGTTTATGCTCCACACCTGTTTGTCATTGTTACCCTCCTTGTTTGGTCCCTTTTTTAATGCCCTTGTGGCTGGTGTATTGTTGTTTGTAGCATCTAGCATCGTGTCTTGTAGTTTATGAGCTCAACATCTAGTATTTCTAGTCTTGTTTGGTTTTTGTTTGCATTATTGTTAAAACTGTCTGCAACTGGGTTCTCTCCTTTACTGTTCATGACACCGTTCATCTTGTGCATTTATCAGTAGCTTACTGTAAAAATGGTAACACTTTATTTTAAGGGTCCAGAATAATGCATTAGTTAAGCATAAATTATTGGTTAATTTGTTCACAATTAAGCATTAGTTAAGCACAAACACAATAGTAATTAAAGATTAACTTAACACTTTAAGGGTTCCAAATTATGCATTAGTTAAGTATTTGTAACGAAGGGACTGAGGCAGCAGGATCCATTTGCAGTGTTTATTAAGAACAACAATAACAGGCAGGGTCAACAACGGTAAACAGCAATGTCCAAGGCTAGGCTAATCGTAATCGGTGAACAGGCGAGGGTCAGGGCAGGCAGCAGAGAATCAAACAAGGTATAAACAATCCAAACAGCAACGGGTAATCCAAACAACTATGAAAACTGCTCAGTAGTGGTAGCTGGACCAAAACAAGACTTCACAAAGAGCACATGTGAGTCTAGGGTTTAAATAATCATCAAACAGGAAATAGGAAACAGGTGCAAACCCAGGTGTGGGGCATTTTGGGAAATGTAGTTCTATTGGCAGTCAATATTCAAGAGACAGTTCCCTCTGGTGGTGTGGAGGAGGTGGAGCAGGAAACCTCCTCCGTAACAGTATTCATAAACTAGCAATTCATGATTAACTTGTTCACAATTATGCATCAGATAAGCATGAGCACACACATGAATAATGATTAACTGAACATATAGTAAGGGCGTATTAGCCATTATTTACAATTTATTAAACATTTTAATAATTAATATATAGCAACAGATTACAGATGTTATTTGCAATTTCATTTGTAAATACAACGTTATTTGTTTAACCAGCATAAAAGCTTTATAAAAATCTTTCTGCATGTATGTCCTTATTTTGTGACCTACACATGGGTTGTTTAACTTGCTGCTTTTGTGATCCAGTTATTTGTATTTCTATCTGTATTACACTGTATGTATTTTTAAAATTAAGTCTACATAAGCAGTAATTGAAAAACTGTTAGTTTTTCTTTAGTTATTTCTTTAGTTTCTTTAGTTTATTCTTTAGTGATTACTGGAAATTACTTTAGAACAGGATCAAATTGCCTTTATTAGCACTGTATTAGTAGCAGTTTAGCCTTAATTATTTATCTAATTTTAGTCAATTAACTTGAATATCACTCAATATGTGCCATAATTAATGTGGATATAACGTTCACTTTAGAATAGGGGGGTCAAATTGGCTTTATTAGTACTGTATTAATGGCAGTTTATCCATAATTATTGGTTTATTCTGTTCAATAAACTTGAATATTACTCAATAAGTGCCATAATTAATGTGGATATAACTTTAACATTAGAACTTTAGAACCTGATGCATCAAATAGTCTTTATTACCATTACTATTTTAGCTATATATAATGCAAACCAGCAGTAATTAAACATAATTAAGCATGTGTGTTCATGCTTATCTGATGCATAATTGTGAACAAGTTAATCATGAATTACTAGTTTATTAATACTTAACTAATGAATAATTTTGGACCCTTAAAATGTTAAGTTAATCATTCATTACTAGTGTGTTTGTGCTTAACTAATGCTTGATTGTGAACAAGCTAACTAATGCATTATTCTGGAACTACATACAGCAAATGTTCCATAAAATCAGTGAAATATACTAAACGAAACAAGTTAATATTAATAAAATGTCCTTGATAGAAAACGTTATGTGAAGTAAATTAAACTGAAATTGAAAAAAAAAACATTGACATGTTATTACATAGTTGGAGATCTGTTAGTGTTTAAGGTTTTGTTCTGCTAGGATTTAGTAGGGTTTGTTTTCAGTTACCACTGTGCTGTAGGGTAGAATCTGCGTTCAGGTTGAGAATGGGCAGCAAAACATTGATGTTATGCTGCATGTTGTAAATTTTGCAATACATTTTTAGAGTGCAGAGAGACAACACAGTATTCAGAAAACAGGTGTGTAGTTAAAACTGGCAACAAAAGAACAGAATTTTTCACCTAAGGTTGTGAAGTCCAACTCTGTTCAACTTATATAAATTATTGGCAGTGCTACTGGAACAATCCGCCACACCCGGTCTTATTTTAAACAGCTCAGAGGTTAAGTTTTTCTGCATGTGGATGACCTGATGCTGCTGTCAGATACTGCACAAGTCCTACAGCATCACCTGGACTTGATGAAGAACTACTGTCAAAATTGGGCCCTGACAACAAATTTGAAAAATTATGATTTTTCAGAAGAAAGCCAGACTACAGCACACCAGATATACCTTCACTTTGGAAAACACTGCAATACAGCATACCCTACATTATGAAGCTTGGACTAAAAATCAGCACCTCAGGTGGATAGACATTCTATGCTATCAAGGGCATATTTACTGAAACAGACATTCCTGTCGCAGTTTGGTGCAAAATCCTGTTATCAAAATCCTGTGTTATTATGCCGATCACTTGATATGGATGTGAAATTTGGGGCCAAACTAGGATCTGCCTAATCATAAAGATTCAAAAATGCTCCCTCAAATTGTGAATGCACCTTAATCAAAGTTCCCCAACACACTACAACATAAAGCCCTAAAATCTAAGAGCCTAAACCCAGTCCCCTTTTCCAGCTGGCTCTGAAACTCCAGAAAAGTCGGTTTTAGACCACTGAACATAACCAAAGTAGAATAAACCAGTTCATAAAAGAAAGTAAAAATGTATATTTAGACTATTGGGATAATTAAATTAAAAACCAAAGTGAATTGCTATTGGGCCCTAAATATAAAATAGGTAATGCTCAGTTAATTTGTTTTTTTGTGGCAGTCCAGCAGCTTTAGATTGACATCTCTTAAAACACACACAGTGACTTATCTGACACATATCAGTGGTGTTGTATCAGTGTTAAGTCATCACTTCACGTTTCAGGCCTCTTTCAACGCTGTTTTAAGGTTTTCTAAAACTGTGCAAGAAAATAATTTTGTGAATATTTTTTACTTTTATTTTTATTTTTAAGGAACTACTATACTGTAGGGATTTAAGTGTGTTATTACTGTTATTATTGCCCTATAAACACTGAACCCCAACGTGCACAAACAGTCCAACAATCCAAAACACAAGGCAGAGACGTAGACGATACAGGCAGGGGCGTAGTTGTGGGGGGAGAGGTAACCCCCTAATATTCAAAACTAGCAATTACATGCTAGTTTTCATGAAATACATGTAAAAATAAATATATTTGGTAATATTGTTTATCATGCCGAATCGCATATGATTTTGTTAATAAATAACAATGGCCCCCTCCATAGCACAAATTGATAACTCCCAATTGCTTCGCATTTTGTGGTGCTAACTGGACAGTTCAGTTAATCAGTTAATGTTAGGTCTGAAAATGAAGAGAAGCACTGCTCAGCAGACTATTCTGAATTACTGGTCCAAAATTTAAAGGAATCTAACAAATGCTGAGTGTGAGAGAGACGTATGGTAATAAAATTATAATCTAACTCGTGGCGCGTGCCTCCTTGGGGTGCGCGAGGCGAGATTCAGGGGAGATTTTTCTATATAGTTTTTCTGTAAATATAACTTTATCGTGCTGCGCAGGACTGCTTATACACGAGTACCAAAGAAACATTGAATGCGAAGAAAGAGCGGGACGTGTATAAGTTTTTAAAACCATAATGAACCGCGTAAGTCTACTGAATTCTGTTTGTAAAAGTTGAATTTGTAATCAGTTACAGTGTGCAATCATTTCCACTATTGTTTTTTAACAGTCATTTGATAGATATAATATATACATATACATATATACATATAACAAAGCTGATTTAAAAAAAATATATCAGTAAGCACACCCACACTCACAATCCCCCCCAATCTTCAAACCAAATCTACGCCATTGGATACAGGCGTATACAGGATACTGTTGTTACATATAATCAGTAACAACAGATTAGTCTAACCAGATGTCTAAACAGGTAAAAGTAAATGCTTAGTAAGGCAGTAAGAATACAACTGGCAATACTTCTCAGTGAGTTTGGAACTGCATGGTTTAAATATGGAAGTGTGGGTGTGGCATGAAAGGCTAGGCAAGTATTCAGGAGAGGGCTCCCTCTGTTGGGGGGCTGAATTGCTACCCGCCCCCATATGTTACAGAACACCCCTCTCTATAAGCACCTCCCGGTGTCGACCCCTAGGTTGAGGTGCAACATGATTGGGGTGCACTTGGTGGAGGTTATAGATCAGGGATGTGTCTATTATGTCCTTTGCAGCTACCCATGATCTCTCCAATGGCTCATAGCCTTCCCAGTTCACAAGGTACTGCATCTGTGCCCCTATACAACGTGAGTCCATATCCTTGACCATGTAAGTAGGTGATACGTTGATCTCCAAAGGTGGAGGTTCAGGATCCATGGTTCCAGGTCATGAATTTCTTTATACTATTACAGTCATTCATTTCTTTATACTATTAAAAAAGTTCAATAGGTATGTTCAAACTATTGAAATGCATGTGGATCATGTGGAAATGTAAATAAATAAGACAATGTCATGACTGCAAATGGAAGAGAGTTTCATTAACTGATAATTAAACTTGTGATGTTTATGTGGAACGTATTGCTGATTCACTAAGTCCTGCATTGTGACGCCTCCACACAGACAATGATTTTTAGTATTAATAAGCACAGAAGTTAAAGCTTTATTATTTGTGTGGATGCAGCATATGGCAGTTAAATTTTTTTCAACAGTGTGCCAAAATAGCTAAATATCTTAAAATGTACTGGAGTGACACACAGAACTTATTAAACAACAATTTGCTATTACTTTTAAAAAAGTATCATTTATTACTTTTGAGAAAGCTATTTTGATAAACCGTAAAATGCTAAAAGGTGAAATAATGAAAGAAATAATGACCAGTCACAGCACTTCAGATGTGCACTTTTCGCTTTTATCCTTGTCTTTATAAATGTTAACAATAACTTTTCAAAAATGAAATAGTATACATAAAACTATTGTTTTTTTATTAATTAAAAAATTAGGCTTATTAACACTGCTGAAAATACTTTAACCACTGTGAAAAAAAGAAAGAAAGACTATTACTGAGTAATAGAGTTTAGGATAGGGTTAGGATTGGGTTTGGTTTAATATTAGTTAGTTGTATGTAATTATGTATAATTTACTGTTATTACTATAGTAAGTACATGTAACAAGTATAACAAAGACATTGTGAAGAAAAATGAAGTTTACATCTGGAACAAAATTGTGCGAACAGCTGAAGGCTGACCCTAAGTCAATATTTCCCTCTGCGGCGCTTGCAGCATCTCTGCCTAGATTTGCCAAACAATTTTGTCCGTTGTGCTATGAGGAAATTCCTGTTGAGAATAATCTCAGTCCAGTGAGCAGGGGTTAGAAGGAGATCTGGGACTGTTTGTTAGGGTCTGGATGGGTTTTTATGACCATTTGGCATTACTATCTTCACCTGTCCTCATGCGCCTCCCATCCAATCATTCATGCCAAAACCTGCATCACCTTCATCATCACAGAACACAGGCAATGAGACTGCAGGGTTCAAACTCTGGAGAGCAGAGCAGGACGAGGATGGGAATCAAAGGGAAACATACATTAAACCGAGCTGGTACAAATAAAAGCAAATAAATATTTGCTTTTTTAGCAAGGAATGAAACAATGTTTTATTACGGCCCACTGCTACCCTTTAAATACCATTCAAGGCAATTGTAGTTTGGGCTAAAGTTGTGTAAAATCAAACACCTGGTAACTGATGAAAGAAAGGCAGTGTTCTCTTTTAAACTGCAGGACGTGGAGGGTGAGTATTTAGATCAAGATTAATTTGACAACAACTGTCAGAGCTCTTATCAAAGCTAATGCAAGCTACCCCACTGTTAGCACAATAATTATACCCGCTGATTCAAAACATTAATGAAGTTGCATCTTGTTGCTTTTCCTCCATTGTTAACATTGTTAATTCTGAACAAAGGGCTGGTGTGCCAAACATCAACACAATCTCAGTGTTTGTAACTGTTCATATTTAAAAGGTAGTTCAAGCACACACACATTTTTTACATGTATAGACAAGACTTAAGTCTTAGATAAGACTTAAAAATATCAACATAATAACAGCTATATACATTTACATAGTCCTTTGTTGTAGGCTGGTGGGAACAGAACCTCAAAACTGTTGTTCAGTACTCAGAACTACAGACACCCATAGACATGGCCTTAAGTATGGCCTTAATGTTCCAGTAAGTAATGGAGAAACTGTCAGATGTTTTAGAAATTGCCAGGATCCTGGTTTCCGGCTCTGAGGCTTTCTAGATTCTCTTGCCAGGATCGACATCCCCTGTGTTCTGTGTCAGAGCATGTTGTTTGGATCCTGACTCCTTCTAGTCTTGTTTCCTGGAGTCGGGATCTGAACTCATGCTCATGGGTCCTTGTTCCTTGTGGAAGCACATGGCCTCTGTTTTGTTTACATTCGCCAGTCGTGTGTCTTGGCCCCGTCCCCTTGTTCCCTTGTCTTGTTAGAGCTTGTTTCGCACACCTGTTTGTCCTTGTCTGTTCCCCTGCCCGTGTGTTCTCTGTTTTGTGCCGGTTTGTTTTTGTGATTTTCGACTGTCTGTCTGATTTCGTGCCTTGACAGTTTCTCATGTTTCTGATGTTTTTTCATGCCTTGTCGGATTTGTGTTCCCTATTGAGTTTCACCCTTTTCCAGTCCTGTCTAGTCCTGCCATGTTTTTCTTGCCGTGTTTGTTTCTCCATATTTTTTCCCCCAGTTAAGTTTCGTTTTTACTCCGGTTGTGGAGGTTTTTTTAGTTCTTTAATAAGCTTGTATTGTTTTCCGTTTTGCCACCTCATGGGTTCTTGTTTTGTTTATTCTTTAAATAAAGACATTTTTTCTGTTATTTGCTGTCTGCGACTGGGTTCGTTCCCCGTGACCTTGACAAAGATGGTCTCATAATTTGACAAATTTTACAGACACAAAATTTGACCTGCAGTTGCAACTTTTCTGCAGGATCAATCTGTGGTGAAGCTAGTGGTGCAGAAATTACTTATGAAATACACCCCTCCAGTGTGACTGATAAAATCATGTGCTGTGGCCGTGGGTCTTGCTGTCAGCTGGTGATGGAAATGCTGCACTGCCAAATTTCAACTCAGTTTTGACCCTCTCGGCCACTGGGAGAAAGATGGGGCATTATCAACGTTTATAAGTTTATAGAAAATAATTCTGCACTGACAAATTTCAACTCAGTTTGAGCCCTCTTCCGAGTACTAATCTGTACAATTCCCATGAGGCCGCATTCCTGTGACTGATTACTTTCACCTGTCCCCATTTACCACCCTATATAAGCTAACCTTGGACATCAGAACTTTGCGAAGTCTTGATTTGCCCCGGTGATCATTACTGAGTGGTTTTCCCTGTTATTCTGAGCCCGTGTTTGATTGGATTGTTTATCGTTTTTTGACTGTTTGCTGCCTGCCCTGATTCTTATCTGTTCTCTGAACTCTGATAGTTACCTCGAACAGACTCGACCATTGCCTGTTCTACGACTCTGTTTTTGCTTAGCCCTTGTTATCCATGTCTGCCGGTGTTTTGAACCTGCCTGTTTGTTTACCCTTCTCAATAAAAGCTGCAGATGGATCCTAATGTCTTTGTCCCATTGTTACACTCTGTCTCTCCCCCACTCTCTCTTATTTTTCTCCTACCCACCCATTCATTCTGTCTCTTGCATGTGCTCTTCTAGCTTCATATGGGTTGTGGCAAAGCAGTTAGTAGAAGTTTATTTGTATTTAAGGGCAGCTTGTAGAATGAATTTTAAGGCCACATACATTGTCTAGTGAACCAGTGAGGTTGATAAGAAGTCTATTTATACACTGTCCTGAGAGCCAAGTATTTAGCAAGTAGTATTTAATATGCATTAAGATTATTTTATGTGCCACAAATGTATCCCAGTGCAAAGGCAAACAGAACCAGCAATGAACTGAAGTCACACAGAATACAAATTGAATAACAGAATACATATAATGTAAGTATAATAAAAAAATAGCACAGTTGAATGCAGAATGCAATGATTTGCAAATCTCATATACCCATATTTTATTCACAAAAGAACATAAATAATATATCAAATGTTTAAAGTGAGACATTTAATTTCATGCAAAATATTAGCTCATTTTGAATTTGATGGCAGCAACACCTCTCAAAAAAGTTGGGACAGGGGCATGTTTACCACTGTGTAGCCTACCGTCTTCATTTAACAGGCTGTAAACATCTAGGAACTGAGGAGACAAGTTGCTGGAATTTTGGGAGGGGAATGTTGTCCCATTCTTGTCTGATGTAGGATTCTAGCTGCTCAACACTGCTGGGTCTTGGTGGAATTTTCTTTTTATGATGTGGCAAATGTTTTCAATTGGTGAAAGATCTGGACTGCAGGCAGGCCAGTTCAGCACCGGGACTCTTCTACTACAAAGACATGCTGTTGTAATGGATGCAGTATGCAGTTTAGCATTGTCTTGTTGAAATATGCAAGGCCTTCCCTGAAAAAGACGTCATCTGGATGGGATCATATGTTGTTCTAAAACTTTAATATACCGCTCAGCATTAATGGTACCCTTCCAGATGTGTAAGCTGCCCATGCCATAGACACTAATGCAACCCCATACAATCAGAGATGCAGGCTTTTGAACTGTGCACTGAACAAGCCGGATGGACCCTCTCTTTAGTCCAAAGTTTATGGATTATGTTCACATATGGTGTCTTATTAGCATGATACAGCTTTAACCTGCATTTGTGGATGGCATGGTGTACTGTGTTCACAGACAGTGATTTGTGGAAGTGTTCCTGAGCCCATGCAGTGATTTCCAAAACAGAATCATGCCTGTTTTAATGCAGTGCCACCTGAGGGCCCGAAGATCACAGGCATCCAATATTGACTTTCGGCCTTGTCCCTTGTGCACAGAGATTTCTCCAGATTCTATGAATCTTTTTATGATATTATTGATATTATTATATTTTGAAGATATTATATATTATAACTGTGTATGATGGGATATGCAAAGCCTTCACAATTCTTTGTTGAGAAACATTATTCTGAAATTGTTCCACAATTTGTAGATGTAGTTTTATGCAGATTGGTTATTTCATACAGTACTAGTCTTTAAAGACTAGGTGTTTGGATTTCCTTTGTAAACTGTTGCTTTAATTGTATCTGACTTTAAATATTTTATTGACATAGGAAATGTTTTTAAATAAACTAAACTTTGGAGCAAGTTTTTATGTTTTTTCTTTCATGTTTTTTCAAATCCAAACATGGGCAATATTAATAAGTGTCAGACCTCCAGCAGTGTTCTGGATGACCCGACCTCCCTGTCTGCTATGTCACCTTTAGGGCTGGAAAATGGGCTCAAAAAATTGAGCATGTAGAAAAAATGTCTCGGTCATTTATGTTATGGAGGATGTTCCTGCTCCACCTCCTCCGCGCCACCAGAGGAAATTGTTGCCAGAATCCTAATCTTGGTTCTGGACTGCATTACCCATAATGCCACACTAGTATTAGGATTGATTCATTTCACCTGTTCACCTGTTCCTCATTTCCCGCTACCATATAAGCTGCCTACAAACACTGACATGTGGCGAAGTCTTGTTTGCCCCGGCAATAATTCTGAGAGTTTTTATTACTCTGTTGGATTACCTATTTTTGTTATTGGACTTTTCTGTCATAAATACAATCATAAATACAGAGGTTTTCTGTATTTATGATTGTTAGCTGCCTGCCTTGATTCTTGGAAAGTTTTTGGATTTGTGATTGTTTGCTGCCTGTCTACGACCTTACGCCTGCTTACCGATTATGCCTCTGTCTCGCCTATATTGTTCCTGTTTGCTGGGTATCGACCCTGCATGTTTGTTTCTTAAAATAAACGCTGCAAATGGATCCTTGTGTGTCAGACCCTTCATTACATTTTAGGTCATGATCTCACATCCTTCAGCAAAGAACGGGCAGGTTTGTACATGCACAGAGAGGAAGAAGGGGACAGAAATTAATAACTTCTGAAAAATGCAAGCAGAGCTGGGAAGCTCAGACATGGGTGGCAAGTTCAAGCAGAGATGTGATTGTAAGCTGGAGGTGTTTGTAAGGTCCAATCGAGGCCAGCGGCCTGTACTGTACATGTAACAAAAGAGCAAGACAGGCAAGGAAAACAGGTGGAGATGAGGATCCAAATGCAGTTGCTTTTAATAAAAAATCCACAAGAGCAATACCCAGAGATCTGGGAACAAGAACAACAGAGACCTGGAACAAAGAGGAACTGAAACAACAACAGTAACTTGGGATGTGGAGGGGTGTGTGCACCTGAAGAGCATGTTTCTGCTATATCGGGAGATGTGAATATGATTTGTGAACCTAGTAGTGTCATATAACTCTCGCGGGCTGTGCTTGGGACACGTTATTGACAAGCTCTTGGAAAATGCAAATCTCCAATAGGGAAGGAATGTTTTAGCACCCTTTTATATGACAAATGGGTTCGTCAAGATGGAATATTGTAATATTGTACCTCTTCTTTATAACCTCTTCTTGTATATGGATGATCCGTCTACAGATTTAAATGAATGTGAATGAATGACTGGATGTGTAATAAGTCGTAGTCTTATTAACCATGTAGTGTATGCTGATGACTTAGTTATTATGGACAGGAGCAAGCCAGATGTTTCTATCTAATAATTTTTCTACTTTGCATGCTGTATTAAGGAATTATATGTATAAAATCGTGTTGCTTGATTCATGAATTATAATGCCCTTAAATGATCTTACATTAAGTGATACAAGGTATTCCTTCTGGTTTTGGAAAGATTAAAGGATTTCTTTTTGTATTTAATAGTGTTGTATGTAAATTTATGTCTGAATTTGATATATATATATATATATATATATATATATATATATATATATATATATATATATATATTTATTTTCTGTTGTTGATTTGGAACTAAGGACTTAAAGTAAATAAATAATAAAGTATTTGTTCGAGCAGAACACACTGAATTTGCGGATCTGTGCAGGTCGCATTTCCATACCAGTTATAACCCAACACAAACACAAGGGAAACTATAATGGTTTCACATTCAAAACACTGCATTCATTTACATTACATTTACATTTCCTTTCCTTTACAATCATTTAGCAGATGCTTTTGTCCAAAGTAACTTACAAAGAGACATTTAACCTTTTGCCCTAAGAACCAACAAGCCAAGTCTACAAAGCTACATTTACAAGATGTCAGGGACAGAATGAACAGTAGAAGGCATTTTACATATGTAAAACAAAGTTAAACATCAGAGATGTGAGGGATTAGTCAGGTGTCTGCAAAACAGGTGTGTTTTAAGTTGTTTCTTGAAGGTTGTAATGGTCTTGACAGATTGGGTGGAGGCTGGGCGCTTGTTCCACCAGGAAGGAACAAAATAGATGAATGTCTTAGAGAGCGATCTAGTACCTCATTGTGAGGGAACGTCTCGGGTTATTTGAATGTAACCCTGTTCCATGAAAATCGGGATGCTGCATTTCATAACGCTAATGAGAATAATCTTTGTTCAACCGGTTGTGAAGTATGTGTGTCAAACACACAGAGAACTCAGCTTAAATAACCTCTGGTGAAGACGTCATCAGAATGGAGGCTATAAATTTACATAAAACAAACACATCTTCAGGTTATAACTTTGTCTGAAGGGACATCTAGACATGCCCACAGTGTGGCAATGAGGCACAGCATCTTATTCTTGCTTTTTCAGGGATTACAGGGTTACAGTCAAGTAACCCAAGACATTGTCTATCTAAAGCTGCATTGGATGCTGTGTTTCATAATGCTGATGGGAATGAAAATACCAACGCCACCACACTGGAAGTGTCTGGACCCCTCAAAGGTGTGTGGTGTGTGCACAAACACTGGAGGTCTCAGACATGACCTTAAGATCAAGAATCTCTCAACCCCCGAATAGCATGGACATCCAAACTATTAAACCTTATAAATGTGTGCGGCGAGGACCAACCTGCTGCATGACATACAGACTGCAAGGATGAGGATGCCACTTCCGTTGTAGAATGAGCCCTGAGTCTTGGAGGTGAAGCTTGACTGCACACCTCATAGGCCAGGATAGTTGCATCTTTCACTCAGTGACATAGTTTGCTTGGTGGTGGCTGCCCCTGGTTGTGGCCACCACAGCAAATGAAAAGTTTAACGTAAGTCTGAATAGCACAAACTGGACACAGTAAGTGAAGACTTTCCTGCTATGGCGTAGCAAATGGCGGAGGACAAAGGCTTTGAGAATGACCAGATGCATGATTGAGAATGGAATTTAAGAAGATAATCCAGGGGCAAAGTCTAAGCAGGACAGAAAGACTAACAGAGCCTGCATATCCCTAATTCTCTTTAGAGAAGTAATAGACATGAGAAAAAACATCTTTACAGTCAGAAACTTGTCAGGCGATGACTCTAGTGGCTCAAAGGGGGCTCTGACCAGGCCTTCCAAGTCCCAAGAAGGGATCCCTACTCTGATAGGTAGCCTCAGTAGTCTAGCCCCACAAATAAAATGAGCAATCAAAGGGTGTTTCCCCACTGGAACCCCAATTGACAGAAATTGAAGCGTCCACAAAAAAAAAACAGGGTCTGAACCACATAGAATGGGCAACCACATGTCACCCTTATCTACCTCTGGGGATTGACCCTTGGATGAAATCTGAGCCACAACTGAAATGGTCTTATATGCAGGAAGCCCAAAGGCATTGCCACGGAAGCAGCTGCCAAGACACCCAGAACTCTTTGAAAATGATGGAAAGTAATTTTCTGACCTAGCCCGATATTCTTCAGGGCATTTATAATGGATTCGACATGTGCTGGGGACAGCTGTGCCCATACAAATTTAAAATCAGATGCAGCGCCCCATTTCTTGGGAGCCAGAAAATACCAGCTGTAATAGCCTGACTCTTTCTGTGGGAGGAGAATTGCTGAGTTTGCAGCTCGTGACAGTAAAGGCATCTGTTCCGGTTTCATGGTAGTGGGAACTGTTGAAACACGGAGGGTGGTGGGCAAACTGTATTCTGTAACCCTTCTCCACTGTCCTTAAGACCCAGTTTCCATACTGCCAAGGGACATTAATTCCGATACTTCATCCTGTTGGAGAGCCTTTAATTGTTCCTTTTTCCGGGAAGTAACAGGAAGCAACTGACATTTAACATTTTGCTTGAAACCGCTGCACCCTGAAACACTGAAGGCAGTGGGGATGGAATAGTGGTGTTGTGAGGCAGTTGGGAAAATTAATATAATTTTACATGCCCCATCCTGAGCGGACATGCCCCCGCAGTCCAAGGTGCTTAAGGATTTTTTTTGAGGGGGAAATGATGGACCTTGGGTCTGGCCTCCCTTTAGGCTGCTGAGCATGTTGACCAGGTTCCCAATCTCTACAAAGGGGAGCACTCTGCCTTTGGGCCTCCCTCTGCTAAGAGGATGGACCAGGTTGGGACTGGATGGCTGACAGCCCATCCCTTTGAGCATAGCAGGGAAGAAGCTTGACAAAGGCCTACTCATGACTGTTCACCTCCTGGAACCTGTTGACGATGGTATTCACCGCATCAGTAACAGCCTGGAAGGTGATAAAGGGGCATCATTCTTTCTATTGACAGAGAGCCTGCAGAGACGGCAGCACACACACACACAAAACGTCTCTGAAGACAAAAAATTCTAAAGACGCGTTTGTTCTACATCGATTTATAGTCTCTACAGATGCGCATTCCAATGTTGTCACCAACACTGGAGTTCTCGGTGTGTTTGACACACATGCTTCACATCCAGCTGAATAAAGTATGTTCTCATTGGCATTGTGAAACATGACATTGAGTGTAGCTTTTGATAGGGTACAATCAGACATTTCTCGATTCCAGAGCGTTGGCGGTAGGGGACATATATCTGACATATATTGTGGGCTCTCTTTGATTGATTGAAGACAAAATGTGCTGCATCATTCTGGATCATTTGCAGGGGTTTGGTTGCGTTGGCTGGAAGGTTCCTAACAGACTGAGTAAATGTAAGAGTTAATGATCCAAGTTGAACTGTGAAATTGCGTTCTAATAATGGTTGGCTGTAATTTCCTGAAGTTCCTTCTTACCAAGATTGAGCTGAAGATGTTGAAATTGCTGGTATATTAAAAGCTTCATTCTGCTTTGAGTTCTTTCATTTGTCATTGTCAATGATTCAGCTGTGAGCTCTGATGGTTATTCAGGCCCTAATCTGCATAAAGACTGTCAGATGGACTCTTGATTTAGAAAGGCTAATTTATCCTCTCTGCTTTTTAAGCCTCTGTCTGTTGTATCCGAGTGCTCATGGATACTAACCTGACAGGCAGTGTGGAAACACAAACATGTTCTCTGCTAGAGGGTGGAGCTACAAACATTTTATCAGCAGGTTGTTGTTGTTTGAAAGAAAACAAGATGGGTTCATGTTAAATGCAGTTGAAGGGCAGTAGTTAATCTTGCATCCAATGTCTTCATCTTCTAGCACGGCTTAAAGGTTACTTAGATTAACTTTACTAACAAAAAGTACTCTTTGGACATGCACCATGGAAGTATAGTGTTTTAAACAGGTACAGTGCTAGTTCTGTTTTTCATTAGAAGTGAGAAACACGTTCCTGACTTTAAAAATGTAGATGCATAAAGTGCCTGCTTATGGAAATTTGAATCTGTTATTTTAAATGTTTTATATTTTCTATTATTATAATAATGCATTCTAGTTTAAATTATGGGCTGTACAATATTTTTTTTTAAATGTTTTTAATTCCATGCATCCATACATAGGCTATGGCTCACTCAGTTATTTGGGGTTCTGGAGTTAAGAAGTTAATATATTAATTAATAAATTATTAATAAACCTTAATTTTATGTTTATGAATTGCAAAAATAAAGCAATTATTATAATTACAATGCAAAAAAGCAATGATAATGCAAATTCAATTATAATGCAAGAGACTCATGAAAGAACACCACCTGTTATGAATTTTGGAAAGTATTACTTTGTTTAAATGCAGCTCAGAATACAAAGTATAATCATGAAACTCCCAATGTCAGCACAGGTCAGTTCTCACCACACTTTTGAAAACTATAAAGTTAGAGAAAAGATTTGTAGCAGACAGGAGCCGAGCCTGTTGAATGGGGACTGAGCTTCTCTGAATTCACAACTGGAATCAGTCTGATCCAGTCAGTTTTATTTTATGCTAAACTTAATGTAATAATTACTATGTAATAGTAATGTAATTAACATTAAACCTATTTAATTTTCAGTATATGTTCCTGCATTTATCGTGAATGACTCATCTGTGCAAGTTTATTTATCTTTAAGAAAAAAGTGTCTGTTCCTTCCTATGGTAATTCGGCTTAATCAATCATAGGTGAGTTGTTCACTCTGTTGTTTCATGTACCTTCATAAAAGCCTGTAAGACAACTAATTGTGTTTCTAAATATGTTTGTAGTGCATATCTCTGCTGTGTTTAGTGTGTACTGTAGCAAAAAAAAAAAAAGTCTTAGCACTGTAACTGTACACAGCTGCTTCTGTTTCACATTTGTTGTTTAATACCTTGTTGATCCTCAGTATATTCTGTATGTCCATCAGCTGAATGTGTCCAATAAATTCCCAATAAATAAAATTAACTTTTCCAATTTTTTGTTTTTCTTGTTCTATATGCAATTAATGGACACTGGGCACATTTATATCCCTCGTATGTTTGTGTTATATGAAGGTCACAATAAAAGTACTACCTTTTAAATGTTTAGCTTGTCCCATGCCTGGACTTTCAAATTTAAGCTGTGGCATTTCACCATAAAATAACTAAAAAATAACTGAAAGTCAAAGCCTTGAATTTGACGTGGGCAGTGATAGATGGGCAGTGGTGTGAGATCCAGAGAGGTTGATATGTACCCTCTTCAGCTGACTGAATACCAGAAGTGTTGCTGCAATTTCTAAGACCTGTGGTGTTGAACCAAGAATTACAATGAGCGTGCTGTGAACAGAAGGGTTGGCTCGGATCACAAGGTGCCCCATCTTGTCATGTTTAAGCTGACATGGTGGGGTTGTCAGACAGGAACAACAGGTAGAGCTGCGTGTCATCTGCTTTGCAATGGTATGAGAAGATATTTGTGTTTATGACTAGCCCCGAGCTATAAGGAAGTGCATATAAAGAAGAGGAGTGGACCAAGCACTATATTATATATATATATATATATATATATACTACATTATATAGAGCATTTCTCAATTTACATGGTTTCACATTTGTACAGAAACATTACAGAGTTATATCTTAAATTCTATAGGTTATTATTCAGCAGCTCCATTTAAAGCTTCAGGAAATGATGGCTTAACATAGTTGTTTGTGAACACAGTGAGTACATTTAAAGTGACTGTGGCAAGAAACGAAAGACACCATAAGCTCTGCTTAAGCGGAAATGTGGTTGGGTATAAGACGTAGGGTTTCCTGTTGATAAACTACACACCATTGTTGCTGCAATTGTTTACGGAATTTGCCCCAGTTATTTTACCTATTAGAATTTTAACTTTTATTTCCGAATCATCTCTTGCCAGGATTTAACAAGCAGCCTTCTATTAGATTAGAAGGTTCATGGACATTCATTGCATTGTAGTATTGTCAAAGGGGAACAACTGGGAACATCCTACCTGCCACTGTGATGATGGAATCCTGCACCTTGCGTTGTAGTAATATGGTTTAACCATAAATATTGGTACTAATATGGTTTAACCGTAAATATTGCTGTTAAATTCAATGGCTGCTAACGTTAGGTTTGAATGGAAGCATCTGCTAACTGAAATGTAAACAACACTTGTCCTAGTGTTTGATCTACTGCCCTGTCTGTTTGACAAAAATTAACAACAGTTTTATTGTAGTAAAAGTGTATAGGGTACACTTTATTTCACAGTGTCTTTGTTATATAAGTTACATGTACTTGCTATAATAGTAACAGTAAATTATGCATAATTCTATGTAACTAACCCAAACCTTAATCCTAACCCAGTAGTAAGCACTTCTTGTTAATAAATATATTGCTCAGTATCTAAATGTAAAGTACACTGTAACAAGGAAACAAGTGTAACCAAGTGTAGTAACCACAGTGTTACTACAAATATCATGGTTAAACTATGGGTAAAGTAATGAAACCATGGTTAATTTGTTGTTACCATGGTTTAACTATAATAACCATGTTTTTTTGGTTTAATTTGTAGTAAAGTCTTAGTTAATTTTTGTGAGAAGCTGTGTTTGTGTTTTTTGTCCCACACAAACCAATAAACCATCTTAGGGTTTAAACTTTGCTTTTTCTCTTTCTTTCAGGTGCTTACCTGTTGGTGAACTCTTCTCAGTTTGGTCCAGAGCAGCGGGCTCAGCTCATGTTTCGTCCTCTAAGTGAGAATGACACACACTGTGTGCAATTCAGTTATTTTCTGTACAGCCGGGATGGACACAGTCCCGGGGGTCTGAGTGTGTATGTGCGTGTAAACGGCGGCTCACGGGGAAATGCCGTGTGGAATGTGTCGGGCTCCCAGGGCCACCAGTGGCACCAGGTGGAGCTTGCCGTCAGTACCTTCTGGCCCAGTGAGTACCAGGTGAGACAGACATTCATTATATATGAACTTAAGGTTATAAAAAATCCAGGTCCAGGTTTCCTGCACCAAAAATAGTCATAATGGTGTTTATTGTCACACTTTATATTAGTGTTCATGTTACAGTGTTGTACTGAATTATAAATAAAGCACATGTACTGAATATATAACTACAGAATATGTAAATAATTGGTGAAGCTTCTTGTAATTACATGTTTTGTACAGGCAACTCTGTTCCCTGGATATGTTTTTATTGTTTGGGGTATTTTGAGCCCATTAAATGGTCAAACACTTGGCACACAGGTCAGAATTGTTGGCCATTAGGCCTGGGCAAAGGCTGGCACATGGGTGGTGCTCGGTTGCACCCCTGGTATGTGGCACAAAACAATGGTGCATATATCATACATTCAGGCATGCCCTGTATGGAACTTGGTATGTGTATTGGTCTTGTCGACCTGAACAACTTTGCCCTGACACCCATTAGCTCCATCCAACAGGAAATCAGCCATTTTTGGATTTTCTGAAAAGTGCATGCCATGAACTTTTAAATAATACTCCTAGGCATGTGATTGTCACCAAGCTTGGTGAACATCATGCCAAGACACTGAAGATGCAAAATTGTGCAAAAAAGGGATTTGTAATATCTTGAATGGTGTTGCCATGGCATTGTGGCGAAAAATAGAACATAGAAGTCTCCAATGCCTACAGCATGCATTAAGTGATTTACATCAGATTTGGGAAATATGTTTTGTGTGGTGGGCTGACGACATTGATATGACTATTTTAAGTCATGGTCAAAGCGCCACCAGCTGGCAACAGGAAGTGTGTAGTTTTTGCTACTGTACTTTTAAGACAGTCATTCAGGTTGGGCCAGACTGAAAAAAAACCCACTGAACTGGTGTTGATTTTTAAATGGCCATAAATCACTACCACTGTATACAACTGTTTACCAAGTTACACCTCAATCAATCTGATTGTGCTCATTCTGACTGAAACTTCAATCGGCTCAAAATCAAAATTTGTGTATGTTCATGTTTACATGTTAAACATGATATCCATTGGAAAGAGCTAAGAGACAGAATATTTATGCATATAACACCTTTGTCAAGAGACTGGACAAAAGAAACATTTTGAAAGTTTTGAAGGAAATGAGGTGTGAATGCTTTGTGCTTTCATAGTAGTTTGTTTGCACAGCACAAAAAACATATTTTATTAAACCAAAACTCCCACACAGAGGAAAAACAAGAATCAAAACAAGACACGAAATACTTAAAACTAGAAAACCAAATCAAGACTAGATATAAACAAAAACAAAACATGACTAAATTATAGAAATATATTTAGTTGAGCTCAAGAACTGACAAAACAAAGATGACTATTTTCACACCTGGAAACAGGAAACAATACACCAGCACAAAACAGCAAACACATGGGCATTACACAGGGAACGCAAACAAGGCAGGTAATGAGGGCAAGCAGGTGAGGGGAATGAACTAATGATGGGATAATTAATGAGAAACAAGAGGACAGTGTCAAGACTCAAGACAGGAGAGCACATGGCACAAAGTAAACAAACAATGGTCATGTGCTTCCACAGATCACAAAGGCACAGAGCATGAGTCTAGACTACTCTAAAATGCATATTAGACTACTCCTAACTCTAAAATGCAAGAACCAAGATTAGAATAGAGTCAGGATCCAAACATCACGTTCTGACACAAAACACAAGGACTTTCAGAATTTAGGAAAAACTCAAGACAGAAAAGCCAGGACCCTGACATACAGGTTTGGAATAATATGAGGATGGGTAAACAATAGAAAAATGTTCATTTTTGGTTGATCTTTTAAACTATGAGTTGCCTGATCTAATCACTGTTTTAAAAATCCTTTCTAGAAATACAACAATATGTAGAGTGTAACATACAAGCAGAGTGTAACATTCTGCTTTGTTAGCAGAATGACTAAAGCTTGAGGGAACAAATGAGTGATGTGGAGAATTTGCAGTGTAATTGGCCACCAGGGAGTTAAGATCTGTATTCTCAGTAGAGGGGAGATCTCACGTTAAATTCGTTGATGGGTCAAAACTGGGAGACTGTTGTGCTGAATCATAAAGTGTTTAGTGTTACAATAACAGTTTACATGAGCTGCTATGTGGGTGAGGCAGACCTGTGTGCAGTTTAGAAATTATATTGTTGGTGAGCACAAGATTGCTTTGTTTAAAAGAGCAGAGATTGAAAGTATGTTTCAAACAAAGTATTGGGAACAGAGTGGTTTAGTAACACACATAGCTGTACACACATTTAAGGGCTGTGCACACCAAAAAAAAAAAACATATTTCAGATGAAAGGTCTATTTACACTAACAGCGAAGCAAACACACTTTGCTCATTCTAGAGCTTTATGTATACAACACACCATATAATACAGATGTATATATTAAGATGTATTTACAACGTAAGAGTTAACTCTTCTGTCATTTGGAGGTGTGTGATGGTCAGTTTTGGTGATGCAAATCTGTAACCTGCATATCATGTTGTGGTATGACTAAGACATTTTACACATCTGCATATTTACATATTTATATTTTTAATATTTAAGGTGTGATTTCTAGCACAATATTGCTGTGCATTGTCTTTTTGTCTTACTTTCTCTTTATCTTGTTTCCTGCAGGTCATTTTTGAAGCCACAGTGTCATCGGAGCAAAAGGGCTACATCGGTCTGGATGATATAGTCTTGTTAAACTACCCCTGCTGTAAGTTCTGTCTCTCTGCACACCCACCCACACACTTTCACTGACCTTTTCCAGTTTCAAGGGAAGCAAATGACCAGGTCAGACCACCTGGAGTGAGGAACAAAGGTCCTTGTTTACTTCTGTCAGAGGGGGGCTCACTTTTGATCTGTATAGGGCATCATGGAAGACAATCATCCAATGACACTTTTTCTTCCATTTTTCTTGTTCTTGCACCACATCAGCTTCCTGTGGGTGACCTTTTTGTGCTGATATTGCTCCATCTTTCAGCCACTGTGGTGGTCGTCTCTAATGCATTGCTTCATTCTCTTTGGCTCTTGCGCCCTGTGTGTCATTGCTTAATTGGTTGCTTCAGTAAGGTGTGAATATAGTGAGTGTAATGTGTCCATGTGTACACTGTTATTTTCTACATACATTCCATTAGTGTTGCTGGAGAGTTGCATTAGTGGATGCTGCATAATTCTGCTCCAGTAGTTTGGGCTGGGGGCTCAAAGCCTCGGTCCACCACAAGTCAGCAGCTCTCCATACCTGCTCTTCATGCAAACAGGACATTTCAATTTGACAATGCACAGCAAGAATATAATTGCAAAGGCTATAGAAACAGGCAACAGGCAGAGTTTGAAAGCTAAATATGGAACTTTTACATATGTTAATTTATTTTGCACCAGTCCATGGTGAGATGATGACATAAGTGGGGTCATTATCATGGCATGTTGGAGCATGTTTTCATCTTTCAGATATATTTGTTTTGTATAAAGTTAATTATGCTTTCATTTTTATTTCAGTATATGTAATTTCAGCCCATTTCCTCTGGTTAGTCCTGTACAACACCTGGTCATTTTAAACCATGTCCTGAAAATGCTGAGAAAAGCTTTATTGCAGTGTTTGAAAAAATAGCGGGAGCTGGAATTTCTAAGAATGTTTAAGATTGATTTCTTGGCATGCACTTTCCTAAACATTTGAAAAAATCTCCCGGAGCTTGTAATTGCATTAAAATCATTGTTTTCTGCCTGAGATTGTTGAAGGAAACTGCACATTTTTCCTTTTTCAGTCAGAAAGCTTTGCTCTGCTAATCAGCCTTTTACTTTCATTAGTATTCATGGATCTCTGTACATTTAATTTAAGTATGTATGTGTGCTAGAACTACATTTAACATGCAAATAAATGTGAATACTAATTAGGTCATGTTGTGTGGATGAGGAAACTAAATGGTCAGCACCATGGATAGATCCACTCTGAGGTGCTGCAACTTTGGCCCCATTTACAGTACATCTGGTATACAGACACAGTTTAGTCCATCTGATCACTGTAAGCTTGTATGAAGGGCCCTTTTGTTTTCCTTGGTGTAACTGACAGTATTTTATTAAATATTTTGTTAAAGACCTTTAATTTGTTAGTAAAGTGCTGTTTAAATTCTACTCATTTGAAGGTATAAATCAGATGCAAGATTTAGTTCTCCTTTGGTAAAACGCAGCCAGTGAAGTATGTTTGTTTCATTTATATTGTATATGATTAATGTGGATTGTGTTGCTGTGTAGAAAATGTGATATTTGTACAATGACTATAGTTATGCTGTTAAAGTGAACTTAACACTGAAAGGTTTACAAAGACAACATTTATTTATTTTATTTTTATTCCTTATTTTAACTATGAGTTTTGTGTATTTAGTTCTCACAGCATTTTGAGATGGAAGGTTATCTACATGGACCAGTCAATAAATTGCCTCGAGAATCCTTGTGCTTGTGAAATCATTGGGGGGAGCTATATTAAGATTATTAAGGCCCAAGCACTAAAAGTGCAAAGGGCCATGTTGTTTTCCTTTGGATTATTATTATTTTTTATTCTTTTTTTCAAGAGTAAAATGCTTAGAAACTCTTGAAACTTGGCACTAACCTGAGCAAACGCTGACACATTGGCGGGGCAGGGGGGCTCGGTAACACCCATTATATGGGTCACAATAAGATGGTGCATATATCATACATGTACGCACCTGTACCAAATTTGGTTCATGTAGTGGTCTTGTCGACCCAAACAACTTTTGCACTAACACCCCTTAGCTCCGCCCAACAGGAAGTCGGCCATTTTTTATTTTCTGAAAAGTGCATGGTGTGAACTTTTAAATACTCCTCATAGGAAGAAATTGTTCTGAAGGGATTTTTGATTTCTTGAACAGTGTTGCCATAGCGAGGTGGTAAAATTATGGGGAAAAATGGAAACAGGAAGTCTTTAATATCTACAGTATGCATTGAGAGATTTATATCAAACTTGCCAAATATGTTTATTGTGGTAGGCTTCTGACATTGTTATGACTATCGTGAGTCATGGTCATAGTGCCACCAACTGGCAACAGAAAGTGTGTCACTGTAAACAAATTTTAAAATAGTCACTGTAGACTTGGTAAGAATAATGTAGACATGGCTAACAAAAAGTTTTAAAAGGATTTTTGGTTTCCTTAATATTATTGTCATGGCAACATTTCAACCTTTAAAACCATATTCAAGTTTATTTGAGGCACTTAACATGCAAAGTGGAAACAAGAAGTAGCTAATATCTGCTGCATCACTGAGTGATTTAGCTCAAACCTGAGCTGTATGTTTGGTCCTAGGGACTGATGACATAGAGGTGACTTTTGTGGGTCAGTCATAGCACCACCAACTGGCAGTAGGACTTACCACTTACTTGTGCCACTTACAACAGAATTATTTAATCAGACTTTAAAATCAATTACTTTTCATGTTAAATGCATTCAACATTGTCAAAAAAAGAAAAAGTATATCTCTAATATCTCCAACATGAACTGAGTAATTTTGTTTACACTTGAGGTGTTTGTTTGGTCCTAGGGACTGATGACTGATTGTGAGTCACATTCAAAGCATCACCAGCTGGCAGAAGGATGTTACTTAAAACAGATTTAAGTACTTAGAACAGGCTTTAAAATAGTTCTCAATTGTTTTTGGAGTTAAATATATGTCTCAACCACACGTTTTCTGAGAAGCACCAGATGGCAAAAGCGCCATAGTGCTTTGGCCCAACATCGCTGCTTGCAGCTATGTTTTGTGCATTTTTGTGCTAAGCAGCTGTAGGAGCACAGCTGACAGAGAGCGCAGAGGGCATACATCATTAAACATTGTCATGGCTACCAGATACATTGTACATGTACCTTTATGTACATTTAATCATTTAGCAGACACTTTTATCCAAAGCGACTTACAAAGGACGAGAGCATTGAACATTTTGTCTTGCGCGCCAATGAGCCAAGTCTGCAAAGCTACATTTATAAGCGGATATTGTATTCTGTTACTAGAGAGAAAGATGGACTAGAAACAAGAATTTTCTTTTTTTGAGGATGCACTGTGGGAAATTCACAGTGCTTCAACGTTTCCTCATTTTGTTACGTTACAGCCTTATTCCAAAATAGATTAAATGTATAATTTTCCTCAAAACTCTATAAACAGTACCCCATAATGACAACGTGAAAGAAGTTTGTAAAAATAAAAAAATAAAAACGAAAAAAAAAATCACATGTACATAAGTATTCACTGCCTTTGCTCAATACTTTGTTGAAGCACCTTTGGCAGCAATTACAGCCTCAAATCATTTTAAATATGATGTTACAAGCTTGGCACACCTATTTTTGGGGAGTTTCTCCCATTCTTCTTTGCAGGACCTCTTAAGTGGCATCAGGTTGTGTGGGGAGCGTCATTGCACAGCCATTTTCAGAACTCTCCAGAGATGTTCAATCGGGTTCAAGTCTGGACTTTGGCTGGGCCACTCAAGGACATTCACGGAGTTGTCTCTTAGCAACTCCTTTATTATCTTGGCTGTGTGCTTAGAGTCATTGTCCTGTTGGAAGATGAAGTCTGAGGTCCAGAGCGCAAGGATCAAGGATGTCTCTATACATTTCTGCATTCATCTTTCCCTAGTCTCCCTAGGTGACTTTTGGCAAACTCCAGGCAGGCTGTCATGTGCCTTTTACTGAGGAGTGGTCACCCTGCCATACAGGTCTGATTGGTGGAGTGCTGCAGAGATGGTTGTTCTTCTGAAAGGTTCTCTTCTCTATGCAGAGAAACGCTGGAGCTCTGTCAGAGTGACCATTGGGTTCTTGGTCACTTCCCTGACTAACGCTCTTCTCCCCCGATGGCTCAGTTTGGCAGGGTGGCCTGCTCTAGGAAGAGTCTTGGTGGTTTTAAACTTCCTCCATTTACGAATAAAGGAGGCCACTGCACTCATTGGGACCTTCAATGCTGCAGAAATTTTTCTGTACCCTTCCCCAGATCTGTGCTTTGATACAATCCTGTCTCGTGGTCTACAGACAATTCCTTGGACTTCATGGCTTGGTTTGTGTTCTGACGTGCACTGTTAATTGTGGGACCTCCAATCAAGTTGTAGAAACAGCTCAAGGATGATCAGTGGAAACAGAATGCCCCTGAGCTCAATTCTGAGTGGCTGTGAATACTTATGTACATGTGATTTTTTTTTTTTTTTTTTTTTTTAATAAATTTGCACATATTTCATGCAAACTTCTTTCACATTGTCATTATGGGGTATTGTTTGTAGAGTTTTGAGGAAAATAATGAAATGAATTATTTCAATTCATTTTGGAATAAGGCTGTGACAAAAAAATGTGCGCTGTGAATACATAAATGTGGTTTTGATTTATGGTTATTTCCTGTGGTTTGGTTTTATTCACTACCCTGTATCTACCACCATCCAAGCCATGTTTTTTTTTACATTTTTGTATAGCATTGCCTAAAAGTGAATATGAAGTTATTTTCTTTGCAGAATTTGAGGTCAGAAAAATACATAGCATCTTATCTGTTCTTTTGACCTGTTTCTTCAGTTTTCATTTTCTACAAATAAATGCAAATAACAACAAGATTTTTATTTGAAATTTGGGAGAATTATTGTCAGTAGTAGAAATAAAAACGACCATTTTACCTAAACACTATAAACAGTACACTCAGAGATTTTAAAATAACTTTTCAGTGGCTGTATGAAATGCAGAAAATATGGCATATAAAAAGTGCTGCTGGTAGGTGCCCCCCAAAACATGAAAGTGAAACTCCACCTATGAACCCTACTCATCAGGGTCCATGATGGTTAGGATGGTTCCTTAGAAAGGAGCTGCCTATCTATACAGTAGTCTGCATAATACTAAGTGTATTATGACAGAGCTGAATGAAGGAAGCTCAGAACAAACTTGCTTTTCTTTGCTCACCTTGTTGTGGTGTAACCAGTGTATGTGTAACCATTGTTTTTCTTGTTTCTCTAGATGTAGAAACATCTAGAGAAACAAAGTCCATTTCAAAAATGTATTGGAACAGCTTTGGTGTAATTTTAACTATTGTTGCATTAGGACGGACTAAAAACCTGATGTGTTTTGGACTATATGTAAAAAAATCAAGCAATCATTCAGGCCTCTATTTCTTTACTCAGAAAAGAAGAAAATACAAAAGGGCAGAAATAGAGGATTATGGAAGGATACAATGAAGCACTGACTCAGATCAGTGGCTGTACTCTGATTCACTCTGACTGTGAATTTCAGAGGAATAAAGACAGAAACAGCAAAAACAGGGCACTGAGTTTACTCAGAATCCTGTGTTCTTGCCGAAAGCAACACCATGAGGTTTTTGTTCAGATCCAGCATCATGCCTGAGGACCTGCAAACACAGCACAGTAGCTTTTATGGCCTACATTTCCTAGTTTCGCAGCAGGGATATCCAATCCAAAACTACATTTGCTAAATCAGCTAGTTGGTGGTTTTCTGAAAAACTAGTCAACTACTCTGTCTTAAAAGAATAGTTCACTCAAAAATGACACAATCAAAGTTATATTAAATACTATCCTGGCTCTTCCCAGCTTATGTAATGTAATGACTTTGAATAATGCCTGGGATTTTGAAGCTCCAAAAATGGTCATCTAACCATCATAAAAGTAATCTCCATGTGTCTCCATGTCCATCTTAGACCAAGATGGTGGTGTGTGTACAGGTTCGAGGCTCAGCACTTTTGCCAGATTTAGAGAATTACTAGTTGCTAGCTTATTCTCTCAGAATGGCTTATTGTACATTTTGTTGAGCTGACAAGCATTTTTAAACATTGGCCACAGCTGCACGAATTACTTTATAGCCAACTTTCACTATGAAATGCTGCTCCAGCTCACTTGGCAGCAAGAGTCCAGCATCAGCGGCGAGACTGTAAACAAAGACGGGTGAAGCAAGAAGGCATTAGAGCTAGGCTAAAGCTAAACCCACACTGACCATCGCTCCTCAGTGTCTTTCTTGCAAACGTACAGTTTCTGGTGAAGAAAATGCACAAAGTGTGGCTTTGACTAACAACAGAAGTGAATTAAGGAATGCAACATCATGATTTTTACAGAAACAAGGCTTAACAACAACATTCTCAGTGGTGCCATGGATCGCAGCTTGAGGATCGCAGTGTTTTCCATGCAGACAGATCAGGGGGTCTAGGTCTATGCATTTGTTAACAGTTCCTGGTGCGCAGAAAACACCCGATGGAGTTTTTATTGTTGCTGGAGACTTCAACCACTCTAACCGAAGAACTGTTCCTCCAAAATGTTATCAGCATGTCTCTTGTCCTACCACAAAGGACAACACTGTACATCA
Source organism: Chromobotia macracanthus (assembly GCA_036877525.1). NCBI lineage: Eukaryota > Metazoa > Chordata > Actinopteri > Cypriniformes > Botiidae > Chromobotia > Chromobotia macracanthus. The sequence goes on along the minus strand of JAZGTH010000032.1, from coordinate 904,824 downwards.
TACTATACATACATATACGCTAACATTACGAGGCATACAAGGCCATTCCTCTCCCCATTTGGGTCAATCTGATCACCTCTCCTTGTTTTTGCTACCCAAATACACCACTCATCAAACGTTTGAAACCTTCTGGGATTACAGTAAAGACATGGCCAGAGGGGGTCATTTTTTTATTACAACAGCAGTTCCAGAATACTGACTGAAACATGTTTGTCTCACAGGCCCAGTGGACTCCCACGCAGAAATTGATATGTATATATCCACTGTATTGGACTATATTAACTCATGCAATAACAATGTCATCACTATCAAACATGTTAAGAACTTTCCTGATCCGAAGCCATGGATGAACTTTTAGGTCTACATCCTGCTGAAAGCAAGAGATACTGCTTTTAAATCCAACGATGCAGAGGCCTATAGCAGAGCCAGGCTAACCTGAAAAAGGCATCAGGAAAGCCAAGCACTCCTACAAACCCTGCAGAAAGGAGCATTTCCACAACCACTCTGATCCCAAATGCATGTGGAAAGGCATTCATGCTATTACTCTTCCAAACAGCGATGCCCCCTACCAGACAAATGTTAGATCATGAATGAAGAGTGTGTAAACATTACAGTGTGTAAACATAATGCTTCAAATATATATTTCCATGTTCAGTTTTTTTTGTAACCATGTACAGATCTCAGCTTGACATCCATTACTTTGCTCATCTGCTGTTGTATACAGGAGAAAATGCATGCATTTGTCTAAAAAGACAAAAGAGGAGCAACACAACCAATACAGGCACCAACATTGAGATCAAACTACAACATTGAGATTTTTTCAACATCTGTCCCCCCCAGTAGAAATGTAGCTACGTTTTCTACTGATGTTTTGCAGAGTGTGATGTGTGCTTGCTCTAACAATGCACACCATCTTGACCAGCGTGGTAAAGTGACGCGTGTGACTCTTCCCATGGAAAGCATGGCCAAAATTTCATGTGTACAATGAATTATCAAATTGTTGTCCAATATTATGAGTGCAGTATTAATGACAGCCTGAGAGACTGCTTCAAGGGCTCTCATACATGGTGTGAAGCCTTTCAACAACACTATTCAGGGCAGAGCTATAATAACCTACAGGTTTAAGTTCTGTGCCCCATTGTTGACAGAGGACATGTTACCTTGTTTCTCTGCTACAAACAAATGATAATCAGCTGCTCTCAGGCAGGCAAGTGCAGGTGTTTCAATTCAAGTTTCAGTTGCTCGAATTGCTGCACTGCAGCATTAGAAAGGACAACTTGTTTATTGTCCTTGGCATGGCCCTTCAGAGCTACCTGTAATGCTGATGTTTTTTTGCATAATTTTCTACCCATAGACGACAGAAGTTAAGCAACCCCAATACTGATCTGAGTTCATGTATTGTTGTGGGTAACTTTAGATTGTCTAGTGCAGTGGTACGACTTGGTAAGGGGAGTCGGCCTTGAGCAGATATGACTTGTCCCAGGAAAACAACTAAAGGTTTTGCACATTGAGCTTTATTTCGACTAACTACGTGACCATCAGCATGCAACAAGTTGAGCAACGCTTCCATATCTCTTGTGTGTATTCTCATCAGTACTACAAATCAAAATGTCATTTACGTACTGAATTAAGATTGACTGTCTGTCCCATTTGTCTAATGTTCCTTTTAGGGCCTGATGATAAACTGTGGGACTATTATGAAGCCCTTGCGGTAATCTATTCTATGTATAATTTTGCCCATTGCATGTAAAACTAAACCAATCCTGACAGGATTCATGAAGGGGCCTATTACAGAAAAAAATGTAGCATCAGCAGGTACACAGGAGAAAACAACAGAAGGATCAGCTACCAACGGTTTCATTTTATTAACATACTTGTTCATTTCACTTGTACATTTCAAGGAAATGTGAAATGTTTTTACGTGCTGAATCTTAGATCAGTGTGTTTTTAGAACATTTAAACACAAACCCACAAAATAAATAGAATTATAAAAAGTTACATTTAAAATATAGATATATTTCATATATAAAACAAAAATGGTAAAACCCTATTTTTAGGATTGTAAATCTGTATGGTATTTAACCATGGCACCCTAATCAGAAACATTGTGTTTGTTGTTTTATGTGTGTCTGATGTGTGTTTGGCTCTTTTGTGCAGATAAAGTACCTCATTTCTCTAGGCTGGGGGATGTGGAGGTAAACGGAGGGCAGAACGCAACATATCAGTGTGTGGCAACCGGGCACTCTATGAAGACAGACCCCTTCATTATGGAGGTGAGTAAGTGTGTGTGTGTTTGTGAGAGAGAGAGAGAACATTTGAATGTTAATAAGTTCCTATTGCTTAATGAAGCAAACTATATTTGGACATGATGCTGTTGAAACAAGTGACCTTGAGGAAAACCTGTTAAAATTGTACAGCGAACTTTCTCTTTAATTAAACACAACCAGTTTCAGTTTTTGATATGTAGATGATAGTTAGAACAATTATTAAAAGTCATGATCATTTCATTATGCACAGTGTTTTATGAAATAGCCAACAACATTAATGCCTTTTCAAGTGGGATGAGTTTTCCTTGACGCTTACAACTGATTTCTTGGCTCCATCATTGACTCTCTTCATATTTCTTGAAGTTACATCTGAAACACTTTCTGATGACAGATGTTTGCTAAGAACCTGTGTTCTTGGCACTGGACATCCTCAAGCTTTAGTTACAAGGACTTTTTAGGGCCCAAACACTGAAAGTGCTAAGGGGCTTATTGTTGTCCTTTGGATTATTCGGCCAAGGGCCCCATTGTTTTTCTTTTTGAAGATTTTTTGGATTTTTAATTTTTTTAAGATGTTACACGGTGAACTGATTGTTTATATCTCAAATGGCGTTGCCATGGTGAGGCAATCAATTTATGGCAATAAATGGAACAGTAAGTGTCTCATATCTTCTGCATGCATTGATTGATTTAAATCAAACTTGGGAAAAAAGTTTGGTGTTGTGGACAGACATTAAAATAGTGCTCAATTATTTTCAGAATTAAATGCATGCAACAACTATGCATCGATTTCTGAGAAGCACTAAGTGGCGATAGCACTGTAGTGCTTGGGCCCATCATTATTTTATATAAGAATATTTTATATTCTTTTTCCTTTTCTTTTAATGCACCTATTATATGTAAATCCTAGTTTTGAAAATCTTTAAAAAGACAACAAGATGGAATTTCTTGGAATAGACAACACATTATTTGTTTTAAAACGATGGAAGTATGCCAACATCATAAAACTGATGTGAAAGATCTTCACCAGGTTTAGATACTCTAATAAAATATTTCTCCAGTTGAAGTAGTCCTTTTCTGTTTTATTTTGGTTAAAGTGCAACCGAAATTGCTCACTTCAATACTACATAGTATTAGTAATGAAGTACTATATATACTATATAGTACAATACTACACGTACTGGACATATATAATACTATAATATGTCCAGTAGGTGAGAAATACCCAGATGGCCTACTGCTTCTGGCAAGATTTTTAAGTATGCATTGGATGGATACTATTCTTACCAATGAGGCCATGGGAGCCAGATAACTACAACCCCAATTAAAAAAAAGTTAGGACAGGGGCATGTTTACCACTGTGTAGCACCCCCTCTTTTTTAACAGTCTGTAAAATTCTGGGAACTGAGGAGACCAGTTCAGTGCTGGAGTTTTGAGAGGGGAATGTTGTTCTTTTCTTGTCTGATGTAGGATTTTAGCTGCTCAACAGTCCTGGGTCTTATTTGCCTATTTTTTTCATTTTATGATGCACCAAATGTTTTCAATTGGTTAAAGATCTGGACTGCAGGCAGGCCATTTTAGCACCCAGACTCTTCTACTATGAAACCATGTTGTTGTAATGGAAGCAGTATGTGGTTTAGCATTGTTTTGCTGAAATATGCAAGGCCTTCCCTAAAAGATGTCATCTAGATGAGTTCATATGTTGTTCTAAAACTTGAATATACTGCTCAGCGTTGATGGTACCTTTCCAGGTGTATAGGTTGCCAATACTATAGGCACTAATGCAAACCTATACCATCAGAGATGCAGGCTTTTTGAACTGTGCACTGATAACAAGCCGGATGGTCCCTCTCCTCTTTAGTCCAAAGGATACAGCGTCCACGATTTCCAAACAGAATTTTAAATTTTGACTCGTCTGACCACAGAACAGTTTTCCACTTGGCCTTAGTCCATTTTAAATGAGCTTTGGCCCAGAGAAGACAGTGGCGTTTCTGGATTATGTTCACATATGGTTTCTTCTTGATAGAGCATGATAGAGCTTTAACCTGCATTTGTGGATGGTATGGCGAACTGTGTTCACAGATTATGATTTGTGTTCCTGAGTATGATTGGAAGTGTTCCTGAGCCCATGCAGTGATTTCCAAATCAGAATCATGCCTGTTTTTAATGCAGTGCCACCTAAGGGCTCGAAGATCACAGGCATCCAATATTGACTTTAGGCCTTGTCCCTTGTGCACACAGGGATTTCTCCAGATTCTCTGAATGTTTTAATATTATAAACTGTAGATGATGGGATATTCAAAGTCTTTGCAATTTTCCGTTGGAACATTATTCTAAAATTGTTCCAAAATTTGTAGACACAGTTTTTTGCAGATTGGTGAACCTCTGCCCATCTTTACTGGCCTGTTGCCAATTAAACTTATCAGTTGCAAAATGCTTCTCCTTTTGTTACCCTGTCCCAACTTTTTTGAGAGGTGTTGCTGCCATCAAATTGAAAAGGAGCTAATATTTTGCATGAAATAGTAAAATGTTTTGCTTTCAACATTTGATATGTTGTCTATGTTCTAGTGTGAATAAAATATGGGTATATGAGATTTGCAGATTGCATTCTTGTGCAGCTTGGATCTAAAAACATGGATCTGCATCCATGTTTTTATTTACATTTTACACAGCGTCTCAACTTTTTTTTTGAATTGGGGTTGTATACAACTTTATAAAATAAAAGTGATATAAGGTTCAAACGCTGCCAAGAAATTTATTCTTCTTGAGAAATTGTACTTTTTTAACAACATTTGGGTGAATTATTTTTTGGCTCGTATGTCAGGAATGTATTTGTACTATAAGTGTGTGCGATAATATCTAATTGTTCTTTTAATGATATGCGAAGTCATATTATTGAGGATGTCACTCACTTTAAAAAAAACACAGTTCATTGGCTACAAATTCATTGTGTGCTGTAGTCAAGTACAGCGCACATTCAAAGAGTGATGCAGCACGTTAGATTAAGGTGTGTTTTAGGTTTGTGATTAAGGTTGGATGCATGGCTCTTGAAGACTGCATACACAGTGGATAGCAACAGGTGAAGAGATACTTTCTGAGTGTTTTTTGACAGATACAGTCAGTTCCAGAAACAAAATCCAAAACATCTGTCCTTGAAGCTGAATGAGAGAGGAGAGCATGTACGAGCCGGTCAACTTTGTTTATAAACACTGGCAATGAAAAGAGCAATGCAACTAACCTAAAAAGTCATTTAAAAGAATTTTCTTAGCCAGTTATTGGACTGAGAACAAAACCTTGGTTGAAGAAGAAACCTCAGTTGTCTTCCAGACAGTAAACTATTATAAACATGTGAAATAATAGATTGAGTAACTCTTTATTAAAGCAGTAAGTTGTGAAGCTGTGCTAACTCCTTGGGCTGAGTTTGACCCTTTAATTTTTATATCCCAGATAGCAAAGTCCCAAAAAATATTTATCATTTTTAACAAAATCGCACACCCCTGGTATACCACACCCACACATACTATATATAAAATACTGTTATAATAGTCGATGAGAAGGTGCTTAATTTAATTCAGTGCGTACTGTCACAGTTTGTGATACTGGACAAAAATAAGCACAAAAGTACTTTCTTCTTAAAGAGTACTGATTGATGAATCGTGTTATGTGTAGTTTGATATGCTCAATTTAACATTTAACACATTCTTCTGCAGATAAGCAGATTATATTCCACAAATATCATTAATATTTATTAAGCTTTGAATAAAGTGGAAATGAACCTACAAACTATATACTGAAACTAAATCTAAAGTTTCAGTAAATACATTTGATTGTTTGCCAACAATAAAGAAAACCTGCCATACACATACAACTTGTTTGTCGCTTAGATGCAGTGCCACGTGCTTCTAGAAATACACACTTGAAAAACAGAAGGAAGAAAAGTTCTGTTCAAGGCATCTGATTCGCTGTATAATCTATGTTGAGATGTTTAGTAGTGGCCATGAGCGCTTCTCACAAGAGTTTCACTCTTTTTTGTCTGTGTCAGTCGTCTGAAAACAAAAATGTTTTATACAAAACAATTTTTGTATAAATAACTGCAAATGTTTTCAGACCATCTCAGGAACTCTGACATATTTAAGTTAAAAATTACATAAATGGTTTTTAATTATCCATTGTATTTTCTGTTTTGACAGTTACACCTGAGTAGTGCTGAAATGCTGTATATTTAGCATTTATTGTTAGCTCATGTTAAGTATGGAAGTTAACTAATGCTAAAAAATTGAACCTGATCATAAAGTGTTACTGATGCTGTCTTCAGATATTGTGTACAGTTCATTGCCTATATATATATATATATATATATATACATACACACACACACACACACACACACACACACACACACACACACACACACACACATTGTAATTGTCACAAAGCTATCCATGGCTCTCGCACCAGACATCACAACTCCAAACACTTGTTCCCTCTCACCTGCCCACTGATTCTCCGCACCTGCACAGTTAAACAAGGACTCTATATATAAGCATTACTCTGGCACTTCAGTTTTGTCTGGTCTCATTGATGTTTTCCTCTCAATGTCCCAGCTCTTGATAAAATCACTTAACTATTGGTCGGCTTACCTATTTTCTCCATTGTCTGCTCCACTCTGTTGACTTCTACAATAGAGAAAAAGACTATGTTTACATTCAGCTAAGGTACCAGTCATTCATCTGTGGATTCATACTCACCTGTTGCTCCTGATTCCAGTTCTGTTTGCTATTGTTATTTATCTGTCTGTCTCTCTTACCTTCATGAATAAAGATTACGCTATCTACTATCTTGGTCTCCGTAGTATGACAGTAATATAGTAAAATTATGCAAATTTGCAAGTTTTCCTCTGTACTGAGTAACACGAGTATATAAATACAAAAATGTAAGCACACAAAAAATATACAACATGTAATCACACACATTTTCAAATTTAATTTCCTGTCATTTCCATTTTCAGACTTGTTCCTCTAGTCTGCTGTTTAGGGCTGCAATGGATCGCTGCTGATCTGTGATCCAAGCTGACCTCATTTTTTTACTTGCACATTAAAAATCTTAAAATCTTAATTTAACCGTTGCAGAGTGAAAGACAGTTTTTCCCCCCCTCAATATTGCAAATAAGTAGTTTAATAGCTATACAGAGCAGCCATGTTCATGTGAACGAGGCATGTTAATCAGTCAACAACAATGGCTAGCGGAGAAGCAGAACTCAAAAGGCCTCCCGCATCATTCAAATTTGCATGCATTGGAGAATTTTGGCTTCCCTGTAAAATATAATGACGACAGAAGAAGGGTGATGGTTAAAACTTATGTGTAATATGTTATATTATGTAGGCACTGTGACATGAGAAAGCCGTATGAAAGTGGTAATAATGTGCCAATGACAGGATCCAAACTGTAACAACGAGCAAGAGCTTCTTAACGCTGCATTTAAGCATCACTTTGCAGCAGAATCAGAACAGGCTAAAGGGATTATGAAATCTGTCGCAATATCCCAGTCACCACAGATAATGTCAAAAGTAAATGCAGTGACAGGACTGGGATCTGGACTGGGACCACAGGTATCTTGCTTTGCACATGTGATAAATTTAGCATGCCAAAAAGGAATGTCAGTAAACCAGATGGTCCGCCGCCTTGGGATGATCAAAAAGGTGGTTTCTTCTTCCACAGAAGCACAACAGCAGCTCATGTACTTAAGACCAAGCAAGAAATGCTACAACTACCAGCCCACAAGCACAATGTCACAACAAGATGGATTTCCACTTATGACATGTTGGAGTGCTATCTTGAGCAGCAGGTAGCTTTATAATCTGCACTGACAGAGAAGACACTGAAAAAAATAACATTGTCATCCTAGATGATGTTGGTGTGAAAGTAGCAGAGGAGGTCCTTCAGCTGCTCAAACCTCTCAAAACAGTCACAACCCCATTGAACACTGAAAATGCACGTCCATGATCTCACCTCTGAAAACCAGGATTCTACAATCTATGGCTGCAAATAAGGAAGATGGCAACATTACTAGAAATGTCACGGGTGCCATTAGAGGTGACCTGAATTCCAGATACACAGACCCCTCTGAAATACAAGATTATCTTTATAAATCTACTGCACTTCACCCAAGGTTTAAGTCCCTGACTTACTTAGAATCCTGCCCTACGCAAGAAGACAGTGATCTTACCATTGAGATTGTGGCTACTCAAGAGGTAAAATAATAATAAAATTAAGAGTGCATTACTTAAAATAAATAATTAACTGCAGTCTAGGTTATGCAATTTTATTTTGAATAATATTGGCATATGTTATTGATTTCCTATAAAATATGATCAGAAATATAGTTAAATAAATCAGAATAATTTTTTCTGCAGGGTCACGCCACAGAGCCAGCACCCACTGGAGCAGACACAGAGCCAGAGGCATCTCCTCCACAAAATAAGTCTCCATAGAGGAGCTTTGTGGGGAGTCAGACACAGACGCGACTTTCGCCTACACCATCAAAGAGGAAGTGGAGTCCTACAGGCAACAAACAGTATGCCATTAGATGGTGGTAATCTATTGGTATAAATACCTTCACATTGCAAAGACGTTACCTTGCTTTGCCTGCCACTTCGGTTCCTAGTGAGACGGTATTCTCCACAGCAGGTGACAGTGACTGCTAAGAGGTCTACTCTCTCTTTAGACATCTTCATCATTTGGAAAAAACATCACAACAAGCTTAGGTCCGTTTTAGGTGGATGTTGCACTTTAACAACTGAGCATTGAATTTATTACTTGTTTTTATTTTTGTTAAAACCAAAAGTTCCTTGATGTAAGTTTTCTTGTAATAAATGGAAATCAAATTACATTTATCTCCTCCCCTTTTTTTGCTGATCCGAAAAATGAAAAACTGTGAAAATCTTCCGAATGTCATCCGAACCGTGCATCACTGCGTCTGTTCCAAACTGTGGGGATGTGCACACAGGCCTACATACCTTTCCAGTTTTTGCACACACAGACACACACACAAACATGCAGCCCAGTGAACCTTTAATTAAAGTAGCTAATGTCTTTTGAAATCCTCACCACAGGCAAGCACTTCACATTTATGTCCCTTTATCATTTATTCCTAACAAGCTGCCAATGCAACAATACCTTATAATATAATATAATAAGATTTTTTTATTAGCATATTTTATTTAGGGGATATTAAACATCTTTGACGGAGCTTCAATTGAGTATTGTATTTTACAATAATGGTAAAATAGTAAAGCTGACACCATGAAATGCATTGTTTCAAACGGATTTCTCTCAATAATTAGAGAGACAATAGCTGTGTGAGGAACAGAGTAAAATTCGGTCATTATTCACTTAAAATCTGTCTCTGGCACCACACATCTAAAATCTCTGAAATTTGCATTCACAATCTGATTTTAAAAAGTTTGATGTCGTAGACGCTGAATGTCATATGTTCTTGTATGTATTGTAACTGATGTGCCAGTGTTCATATGAGAAATAAAAAAACATATTTGAAAAATGCAGCGAAGGAGATCTAAAGATAATATTTTTTTGACAAAAACAGCAGCAAATCCCATAAATCCTGTAAAGTAATTTGACCTGAGGTCTTCTGTAAAGGGTGTAGATGCTTTAATTGCAGCTATCCCCATGGCTCTGAGTGAATCCTCATTAGACTGAGATTTGGCTGTGTTCTCACTGCAGGTTAAATGGAAAAAACAAATCTGGCTGTGTACATCACTGCTTTGGTCTCTGCCTCCACACTCTTCTAAAGCAGAGGGGAACAGTTCAAAACGTGCTGATGGTGGAAAGTTTACTTCCCAGTTTAACTGATTTTTATTATTTATTATGGGTCACTGGTGTGGCCATAAAGCACAGAGCACTGAAGTGTAATATGGTGATATTAATGTAATTTGTAAAATTTGTAAATTTTGCTTCTCTGTTCTGCTTTACCAGCATCATGGCTGTTTCAGAGCAGTTCAGGAAACAAAAAGAGTTTGAAAGAACACTTCCAACGCCGTGTGTCATTAAACACTTATAGCATGTAGGAGTTTATGTTAAAACATGTTTTACGTAATGTGAGGATTAAAAGATTAGTTCATCCAAAAAAATGAAACTTTAGGCAGCATGTACTATCTCTCATATCATCCAAACCGCATGAGTTTACTTTCACAGAACACAATAAGAGATGTTTGACAGAATGTTTACAGTGCTTGTTTCCAAACAAATACAGTAAAAGGGAGTCAGAATAGTGCACAAGACTGTGTTCCATGTCTAAAGTAATGTGAGGTTGAAACTTTATTCACTCAAAATATTCGTTTTTTTTATGTAACGTCTTTCTGTGCTGTTCCCAGAAGTGTTAATGGCATTTTGGGGAGAACTAGTCTTTAGTTTTTGCAAACTGGCAGTTCAAGTTTAGTCAGTACACATGCATCATCAGTGGGCAATGCACTTCAGGTGCTAAACACAGTCTAAACACATGTAAAATCAGGCCTATTTATAGGCAGGTCAAGGTGACATGAGGTAGTGTTGCGTGCCATAAACCCAAGTGTTGCATAGTGTTGCGTAACCTGAGACGTGGCTTGGCTTGATGCTATGGGGAATGTTAATGCCCCCTACGCCACATTAAGGGAAGGCCTGCCCCAAATGCTGTGAAACATTGGCACAAAGAACATCAGGAGCAGAAAAGACTGTCAACCCAGGAGTACCAAAGTACCTGGGGTTGAATTCAAGTCTAAGCTATAAAATCTAATGAATGTGTGCAGAGAAGAACCTGCCTGTGGTAGCACAAACATCAATTTAAGATGACAATATAAGGTGACAATAAATCAAAGGCCTCACCAGGGTAATATCATCTGTGATCCATTGAGAAAAGCACTGTTTTGTGACTGTATTACCTTGGTTGCGACCACCAAAACAGACTAAAAGCTGAGAGGTCTTGCGACACTGGCTTGAGCAGTTGACATAGATCTTCAAAGCTCTAACTGGACACAATAAATGAAGCCTTGGGGTTATTGTCTGGTCTAGGGTGCACAATGGCTTTAACAAAGCCAGGGGCAAATTCCAAATTTAATAAAAAATAATAAAATCCTCTACCTTCTTTAGCGAAGTCAGAGCTAATAATAAGAATCAGAAACTTATCTAAGGCTGACTCTAGAGGCTCAAATGCAGCCAAAGATAAGCCCCTTAAAACTATAGTAAGGTCCCTAGAGGGGACCTGTGTGTGACAAAAGAGTCTGAGTCAGCCATCTAAGACCATGCAGGAAATGGGATGCCAAAGGATGTCTCCCAACAGAGGCTTCATGTACAGGCTAGCAGAAACAGCGGCCACATAAACCTTGAGAGGTGCTCCTGAGGGAATTCAAGTACAAATAGGGCAGTGAACTGGGTCCGCATGGTGTTGCTCACACCATGACACAAAGAACTGCCAATTCAGGGCATACAATTTCCTAGTAGACAGTTCTCTACAACCTCAGTTGAGATACCAGCATCTACAAGGTGGCTTTGTTCAGGGGCCAGACCCACAGTTTCCAAATTTCTTGCTGTGGTGAATGATCGACCATGGAGCCTGAGATAGAAAATCCCTTCGAACTGGCAACTCTCTTTAAACAGCGCTAGCAAGAGTAGATGAACTTGGTCCTGGCGAACACTCTCTAGCACTCCTGGGAGCAAGGCTATTGGGGAAAAGGCTTACAGATGCAGCCGCGGCCACATTTATACCAGGGCACCCGTGGATGAAACCTCCACTCCCTTGGCCTCAGCCCCTGCCATGACTGGATATCTGTTCCCATATTTGCATACCCTGGGATGTACATCACTGTGACAGAGAGCAGTCTGGTCTCTCTGCCCAGAGATGGATCTGCTGCGGCAGCCTGAATAGGGACTAATATATGAGACCACTGTATTGTTGGCCATTGAAATGTGGAAGAAAGTGCTTTAATGCCAGAAACACTGCCCTCATTTCCAGGTAATATGCCAGGAGAGATGGGGGCCCTTTGACAGACCACGGACTTGGCGGACATTGAGAACCGCACCCCAGCCTGTGAGAGAGGTGTGCGTTGTGAAAATCCTGCAATGGCATTGTGCCCCTAGAGTGCAGTCCAGGGTGAGAAATTAGGGTCTAATCCAAATAGATAGAGTACAAAGCCCTTGGCATGTAACCCTTACCATTCTTTGTGGGTGGTTTTTGGGATTGCTTCTTAGACAATATCTGTCTGCAATGAAACTAAGGGTGTTGCCAAACAGACCCTGGTGAGCAGTCAGGCCATCCAAGAGGAAGGCCTTATTCCTATCTTTGATGTCCAATAAGCTTAGCCACAGGTTGCCACCAAAGAAACCAGAGAACAATGGCATGGTCCGTCTGCTTAGTGACAGTGGGAGAGATCTGTGCAGATCTGACAGTGGGAATAGAACTGCTCAGCAGTTCTATTCCCCCGCCCTGTGTGCAGGGATGTCCCAGCCTGACCCGCTACCACATAAGCCATGCCCACCAAACAAGATGTAAACCTGCAATGTTTGGAGGGCAAGGCAGGTTTCTCTATGACAATGCTGTACAATTCTCTTGTCCAGCTTGAAACTTTTTAATGTGCTGGCCATCGACAGCACAAGAATCATCTCAATTAGCTCCTCAAATACAGCTGAAAGAGGAGGCTGATCTTCCTCAGCACCCACCTGGCTGACAGGCTTCTAAAGCCAGTGTGAGCTCATCTGATTCGATGAAAAGTACTGCTCCTTCGTCAAATCAAGCTGTGAACCCCATGAGTGCAGCCTCCCCTTTGCCTCAGCAGAAGTGGGACCCAACGTCTTTTTTCACTAGCTGCTTCCTAGCACTACTATCTTCTTGTTTCCCCCACACTCCGACCTGACTCAATGGCAGACAAGCGGGCTTCCGGAAGACAAGAAGCTGATTATGTATTTTGCAGCTCCTTTTAAAGGCTTTGTGCAATGCAGCACTATGTCACATGACCTTGACCTGGCTATAAATTGGTTTAATTTTACACATTTAAACTCAGGCGTGCCTGAAGCACCTTTCCCATAGCATCATACCATGACGCAGTGTCAAGTTTCCTCGATAGGTAACATTATGTCTATGGAAAGTCCTCACAAAGCATAGAAACTGTTATGCGTGTTTGTGTTTGAGGAGGACCTTGTGGGGAAATTTTTATGGCTTTTATTTTGTGAATAAAAATTCATGCAAACTTTGAAGAAATGAAGAAAATTAAATAATCTGAAGAAAAACACTGAAAATAAAAAAATGATGACAAATGTGTAGCATGGTTCTCAGACTGTATTTTTAAACTTTCTTTTCTAATCTTCATTTTTCACAAGTCAGAGTTTTTGCTTTCACAGCAGAGCTTAACTGTGCTTCAAATTTTATTGTCTCTCTGACCTGGAACTAGACTTCAGTGGAGTGGATTGTAGCAAGCGATCTGGATGCGGTTATCAGTATTGTTATAGTGTTTGTTCTGTGTACTGACTGTAAAGTACTTTTTTAATGAGCATTTCAGTTAGCAATTAATATTTAGGGTTTGTGTAGTCTTATACAACTATTTCTTCTAAATGAGATCTCAGGAGCATTATAGAACATCTTTGTCATCATCATCCTCAGCTGTACTCCTGTCACCCTCAGGTAAGTGAATGTAATTCAGATACTAAATTCGGAATACATTATTCCTGTACAGTAGCAGTGTTGACTTTACTAACTAATTGTGTCTTTTATTGTATGGAGACCATAAAGGTATAATCAGTTTATTAACTGGGAAAAACACAACATCCAATACAGAAGAAGACGAGTTACAATTAAGTTAAAAATATATAATTTTCAGGAAATAATAAGTCAATATGTAATAAACAAGCCAAATAAAGACATAACTGCTGCCTACTGTACAGAAATTTAACTTTTATTGATTATGTTGATTATCTCAGTTACATTAACTTACCTGAGGGTGATTTGAGTGTCAATTTGAAAAGGATCATGATGATGTCAATTTGTGGTGCTCCTGTGATATGTAAAGATTTTACTCTCCATGCCACGTATTGAAAAAAATGCATGCATTTTCCACATGTTGCTGTTGTGATATTACCATAATTACAGTAATAAAGACATACTCTTTTTTTTGTCAGGGCTGTCTTGATGGTAAACTTGAAAAAACACATTACGGAACATCCAAACAGAAAAAACAATCATGTATTATTTACTTTATGTTGGATTGTTGTTTATTTGGGCTGAGTGAGAGCGTGAGCCAAATGTGTGACCGTTGGCAACTCTGCTAATAGACACTACACTACTAAATAACTCTATAAGAGTTAAAAAACTAGACTAATAAGTCTAGTTCTGGGTCGGAGAGCTGTCTAAATTTGTACCCAGAAACCTGACAAATTTAAGCAAAACGTCCTTTTGGGAATGTCCTCATTTGTTGAAATGGTTTAAAAATATAGTAAAATTTTTTTGGTTTTAGGTTTCTATAATTGACTCTATTCCCATTTATTCGCTCTGGTTATTTTTATGCTTTTCATAAACGGAAATCAAAGCACTCTAAGTATCTCCTAGCTCCTTATGTTGGCTTTGTTAAAGTTCAAGTTCAAAGCCTTTATTTTTATATGCACAGTTCCCTGTGCAAGGAAATTCTTTGCTGTCCACTGTGAATGACGTAAAAGAATAAATATATTTTTACGTAAATATATTTATACAAATAAATATAAACACATAGTAGTGCAGTATAATACAGCATAGTTGTGTCTGTGCAAAGTCACATATATGCATCAATGAGTGAGGTGTGGAATGAATGTATAGTATGAGGATATGGTGAGTCTGTGTTTAAGTAGTTAATGATGACAGATCAACGAGTGTTTGACTTATTTAGCATTCTGAATGAATGACTCATTTATTTACCCCATTTAGTATTTTAGCATTCCATATAAAATGTAAACCAGGGGTTAAACAACCTCAGGCATGCACTCTGCCACTCTTCACATGACATACTAGTAAGTATATTTGTACATTTTCTAAAGAAGCTTTGAGTGCTGCTTGTTATAATGAATAGGGTGGGTGGTTGGCAGGGCATTGATATGCAGTTACCAAAAAAAATTAAACGTGATCAAAGGTCACTGACCTTCGATGTGAACAATTACTGCCATCAGTGTTGATCATGATGTTAAATCCAGTTCATTGAAGTGTATGCATGTTTTTGTATTGTACATTTTTGTTGTTTACATAAATGTGGAAAATAAACATTATGCACCTCTCTCACATTCAGAGACGTAATGGTGTTCTCATGTCACCATACTCTGTGACATCATCAGCTGGTGATCGACGATTGGTTGCATGGTTCCAGGTGGGTGGAGCCCATCGTGGAGAGCAAGACTTTTACCGTTGCATCACTCAATCCACATACGGGGCTGCTGTGTCAAACTTTGCTGAGCTAATTGTCAGAGGTATGACAAACCAACACTTTGTTTTACTCTGCTTCTGTGTCTCTTTAAACCCAGAAACCACGTTTAATTTCAACAGACATAAAACATTTAGCTCTCAAATGGAACATTCTTTGCTATAGAGCTTAACACTGACAACCATTTTTTTCTTCTGCAGTCAGGTCAAAAGTATTTTCTATCATCCAATGCCAGTTCTGACATCAAACTTAGCAGCCAGCTCATAGGTCATAACAGTAAAGTTTTGATTTGAAGGGAATTGAAGGCTTTAAAATTAGTATAAGATCACTGATACAAGACTGCACTTAACATCTTTAATGACGTAATAAACCTATCCCATGAAGCTATGCAAATGACATAAAATCTGCAACAACTATACAACATTAGCTGATTGACTAAAGTGACTATATAAGTATAAATACCTCAGATTTAAAATGTATTGGAAATTGCTCTTATTGTATATAATTATTTAATATGTAAGACATATGCAAATTGTTTGAGTGTGTAGGAGGATTAAAAAGGATCCAAAGTGGGTGGTAACAGCAACTTCTCTGTGAATCCAGCTGATGGATTATGGGCAATGTAGTTTTAAGTGGGAATGAAACTGATTTTTTTCCTGATGTGTGGCCTTCACAGAAACAAATACATCATCACTTAAAAACCTCTAAACTCATAGTAAGTCTGCCTTGAAAGGTTTATACAGTATTGTTAAAAATCAATTCCTCCTTGCAGAAAACAAATAGGATTTTTACTTCCCATTTTCACTCTATAGCCAGCTTGTCTTCTTAGTGCACAGAATGTTCTGAACACCTGAGCATGTCACTCTGATTAACACTACATCATGTCCCTACCTAGAGATCTCTTCAGCACAAGCCAAATCCATAAGAGAGCTGTAACCTCTTTGTCTAGTGCACTCAACCAACAGGCTGATTATGGTCCAATTCACCAATCAGAGACATATCTCACCTAAAATAACAGAATTACTGGTGCAATCAGTTATGTAAATGATCACACACTGGCCTTGGTAATGATCCCACTGCCTACAAGAGCCTCTTGTGATTGTGACATGATTAAAAGAGGGAGTCATGGTTCAACTGGAGAAGAGGTAGTATCAGAGAAATCCAAAAAACAGAGAGACTAATCAGTGTTTTGGCGTTTTGTTCAGTGGGGATGAATTGTGTACTTTACACTGGCTGTGTTTTTTTTTTCTTAGCTTCGATTATTAGCTGTTGAAATATGCCATACTTGTGTCATAGCATGAAGTTTAAACTCACATATATAAAGAATAACAGCCACACACATACAAGCAGCCACAAGCTTTGGTTGATAATTTCCATTGTCAACTTCCAATCTATTAAAATGACACATTTACATCTACTTAACAATATTGATGGAATCTCAAAGAAATTAGTATTTTAATCGGGGTTGGACAAAATGCAAAATTTAAGAATTGGCAAATTTTCACTTCACAAGTATAAATTTTAATTGAATTAACCACACTCTACGAGATGTTCAATTGCAATAACAGGAATAAAATTTATAAAAATGTCCGAACACAACAGAGATCCAAATGCGGTTAACAGTCTTTATTTAGACAGAGTGTTCAACACAGCAGTAATGTGAATAGAAACAGGTGCAGGCGGGGACGGAGAGAGCGGGGCAGCAGGAACCGGGAGGGTAACGGGCGGAGCAGGAGGGTAGCTGGGCGGCGGACGGGCGGTGAAGCGGGCGGTCAGGCAGAGAGAGCAGGAGCGGCACTGCAGGGTCCAGGGAGGGAGAGAGAGATGGTGACAACAACCGAAGGGCCGATCTGCAAAATAGGCTGGGGCAAAAAGGAAACGCGAACACGACAGCCAAGACAAGAGGTCAGGTAGCGGTTACCACCCAAACGATCTGACAATGGACGCAAAACGAAAGAGGTAGATAAAGGGGAAGAAATCAACGGGGAACAGGTGCCGGGGATTATAATGAAACAAGGAGGGCGGGGAGACCCGGACGCTGGAGCATGTGGCGAGAAAACAATGCTCCGACAGAAAACAATAATACACTAACACAAAGCCCACACAAAAACTGGGACGATCACACCGCGGACCTGACAAAAAACATAATATATATTTATAAAACATAATATTCATGAAAAACTCATTTGAAACTGTTTTCGTAATCCACTAGCTAATTAATGATTTAATGTTATGTATTTTTGGCACAGAACATTTCTGTTCTAATTTTATTAGATATTCCAGCAGTTGTGTCTTGTATTGCAACATTTGTAGTTTTGTCATGTCCTGGACAAATCCTATGATCCTGTGAAACGGTCTGATGGATTCAGCTCACAAAGGCCATTTTCAATGGGCTAAATTAGCCTGTTGGCTTTTGAATGGTGAGGCACGTGTGGTTCAGATAATGCTCTGATGGCTGCTCCTGACCGTTCTCATTATCAGATGTCTGCATCTGTGCGCTCACTAACTCGCTGGTTCATGTTTGCTTGTCAAGCAGAGATATGATTAATAGCAATATTTTAAGTCAAGGTTTCACTGTAATAATAATGTACTAATTGTGTCTCATACAGAAATGATAATTATTTTAAACTAAACGATTAGAAATATACAGCCATCAGGATACAAGTTTAATTTGAAGTGCTTGCACTTGCAACATTCCCAGATATTAGTAAAAACTCTCATTGCAATTGAATATTTCAAACATATTTCCTTAACTGGCTTTTGATTGACTGTTATGAGAAATATGTAATGGAGCCTTTAAAACACTAAATCTGCTTCTGTCTGAACTTCTGTTGTATTTATATTTCTGGGCTGAATTTCCACAAGTCGTATAGTCTTAAGTAGTGTTAGTATGCACCATTCTTAATAATACTGTGGAAATACTGTCAGAGTACATGACTACGTATTACTCAGTTTGGTCGTTAATCTTTAGACGCAACCTGAAACAAATGAAAATGATAGTGGGACACTTGTTTTAGTAACTATAAGGTTTTGAGTAAATGCTTGTTTTGTTCTAGCAGGGTTTTTTTATGTTCATTTCACGTCATTTAAAACCCTCCTAAATTAGTAAGTTTGTCTTTCAAACAGATTTCTAGTATAATAATATTTTGTAATTGCTGCTGGTTAAATAATCAAACACATTAAAACCAGGCTGGCAACATAATAGTCAAATATTGAATAAAGGTAGATTTTTCATAAAGGTTGGACTATGTTCAGGCAGAGCGGTTGTTACATTGTACAGTTTTACAGTAATTTTATACAATTCATCAAAAATGGTTTGATATATTTTTCAGCAATGTAAATAGCTTTCTTGTAGCCAAACCTTCCATGTGATACAGAAAATCTATTAATACACCAAAATAAATGTTTAGCTGTTTTTAGTAAAGAGGGTGAATTTCATAGGTCTAATAAGCAAACCATGATCAGTATGTCTCCATAAATTAAACCAGAGTGACTGAAATTAGCCCTAATTGTGATTTCTGGGCATAATAATCTTTCTGCTCATGCTAAATAGGAAAAAAGATTATTTGTTTCAAATGCTAAAAATGTATTTGTTCCTCTACCTGTGTTCTGTTTTAGTCCCGCCCACACCAATAGCTCCACCCCAGCTGCTACGCTCAGGCTCCACCTACCTGATCATCCAGCTCAACACTAACTCCATAGTGGGTGACGGTCCAGTGATCCGCAGAGAGATTGTGTACCGGGCCAGTCACTCGCCCTGGTCCGAAACACACAGCGTCAACTCACTGACATATAAAGTCTGGCACCTGGAGCCTGATACGGAATATCGCATCAGCGTTCTTCTCACCCGTCCTGGGGAGGGTGGGACCGGCCCACCCGGACCCCCGCTGATCAGCAAAACCAAGTGTGCAGGTGAAATAGACAATGGATTTCTTTTGAGGTTTTATTTTAAAGCACTGCATTAGAATGTGTACTGAAACGGAGGGGGTTCGATGCTTTATATTAATTTAACTTGGATGCGAAACACAGCAGGCAATCGGTCAGAACTGAAGGAGATGAGTGAGTGATGAGAAGCATGCAGCAGAGTATGAATGTATTTTGTTTACTGACTAACCAGCTGGGCATACATGTGTGGTTCTATAACAGATTAAACAACAAAAACTAAACTAAAACTCATTAATATATATACAGAAATTTCACAGCATAAACATCCATAACAATTAAACTGTATTTATTATATGTATATCAATAACGTACAATGCACGCGAAAGGGCGGATCAATGCACGTTAAGAGTCCGCTCTAAAATAACGCGTATAACCATATAACCAAAACATAACCATAGCGTAACATACAATATATATATACACAAGAGAATCTCACATAAACAATTAAACAATCTAAACACAGAGTATCATACAGGCAAGTTAAGATGTGCATGCTAATTGGCTACATCTATAACGAGACAAACAGCCGATCTCTCAACAATAAACAATACAACAATAACTTACGTTACTTGCATGCACACTGTAACCCAACATTTACTTGCACTCCGATTGATGTCTAAATGATTTATTACTCCTGAACACAGCTGCCAAACCTCTCACTCTTACATGTCCCGCACCTGCTCACTGCCTACAGACTAGTTCTGCTTCAGCGCTAATGACGGGGAGGTAACATGGTGCGCTGTGATTGGCTGACATCATCTGGGCCATTTAAGACTACCTGGTCTTTTGTACATTTACTGAAAGTATTTTCTAATCGCTTCATTTGTAGCCCTCATTGTTCCTCTTTGTTATTTAGGGGTAAATGAATATATGACAAAGGGGTCATATTATGAAATAACAAACATCGTTAAAAATAAGACTTAATAATATGTGGTAATTACACATTACCATTCATGTTTACATGTGAATGAGGCCTATTGGGTGATCAGAAGCCCGCTCTGCCCAGTCACTGTAAGGTAACAAAGAGAAATATAGATACTAAATGCCAGAAGAATTTATTGGGTAAATATAAAAAATCTTCAAGTCTTCAAGCCTTCATCAGTTTTGGGCTGTGTATAGCACTTGCCTCTCTGCATATGCTTTGAGTGACAATATATGCTTTATTTTGCAACTTCGGTAGATGAGTCTTTAACACCTTTAATTCTAAAACTGTACTCAGACTGCAGGTTTTTTAAAACCTTAAAACCTTTATGAGCTGTTGCAGAACACACTCTTAAATCTTAAACATGCGCACACTCGTGTTAAAAATGCTTAAATCATGGTGCATCACACACTACAATATACTTTTAAGATTATCATGCAAGTGGGAGCACCCTACGTGATCTCACAAAATAAAAAAAGGAGATACCACAAAATAGACATTGTGATGCATTTATTATTATTATTGTTATTATTATTATTAATATTATTATATAATGGCTGTAATGTTTTTATGTACATGTAAAACAGGCAGTGCCACACTTCAGCAACCATCTCCACAACAGACTCATAAATCAGCTTTTTCCGATCACTATTTCATAATGTCTGCCATTCTCCTCCATCTCTCACTGACTATTGTGAAAGCACTGATGCAATCAGCCTGAGAATCCTGTACTCTGAGCCTGGCTTAAGGGGCCAATTAGAACATAAAAAAACTAAATTATAATTATATGTGGATCATAGGGCAAAACGTAACACAAAAATGTATGAGATGACCTCTTTACAATGAGCGAATCAAGTCCAGTCTTTTGTGTGTAACTATTAATTCACATTATCTGATTGTAATAGGATGGTATTGATCTTTAGAGAAGTGTTTGTTGTTTGGCTGGTGAGGTAAACTGGACCAACAGTACTATAAATATACTGGTGTTATAACCTCATGTTTGGACTTTGTAAAAAGGGAGATGGACAACGAAATAGGGTTTAAATAATTTATAATTTATTGAAAAAAAAGCACTGAAAAATAAACAACATTCTTTGTCTAGGGAAAAAAAGAAATAACAAAAAATTAAATATATTAAAGGGGAAAGGAAAAAACAAAGTGTGAGAGAGACCACAGTGTGTAACCTTCTCAAGGCCAACAACCCAGTTCCCTATATAGGAAAAGAAAACTGGCATACAAACACCCATGCCCCAAGTGTACCTGTTTACCTAATTGAACCACTCGGGCCAATCCCTGCCTGTGCAGAGGCTGTCCTCTCACAGGGATAATTTACTTTCTTTGTCTTCCAACATGCTGTTTTACATATGGAGTTTATTTGATGTCAGGGTGGAAACCTTCAGGAGTTTTATAATGTCAATGTAAACCAAAGTTATCAAAATATAATGGACATTCAGAAAATCAATATTGCAGCTCATAAATACCAAGCATAGATACATATGATATTGATTAACTGAGTAACTTAAACATTCATTTAAATGTGCACATATTAATGTAATAGTAAAACTTGTGTATGTGTCAGATGTTTGTGTATGTACTTGTACATCTATGTTTGTGAGGATCAATGTGATCAGTTAGACCTTTGGAGTGAGTACAAAGAGAGGAAAGTGAGGACACCCCTTTAAAGGGCTGTTTGAGGGTTAATACTTGGTTTTAGGGTTAAAGTAAGAATTAGGTTAAGGTTAAAGTGAGAATTAAGTTAAGGTGAGGGTTAAGGTGGGTTGATTAAGATTAAAATAAGGGGCTAGAGATTCTATTGTGTTAATGAATGACCCTCACAAAGATAGCTGTACAAAGATGTGTGATTGTCATATGTGTGTGTGTGTCTGACATGTGAGTGTGTGTGTTAGGGGGTTATGTAGCTCTCTGCTGGGGACAAATTTGAACCCAAAAGTTAGCAAAACCAGACAAATCTGAGCAAAACTTCCTTTTGGGGATGTTCTTATTTGTAAAATAAAATTTGTAAAATTTTTAAAAATAGTAAAAAAAAAAATTAATTGTAAAAGTGCAGAAAGGGTTAGGTTATATTGTTTTAATCAAGCTGTGTATAAAAGTAGAAGTCTATGGAATGTCCCTATTTAGATAAATAAACGTGTGGGTGTGTGTGTGTGTATCCAGCTGTTTCAGGCATTTCTCATCAGCCCTGTGGCAGCTTTAGTGATGTGTCTCATTAATCAAGTTGATTTGTTTTGAGGACTGCAGGGTGGATTTAGACACAAGGCTCTGTATGCTGGTATACAGGCAGTCACAGCAGGCTTGACTGGCCATTGACTAGATATTTATTTAGAGCTTGTTTTTGATTAACATAATTCTCAACAATAATTTGTTTTTCATTACAGTAATGGAAGCTAAATTTTGTATTATAGTAAAAAAGTCCATTTAATTTTATTTATATATTGTGATGTGATGTACAGAGTCTAAACAGAATGCTTCAAAAATATACTTCCATGTCCAGTTTTGTAACCATATAAAACCATATTTGATGTACTCATTGTACAGAGTACATCAAATAACCCTGAGATGGTCTATTCCTTGCCTGTATTGTTATACAGTTCCCTCTGCAGATTGAGTAACTTTGTCATAACTTTTGTAAAATTTCCTTCTGGGCCAGTTTCCATGGGGATATAGGTACAGCAAGTATCACTGATCATTGTACAGACACCTACCTTATCAGCAAGTAAATAATCTAAAACCATTCAGTTTTGGAAAGTCATTCTGCTGGTAGCATCTAATTGTCTTCCCAATGCTTGTAAAGCCTTGGTGTAATTGGTCATTTTTTGTTGATTGTAATGTAGATAATTTATCCATTTAATATTTTTGTTTGGTGTAATCCATACTAAGATAAACTTGAACCCACTTGCAATTCCATTACAGTTAAATTCTTTAAATTCATTAGGGATACCTTTTAGTTGTCCTATAGATGTCAGGAACACAATAGAGATCCAGTAGCGGTTAACAGTCTTTATTTAGACAGAGAGTTTCACAGTCAGAATATCAGAGAAAACAGGTGCAGGACGGCTCCGGCGCAGGCAGAGGGGAGAGAGGAGGGCAGCGGGAACCAGGAGGGTGACGGGCAGAGCAGGAGGTTGGCTTACCGGCAGATGGGCGGAGAAGCGGGCGATCGGGCAGAGGGGAAAAGGAGCGGCACTGCGGGATCCGGGGAGGGAGAGAAATGAGAAATGGAGAGAAATGTTAAAGAACTGGAGGAAGGGGGAGACAAACAGACAAGACAAGACAAGGGGGTCAGGTGGCGGTATCTACCGAGACGATCTGATATCGGACGTAACACGAGAGGTGTAAATAAAGGGAGGGAAATTAACAGGAACAGGTGCTGTGAATAATGACAAACAAGGAAACAAGGAGGGCGGTGACACGCAGAAGCTGGAGCACATGGCGAGCTGTCAAACAATGCCACGTGCTTCCGACAGAAAATGACAACACAGGCACAAGAGAGACGAGGAAGGACCAGAAAACCCAGGGCGATCACACCGTGGACCTGACAATAGCATCTATAAACACAGTAGGATCTTTAGGGATGACTATAACGCTCTGTTTCCTGTGTCCTTTCATCCTTTCAGAATGCTTCAAAAATATACTTCCATGTCCAGTTTTGTAACCATGCAGAGCTCTCAGCTTGACGTCCATTACTTTCCTCATCTTCTGCTGTATATAGGAGACAATGTATGGTCCAAAAAGACAATAGAGGAGAAATACAACCAAACAGGCACAAATATTGAGATCAAACTATCCCATCCTCCAATGAGGCCATCAAATAACCCTGAGATGGTCCATTCCTTGCCTGTATTGTTATACAGTTCCCCCTGCAGATTGAGTAACTTTGTCATAACTTTTGTAAAATTTCCATCTGGGCCAGTTTCCATGGGGATATAGGTACAGCAAGTATCACTGATCATTGTACAGACACCTACCTTATCAGCAAGTAAATAATCTAAAACCATTTAGTTTTGGAAAATCATTCTGTTGGTAGCGTCTAATTGTCTTCCCAATGCTTGTAAAGCCTTGGTATAATTGGTCCTGACAATAGCATCTATAAAACACAGTAGGATCTTTAGGGATGACTATAATGCTCTGTTTCCTGTGTCCTTTCATGGTGCTATTCTTCTAATTTTGACTTTTTTTATTTTAACCTGACAACAGAAATATCTTCCTTTAAAGTCACTCTTGCACATAATCATTTTCTATCAATCAGGACATGTCTCAGTTATGTCTTACTACCACAGACCCAGTAAAAGCCGGACACTGCTCTATCTTGCTTCCTACGAAAATCAGGGACTTTATTAGCATACATTCCCATAGATTTGTGATTTACCCCTTTATCATATATCGTAAGGCACCCAGTGCTATTTTCATAGTCAGTTATTTCCTCTTCTGTCGTGGAAAACCAATATCATTTAGTTTTGTTCACTACTTCCAACCATATAACATCAGCTGTGTTTGGAGGGATCTCATCATCTCTAGTATACCAAAATCGATCAGTTCACCCTTTTAATGGAGCATTAAATTCAGTCGAAGACATATACTGAAGACATGGCACGCTTGTATATCCCCCTGGCTTCCCAATGTATAGGGACTATTAATCAATGTCATAGAACCTGGAGGTTTCTGACATATAATGCAATCTTCTTAAAGAGCAGTTGACACTGTGTAATTCATGTGTTTCCACCAGGAATTTCCAATTGCTGTTATCAGTAATAGATCGTTAACTAGAGAGAGCTGAGTCCCCCCAGGACATTTAATAGTGCCTATAACTAATTATATCAGTAACATGTAATGGAATGTCCTTTGGTCGATACTGAACTGTTGTTTCTTTCCAGATCAACACTGATCCTATGTAAAATAAACAAAGTGAAAATGCCACACTAGGACACACAAACTGATGTTCTGTACAAATAATTTCCCTTATGGTGAATTGTATGGTTAGGTTAGAGACTGGGTAAACTCAATGTCTCAAGATGAGCAGGTCAGACGTGAATGGTCTCCATGGCAGAAAGCAGTACTTTGATTGCCACATCACTAGTCAATGGCTGTCAACTTCACTGAGATGTTTAAACACAGTTGGAATGTGCTCAGGTTCTGTAAAACAGGAAAAAAAAACAAAAAATAAAAGCAGTGTGCAACAGTAAGTTGATGTTTCTCTCTTCCACTTATCGGTCTTTAAACTGTCAGTGTCAGTGAGCAAGCCAATGGGGGCAGTGAGTAGATTTTTTCACTCAAGGGATTGGCCCCCCTCTACTTAAAGGAGGAAGTTCTGTCCCTGAAAACATAGTTACGTTTTCTACTGATGTTTTGCAGAGTGTGATGTGTCGTTGCTCTAACAATACACACCATTTTGACCAGCATGGTAAAGAGACACGTGTGACACTTCCTATGGAAAGCATGGCCAAAATTTTGTGTTTACAGTGAATGATCAAATTGTTGTCCAATACTGTGGGTGCAGTACTAATGACAGCCTGAAAGACTGCCTCAAGGGCCCTCACACATGGTGCAAAGCCTTTAGCCACACTATCCAGCGCAGAGCTATAATAACCTACAGGTTTAAGTTCTGTGCCCCATTTTTGACAGACGGAGGACATGTTACCTTGTTTCT
The DNA here is from genome assembly GCA_036877525.1 of Chromobotia macracanthus. Lineage (NCBI taxonomy): Eukaryota > Metazoa > Chordata > Actinopteri > Cypriniformes > Botiidae > Chromobotia > Chromobotia macracanthus. The sequence continues at coordinate 878,604 of JAZGTH010000032.1, read as the reverse complement.
CTGCTACAAACAAATGCTAATCAGCCGCTCTCAAGCAGACAAGGACAGGTGTGTGTTTCTATTCATTTTTCAGTTGCTTGAATTGCTACACTTTATTGCCTTTGACATGGCCCTGTAGAGCTACCTGTAGTTCTGATGTTTTTTTGCATAATTTTCTTCCCATAGGCAACAAAAGTTAAACAACCCCAGTACTGATCTGAGTTCATGTATTGTTGTGGGTAACTTTAGTTTTCTGAAGATTTTGCACATTGAGCCTTGTTTTGACTAACTACGTGACCGTGAGCATGCAACAAGTCAAGCAATGGTTCCATATCTCATGTGTATATTCTTGTCAGTACTACAAATCAAAATGTTTACATACTGAACTATGGTTGACTGTCTGTCACATTTGTCTTTTTTTAGGGCCTGTTTTTTTCTCAATGGGGATGACTTGTCTCAGCAAGATTAATGTGTTCCCCTGCAGCTGAAGACTGCCTGGTAGTTTACACAGTATGTCAAGGCCAAGTAGAGGCTGTGAGACTGGCCCAACCCATACTGCAGCCAATACATCCATACCCTCAATGGTTATCGTAATAGGTGCAATTTTTCTCAGCATAGCAACTTTACCCATAGCACTGTCTGCTCTGATAGTTTCTCCCATGTAACAGACAATACCAGAATAATTATTATCAGGTATTACTGTAATCTCAGCCTTATCTCAGTAATCTCATTTTAATATCTTAATTGACACTGTAATCTCAGTGTCAATTAAAAAAATAATTCTATGTCTGTCAATCAAAGCTGTAGCATAAAACCCATCAGGATGGTGGTCAATCACAGTTGATCATCAGTCTAGTTTTCCTCTGTCTGGACAGCTGCTAATAATGTTTTTTCTGATCTACAGTCAATTTTGCAAACTTTTCAGTGAGGGACTCATCAGATTGATCAGATTTTGTTTTATGGGTTTTAGATTTTCTGTCTTTTCTTACCTTCTTTTTCCTGCATTCTGATGCCCAATGACCCTTTTCATGGCAGTATCTGCATTCGTCATCTGATTTAACTCTGGACTGATTTGCAGCCAATTGGCATACAGTTTTCATTTCAGACTTAAGGTGACCATAAGCCTGTGACACGGAGTCAATACTGTTATCTTGCCACAGATGAGGGTCATTATAAGCGCCCTGCAATAATTTGAGAGTCTGAGCTACTCCCTTCACCCACATTTTATACCAGGAACCATCATTAGCATTCTGTGCTAACAACCTATCTGCATCTAATTCTGTTTTAGCCATGCCACTAAAGTTCAGTATAGCAATCTTGAATCTGTGTGTGCAATCCTCTAATGTTTCACCTGGGCTTTGTTTTACTGATGTGATCTCCTCAAAATCAATTTTGACTGTCTTCAGCTTTTTCAGGAATTCAGCAATAATTTTTATTTTTTTAACTTTAAAAGTGTGAATGGTGTCCAGTTGCTCAGCCAATCAATTTGCACTTATCTGCTTTTGTCAAGACAAGTTTTAGCATCATTAAAGGAGTCTGACACACACACACATACACACACACATATATACACACATTTTCTTGTAGCTGTTCCAATGCCTCATATGGGTTATCATAAGGTTTGAGAGACTTGGAGAGGCTAACTATTTGATCTGGCTGTAATGGTTTATATCTAAGCACTGTTTTCTTTTTTTCTTGTGGTCATTTGTTTCGCCTCCTCCAGTTCTTCTTCTGTCTTTCCCTGAACAACATATACTGGTCTTAGTAACTGTTTCTTATTGCCTGGAGGATCAGTTTCTCAACCCACTCAGAATAGTTGTCCTTAGTAGAGGAATTAGAATTCCCAGCATCTGAATCACTCTATTCCTCCCAAAAAGAAGGTAGGTAGGGCAAGTAGGGTTTTTGTCAAAAAAACTGAGGATCAACAAAACCCAGGCTTGGAAAGATCTGGGTACAAGCTGTTGGACTTAGGGTTTGAAGCGTGAGGTGTTTGTTCTTTTACTTTTACTTTTACAGTTTACTGTCTTAGTATGTCTATAGTATTTGGGATTCGTTTAGGTTTTATGGCTTGCTGTTAATATAGCATCTGTGACATACATGGTACATCCCAGTTGGAATAATTTTGCACTATTATATGCTGTTTTGTAATATAAATATAATGAGTAGTGTGTGCAAAATAATGAGTGAGGATGGCTGTACACTTTATGCCCTTAAAATACGTTAAAGTGGAGCTGTAAAATTAATGTAGATTGTGGCTAAAATAATCTGGATTTGGGTAAAGTTTGGGTAAAGAGCAAAGTTTATGTTCATATTAAAATCTTCAGTAATATTGACTTTTGATTGCAGATTTTTACTCTCTGTTGGAAAAAAATGAAATATTAAAATCTCATCTGTGATTTTTCTTTTTTATAGGTAGTGTGTAGTATACCAACTCCCACTGTGAGTTATCATAGAAAATAATTTTGAATCTCAGTCAGAAATTTGTAATTAAAATTGCATTTTCAGCAATATAGTTTACAGTAATATATTTTTGTAAGCAATCATTAACTTGTTCCCCTTGGTCAACCAGCTAATTTTCACCAGCATGACTGTTAGTCCATAGTCTGAGGCCAGTGCTAGTCTGTATTAATGCAGTGTGTGTGTTTTGTTCAGAGCCCATGCGTCCTCTCAGAGGTTTAACAGCGACAGAGATTCAGTCTCGTCAGCTGCTACTGCAGTGGGAGCAGGTGGGCTACAACTTGACGCGCTGTCACACATTCTCCCTGTCGCTGTGCTACCGTTACTCCACCGGAGCTGGGGGAGGAGCCGGGAGCAATAATGCCACTGTGATGGAGTGTTTGTCAGTGGAGAGGAACACATCTCGTTTCACGCTGCGGGATCTACCCCCGTTCCATGCCGTTCATGTGAGGCTGACGCTGGGCAATCCTGAGGGCAAAAAAGAAAGCCGAGAGATGACCTTCCAGACAGAGGAAGACAGTGAGTACTAAAGCTTTTTTGTTTTGTTTTGTTTTTGTTTGTAACAGGACAGTGGGTGACTTTTGAGAGTAAGTACTGGGATTCAAACCTGTACCCCTTATGTGAACACCATGACTAAATGTCCACACACACTACAGCTAAATAGTCAAGATTCAAAGAACTTTATTAATCCCAGTATGCAATTATAAATTAATTAAATATGCATAGGACGGATTCTGCCATTATTGAATCCGTCCTATGCACTTCAATTACTGTTTGGTTCAGCTCGGCTACCAGTTCAGACCTCAGAAGACTACGCCGGATAGTCCGGTGTGCTGAGTGAATCATTGGTACAACCCTCCCCACTTTTCAAGATCTGTACTTGAAACTGTTTTGCGTACTGTACAGAGTACGCAAAAGGGCTGGTAAAATCACTCTGGACCCCTCACATCCAGCACACTCGCTCTTTGAACTGTTGCCATCTGGTCGACGCTACAGAGCCCTGAGCACCAGAACGACCAGGCACAGGAACAGTTTTTTCCCTCAAGCAATCCATCTCATGAACACTTGAAAAATAATGTGGAACACACAACACTATTATACATTCATTCACTTATTTATTTAATACACATACTTGTTTACATTTCTAATTTGCACCTGTACATAGTAAATTGTTTACATTTGTCTATTTTAGTTTAGTTAAGTTGTATATTGAGTATTTGCTTTTTTTGCACAAATTTTTCTCTGTATATTTGTATATTTTCTCTGTATATTTGTATATTGTTCTTTTAATTATCTGTGTCTTGTCTTGTCATGTCATTCTGTTGCACTGTGGAGCTTCTGTCACTAAAACAAATTCCTAGTATGTGCAAACATACCTGGCAATAAAGCTTATTCTGATTCTAATAAATGAATATGCTTATTACTCTTCCGAGTGTCATTGGGGTAATCACAAATTCAGGTAGTGATAGTTGATTTACATGAAATTCACTTGTGTGTACAGAGCTAAACTGAATAACCAGTTATTAACAATATTATTGTAGTAATTGGGGCTCATCTGAGGTGCGGTGCCAGAAAATCAAAGTAACACAATTGCATGTATTGACTTTTAAACTCAAATGAACCTTTAAAAGCTAAGAAATGTATTCCTTCTTTCCTTGTCACATCTCCAGAAATGATTGTGGCGTGTTCCTGAAGGTGCAGCAGACCACCAAAGTGGATAGTGTAGAGTATCACTGATTGGCTTGTTTTATTTATAATGCTGCAAACATTTAGTGCTATTTGCCATAATTCCATGAAAGTAAATAAACAAAAAGAAAACAATAATTGTTTACAATTTTAAATATTGTCTTTTGTTGTTTGTATATTTGGTTTTGTGTGTCATTTGAGTGACATAACTGTTAACTGGGTTCAGAACCACGCTCATGAGTACTGCTTGCCTTTATAGGTCCAGAGAATAGACCTCAGTTCTGATGTTTATGGACTTTGAAACATAACTATATTGTGTTTCTGTCTCTTTCAAATCAAAATGTCTACAAGCAATCATTTTTTTTAAGCACATAAGCACAAGTAAAACTGTGTGCAGTAACTATGACTGCAGGCACACAGTGGTATTTAGCTTGTAATATTGAGCAGATTTGTGGAAAACACCTTTGTAGGACTGCACAGATTTCTGTGGTCATGGTCCTCCTGACAGCCAGTTTACGTTCACGAGGGCCACACACACTGAATGACTGGTTGTTTACATTTTCAAAGTTACTGCATGGTTTTACTGTCAAGAAAATATTATTTATCTTGACAAACTATGTATCATTCTAAAGGTCTAAATCTTGACCATCAATATTAGAGACATCATTATCATTATAGATAAGGCTTAGATTATTGCTTTTGATTTGATGTGCTGTCTAAAACTTAGTGCATACTGCAACGTAAGAGAATTTCTCAGTTTCATTTACACCAATGTGTTGCTAAAAGTCAGCCTCCCTGTCATCATTTCATCAATGTTGTTAGTTTGATACATTTGCATGTTTTTTTAATTAAAAGGCAAGATATTTTCTGCATGTTGTTCATAAACTTTTCTGAGTTTGATTAAACTTGCAGTTACCCAGAGGTATTTTTTTCACGGGTCAGTATTCATAACCCATCCATCTTTGCTATTTATCTGAGCAATTATGATGTGGTGGCCACACCAGGGCCTGGTTTGCCTGGAGTGCTCAAACCCAATTATAGCAACAACACAAATATTGACTCACAGAATACTGTGCCTCAGCATAATTAAATGGAAGATCATACTTGTAAATGAAAGTGTAAGAAAAATTAATAAGCAAAAGCCACCAGCAAAGTGGAAAATAATTTTTGCTTATTTTTGCATTTTTTGTTATTCTGCGTGTCAGGTTGCATGGAGTTGCATTCACATGCAAATATGTGAAGATGAAGCCCTCAGAGGTCAAGAGAAAACCTGCAGATGTAAAAATGAAATGCTTCTCAAGATAAAAACTTTCCATTTATCATCTTCATAAATTGAAAACATCCTTCCTGTCAGTTTATTTATTTATTTAAATGTTGTACTACTTGTATTTCCTCTCTATTCAGCGATAGTGCTTGTTTGTGTCAGATTGTGTGATTGTTTAATTGAAAACAACATCACAAACACAAGTACTGAAAGAAAGAATTAATTAAGCAAGTAATGTTAAATTACTCATCGTCAACATGCTTGAGAGAGAGAGAGAGAGGGAGAGAGAGAGAGAGAGAAAAGAAAGAAAGAGAGAGGTGTTAACGGTGCACTTAAATAATGAAAATGATTTTATTTTACAGCAAGTGTTGCAGTTAAAGTGATGGAGTCCTGCAGACTTTTGCTTTCGTAAAAAAAAAGTATTTTTTTAAATTTAGTAACACATCAACAATAATGTTTACATTATACACAACAAAACCTCAGTAGGGCTAGAAGTTTCAAAGGTTTTTAGATTAATGTGAACATCGACCCATTGAGACCCTCTTCTTTGCTGTTACTCTCCTTTGCAAAGGAAATACTGCTAGTTTAGAAATTAACACACTGCATTTTTTGTATGCACAATAGCCATTAGCATACCATAATGTGCTTCGGTTCTATGTAGTTGAAAATATGCGTTTTGATTACTAGTAGTAAGTCTTTGTTATAATCGTAGTGAATCATGGCCTATTGCTATACATTTGTATAAAGTATAAAGACTTTACATGCACTTTTCGGACTGTAAATGTATCTGCTCAATTGTTTTCAGAGTTTTTTCAGAGCTATGGGCTGCAAAGATAACCAGCGATTACAGCTTGTAAGAGTTTCCAGATTATTTTCCAAAATATTTTTTAACAAGGTTCAAAGAGCTCAGTGACTCTTATAGTCACTGACTCTCACAGATTCACAGGTTTTGCCGTCATGGCTCTGACTTCCAAAACTTTTAAACTCTCTTAGGGTTAACAAGATGTCAGCTTCAGACATGCTGCATCTCTACAGCCTGGATAAGAATTAAATGCATCTCTCTGTCTTGTAATCTACTCTACTTTCTTCCTCCATATGTTGGTAAAGAAGACAAATAGTCTGTCATGCCTCTCATCGCTGTGTTCAGATGTGAGTGTGCAGGCATCCAGGATGTAACAGCACCTCCTCTTGTTTTTCCTTGCCTTGTTTCACCTGCACCAGTTGCCATCTCCTTTCAGATCATTGCTCTGACTGTCTTTTTGATTTCTGATCTTTTTTTTGCAGTCCCAGGAGGCATTGCACCCGAGTCTCTAACCTTCACTCCATTGGATGATATGATATTTCTGAAGTGGGAGGAACCTCTGGAGCCCAATGGTCTAATCACCCAGTATGAGGTAACTTCTTTTTAGTCATCTGAATGCCTTATACTTAAAACTCACATTTTTGTGGAACAGATTTTTGTGGAAATTATTTCTGTGATTTTCCTTGTTACTGTTTATGGCTTTTTAACACTGTGCTAAACCCCTGGTTAGCCCTGCATTTGCTGTGTCCAATCATGATTGTTGACAAAGCAAATATACAAATGCGTATGTTAACCCAGGGTTTAGAAATGCACAGATCATAAATACCAAGGGTTAACATTTAACATTTATGAGCAGTATGAACATGAAACACATAACCCAGAATTTATTTTACGCAGGATTGGTTTCTATTTCCCAAGGTTGACCCATGACCCAAGGTTTCTATTTCAACTATTAAACTATAGGAACTATTTCAAATGTAAAAGCCCTGTGGTTTCCCTTGCAAAGGTTTTATAACAAAATGCATCTACAAACATCTACAAAGCCTTTAAAAATACTTCAGCAAAAACAATGTTTAAGGGTAAAAGAAAAAGAGGAGAATAAACATTGGAAACTAGATTATAACAGCTTTGGGTGCCAGAAACCTTAGTGTAGAGTAAAGCACTTTCAAATGGAACAGTGGAACAAGATATGAAGGCTGGATAAATTCTTTTTCACAGCCGTACTACAAATTACTACAGGACTATGTTCAAAAATGTAATATTTAAATGATGATGATGATGATGATGTTGTAAATTATATTTAGTAGATTACACTTTAGATCATTTTCATTGGAAAGTTTCTCACTGTTATTAAAATGGTGAAGAGAACACTGGGGCAAAAGCAGGATCCAAATTTAATAATCCAAACAGGAAGTAAAAAAAAGTGAGAACAATCCAAAAACAGAGAACAAATTCAGACAGGAAACACTTGGACTTGTATGAGAAACAGATCCCTACCCTTACATAGTGCACTATTTGAGGGAATGGTCAATTGTAGCGGTGTCCAAAACCATAGTGGACATTATTCAGTGCACTTTTTTAATCCTATAATGCACTGCAATAATGAGTATTGCATTGAATGAATTTCTCATTCAATGCAGTCTCACCTGCAGCTCTTCTGTCACATCCACATGAAGAGCAACCATTGTGCAAAGAGAAAAAAATCCCTTGTAGAATTGATGTAGTAATATACGCTATGCCCTAAGAAGCGTTCAAATTGATGGCACAGAAAATAAACCTTGAAATTTAATATCTTATACCTGGTGTAAAATCCTATACCAGCAAGCAGTTTACGCCAACAAATTATAAAATGAGACTGTTAATCTAGAACAATTTTGGATAATTCACCACAGAGTTACATCCAACTGTTGGCCAGAGACATCTGAATGCCTGTATGTAAAACAAGAAAGCGCTATAGCAATTTCCTTTAAATTAGGCATTAAGTGAGCTAAGGTCAGTAGGCGAGAAATAAGCCCCTACCTAAGGGAATGTGCTAACGCACTCCATAAAAAGATCTAATTCTAATGTGTTTCTCATTAGGAAGAGAAGCTTGCGTTTTGACTGTGTTGATTAGAATACCAAAACAATTCTATAGATGTTGAAGACGTGTTGAAAAAGTAGAGAATATGCAATGTCAATAGGCAGCAATTCATCGAGCAAATGCAAATCAAACAAATGATTTTCAACAGGATCAAACACAGAGCTTCGGATAAGCAATTACTACTACTGCTCTTACAACCAAATGTGGGTTCCACTGCAAAGTAAAAATGTTGAGTCCCGTTTAACTCTGAAAGTTCCCAGTCTGAGCCATAAATAGAAATAGTGTTAAAAACGTCGGCTTTCACTAGCCAAGCACCTGATCTTGCCAGCTTATTAACTTGATAGTGTTATCAGCCAGAGCGTAGTGTCAGGGGAATTGCTCTAAAGAACTGCTTTTAAAGACACTTGTTATGGTGTTAGTATAGAAATGGGAACAATCAATGTTTTTTCCCTGAATATTTGCATGTGGCTATGCCAAGGGATTTAACATGAAAAGGAGAAAAAGAGGAAATTTGAAGGGACCAGTGACATAACCCATATTAAATTCTATGTCTAATATAACAGAAACCACATCGGATTTAGTAAGATTTGGCTGCAGGCTTTTAGCTACAAAAGAAGTAGATAAAGGATAAAGATCTCCAACCCACACCTGGAGAAAGCCCAGTAATTAATCAACAAAAAAATTAATCAAAGTGAGAAGAGTAATGGTAAAAAAACTACTGAGACATTAGTAGGGGTAGAGGGGCGGGCATTCAAAATTCTGAGTATGAGCTTTTGCTCATCGCTCAACAAATCGTCTACTGAAAACTATGATGGAACTGCAGTAGAGGAGCAGATCTTCTCTTAAGAGCCACGAGAATAGCTAGAGCCTCAAGATTTTTGATGATTTTGTGTGAAGGCCACTGAGTTAATGGAGAATCATGGCACTGGATGCAGGTGCTATGCTGCACAGCCAGAGGGGAAGGTGAAACAGGAATGTCATCAGACAGTATAATCACAGTCGATAAGTGCTTTCTGTGACATGATGGGTTTGCAACTGAATGCAAGTGAGTGAATGTCAGCGTTAAAATCTGCAAATGCAAAAGTGAGTACAGAACAAATATATTCCAAGTGTGTAGTGGTGATTGGCTAAATAAATAAGTAATAAATGGTACCTGAATAAACCGCATCCTTGCCTAGATACAAACTGCTTTCATGAGCAAGGCCAAAGTCCACCTGCCTCTAATTCTCTAAGCTTTCCCGAAAAATGATTGCTGCATACAAACTGTGTTGGGAGTCTAGACCATCAACTAAGCCATTCTTTCTTTGTGTGTATTCTTGTGTTTCTGTCGTGGTCCGCACAAGGATGGTAAAAATCACACACACCTACAATGTGGGGAACAGCCAGCGGCCCCCACGAGAAAAATTGATTATTAAACATACTAAATGATGCTTTTTTGAAAATGTAAAAATGTGTGTGTGTAAACTCTTGTTATTGTGTGTGTTAACTCTTGTCTGTAACTATTCCAAATAAACTGAGGTTCTAACAAAATCATACTCTTTATTCAATCATGTCAGTGAAATCATGTCTGCTGTCTGTGTGTTTTCAGATCAGCTATCAGAGCATCGAATCGTCAGACCCTGGCATCAATGTCCCTGGCCCACGGCGCACTGTTTCAAAACTGAAGAACGAGACATATCACATGTTCTCCGGGCTTCACACTGGTACCACCTACCTGGTGTCTGTTCGTGCCCGCACAGCCAAAGGGTTTGGCCAGACCGCCCTTACCGAAATCACCACCAATATCTCAGGTGAGGAAACACACTTTACCCAGCAGAAAGTCAAGCATATGGGAAGTGTCAGCTTCCCATATTTTTAGGAGCTATTATTGTGCCAAAACTAAACAAACAAACCCAGCATTTTTCAAACAAATGGAGTCTGCTGCACAAAGTAAACTTGACTTTGAAACAAACAGAAAGCACTTTGCATTTGTCACTAAACAGAAATTGTGTGCAATATCTAGCAGTGGCAACTTTTTTGTGGCTATTTTCATTTTCAAAGTCAACTTGTATGCAAATTTTATGTTATATAAAGGAGAGTGTTGAGGGTATATAGTAAATGAGTAAAACTGCAACGTTGTGGTCTTATCATTTCAAAGTTGGCTTTGAAAATGAAAACTGTGAAATAAAAGAGAACATAAAATGAAAACTGAACTTTACATTTTAATTTGATTTTTGTTACTATTGTGTATATAGTGAGCATTATTAAAAAGCTTTATTAAAAATGTTTTTTTTTTTCATTTTAATATAGGCAGTCTTGCCTTGAATTTTGTAGTGAAAATGAAATGTCAAGTCAATAATTGCATTTTATGTTTCAGTTTGACAGAGGCCATGCATTGTCAGCATGAAAATTAAAAATTAAAATTAGATAGTCATTTCATTTTAAATTTTGGAACATATTTTGTGTACAGTTTTCTATTATTAAAATAATTCAACTTGTTTAAAATGTTTTAATTTTAACAACCTCAAGCACCCCCGTAGAACCAGCCAGTGTGGATAAATCAAAACTATTTAAACTAGATCTGTAATAAACATTGTGAAGTCACTTCCTTAGTTATTAATTTTAACACTGTTTGCATTTAAACACACCAGCCTGCAGTATGGCTACATCAAACCTATTTAAACTGAGCTCCAATAGACTGCTGTAATCATGACTTTTAGTGATTACATAATCGATGCACCCTTAATCGTAATCCTGATTGGTTGTGCAATTAATTGTGCAGCCCTGTAAGTTTTAAATGAATATTAGATGGCTAAAAGGGCCTTTTAATTGGTTTAGTATTTATTCATACTTTATTTAGACTTCATTGGACCTAATCTCACAGGGCAAAAGCTACTCTATGAACCAAATTGACTGTCTGGACAGCAGAATTATTGAGTCTTAAGTGAGCAGTCTGAAGGGGAACAGTGTAAACTGAGGGGGGTGGTAGAGGGGGGTACCTGCCTTTCAAACTTTTTTCCCTCAAAATAAAATGTCAGACATCTGCAGACAGTCTCAGATTTGACAAAATAAGCAGCTAATCAGTCATTGAACATTATTGAATGTTATTGAACATTTCTCTTTTAAAGTGATCTCATTAAAGAAACTGTCATTATTTACTTTTCTCATGTTGTTCTAAACCTGCATGACTGTCATTCTTTGATTTTCTGAATGAAAGAATATACATGCCGCTCTTTTCCAATGGATCTGTCAATCCCCAAAATGACTTAAACTAAATGAAAATTAAACCAATACCATAGTGTTTTGCGAAACCGAATAAAACTAAGTCAGATTTGATTGAAAAATGCTCCTGCTGACATGGCTTTCAGATCTCAGTCCTGTATTGGCAGAATTGTCAACGTGTTTTGGGTTTAGCGAAGAACCACTTAGTAAAGTCTTCAGTAAATTAAAATACTGAGCAAGTTGTTTGTTTTTCTCCTTTCAGGATTCCCTGATCCCTGTATGCTTCCTGCCAGTACGCTGTGACATGATTTTGCACAACTTTCTCTGTTTATAAATGCATATGTTTCTTTTTAGATGAAGTTTATTTCCATAAGTATATCAATGGTTGCGTCCCACACAGCCATGTGAAGATAATCTAGCCACAGTGGTCACAGTTGGTGGTGTTGCTCCAGATTTTCTGCTTGTTTTGCTCTTCTAAAGACATTGACCCGTTTCCATGTTGCACCACACTTATCCGATAATAAGCAGGAAAGGGAGCAGAGCTTTTCCTCTGTTCTCGACCCTTAGGAGATTTTATAAAGGGGTGCAGATTGCACTCATTTTCATTCCTTGTGCGTTAGTACAGATTTCTTCTGCAAGGTCTCTGTGGAACAAAAGTTTCAAGTCAGTGGAAAACCAAGACTAATTTAAAAGATTTGTACATGTATGTTCATGTGCCCCTGTTGGGTGTGTGTGTGTGTGTGTGTGTACGGCATTTTTGCAGGTTGGCATTTCTTTAAATTTATCCATTTGTTTCTGTTTTGTCTGTAATGTTTGATTCAGCACCTGCATTTGATTATGAAGACATTCCCTCTCCACTGAGTGAATCTGAGAACACCATCACTGTGCTCCTGCGTCCAGCTCTAGGCAGAGGAGCTCCGGTTAGGTACTGAACCCTCTGCATTGACTGACATGACATGACTGAGTGTTGTAATTACCAATGGTGATACTGATAACCAGATAGGTGGGTGGGCAACAGATGATATTATCTAATGTAAATGGGATTTAGTTTAAATACAATTGCCAACTGAAATGTACACCTACAGTATAATGTGAAATTTAACAAAGGTGTATTTATTTATTTTTGGGCATTATTGACATTATTGGCTGTTGGTAGATTTAAATAAGCAAAGAAACATGGTTATCTGCCAAATCTGATAATCCTAAAATGTACAAATATCTAATTTTAGGGCTACATTTGGGTTTGGGTTAAGAGTTTAGGTTAGGGCTGTGTTGTTTTAAGGGCATGTTGTTTCAGAACCAGCCACAGATGTTAATCCAGGGACACATTTTACTTGACAAAACCTCAGTGACCCATAATTCAGTGGGTTTAAAGCTTTGTGTTTTTCTGTGCAGCACTTATCATGTGGTTGTGGTGGAGGAGGATGGCACCAGGCAGGTAAAGAGGAGGGAGTTGGGTCACCTTGAGTGTTTTCCTGCTCCATCCTTTCACGGGAAGTCTCCAGGGGGAAGAGCGAGCAGCGCACCTCCTCATTACTTCACTGCTGAACTCCCTCCTAGCAACTTGCCTGAGGTCATGCCTTTCACTGTTGGGGACAACCACACCTACAATGGCTACTGGAACTCACCACTAGACCCCAGCAAGAACTATGTCATCTACTTCCAGGCCTCCAGTAACTTCAGAGGGGTGAGTGGTCACATCTGCCCAAAAAACACTCATGTCTTACTCACAAGTTAGTACAGATTTTCTTGGTTAATGCTTCAAAGAAAAATCAGTGCGTATTAGTAAGTGGATAAGACTTTGTCTTTTTCCTTTTTTGATTATTCTGGTGTTGTAGGAGAATAAAGACGCAGTATGGTGATAATGGTTTATTTCATACATACCAATAACATACCCATGCCAAACTTTTGACTGCATACTAACGTTGTAGAGAGCGATATAGCTCATTCTATTATCCATTATGTCAAGTAATAGCTTGTGCAAAACAATTAACAAACATAAAAAGTCTTAACATGGCTATAAATTTGACCAAGCAACAACTTTTAATTTAAAAAGCTTTTTTAATAATGGAAGTGAAGTATAAGTTAACATCAACAAAACATGATCACTAAAAGAGTCTACATAATGATTGGATTGTGAACTGGAGGATATATAGCTTATTGTCAGCTAGTTTAGCAAGAGCCTCAGTAATGATGGGGAAAATATACAGTAGGAAAAAGCTTAAAGAGTGTGAGGTATGGAAACTACAACAGTGCTTCACTATTGAGCCCTTGAATCTGCATGACACAGGAGACCTTCAAGTTCTTTATAACACTCTTCCTATGACTATATCATTAACCTTCACCGTGGTTGAAGCCACTCAGAGAACTTAGGGCCACTTAATTTAATATTGTTGTAATGATGTACTGCCCTGACACTATGTTCAGTCTAACTTCAAACTCAGTCTGGCTATGAGGCTCTCAGCACACTTCCGTTGTGTCTCTGCTCATTGGACAACCTTCTAGCCATTGTGGGAATTTGTCTACATCACAAGGCAGGCGTCATATCATTACATCCTTTATACATGTGTAGGATGATATACACTTTAGAATGATTCATTTGTTGCCATATTGTAGTTGTAACACATTCTTCAAATGTTGCTACAGCTGATGGAATCCAAAGACAAAGATCTGCTTCATCGTATTTGTCATCTCATTTATTCTTTAACTTTTAAAATGAAGAAGTGATGCCATTCACACAGTCTTTCTTGTCTGCAAACGTAAACATCATGCCAAGCGCATTTCTGGCCATGCATTTTAACAATGTGTCTAGTCTTTATAGTATGAACAACAGCTCAACACAGCTAGTTTCTGTACTTCAGACCTCATTAAACAATCTTTAACCTGTATTCTGCACCATTCACCAAGGAATTTCCTGTACAGAAATAATTCAGGGGTTCAAACAAATCATAAGGTGAAATTGACAGTTAAAAAAACAACAAATCAAATTATATCAAATTATAAGATTAAATAGTGTGTTCAGCACTGTCCAACAGTGAATGAGGATTCAAAGGTAAGAAATTTTTATGATTTTAAGTCAGTTTTACTTTGCATTAAATGTACCATGTCTGCTGTCCACTCAAATTGTGGCTTATTGCCCTAAAATATGTATTCCTCTATTATCTTAAAATGAGCCCCTTAAAATGCCAGGTTCGTAATGATGTTAACCAGCAGTACTAAGAACAGAATGAACAGAATTCTATCCAGACAAACACATACATTAAAAACCCTCTCAGTTTATCAGCTTTTTAAGATAATGTCTTTAGACATTGATGAGTTTAGACTATGCTGGCACTTTAATCTTTTTAAGTCTATCATATCATTTAGTATTCAATGTTCACATTTTATAGACATTATCACATCCATCTTTGCTAGAACTTGGTTTTACCCTCAACTTTATTGACCAACAAAAAGTTCTGTTTGGTGCTTTTCCATCTTGACATGGACACTAGATTCTAGAACAAAACTTGGCAGTGGGAGTTATGGTCTCTTTTAGTTAGCTATTGGCTCTTCAAGATCAACCTTGTATCAACTTGTTATTTTTTTTATCAGAATTGCTTCACTTTAAAAACCCTTAAATAAAGAGAAATGGTTCTCAAACTTTTCAGACCAAGTATCTTTAATCACAACATCCAGTGATTTTTAAATACGGGTCCTACAACAACACATCTTTCTGATCCTGCACTGTTAACAATTGATGTAATTTTTACAATAAATGTTACAACAACCAGTTGTATTCATGTTTTTGCTGTAAATGCAAATGCATGATGGGAAATTTACGGACAGTCCTGTAATATTATTGTAACTACACCAAAGAAGCATTATTTTACAGCCACCGCATAGCATTGTGGGATCGTTGAAATTACGCGGCCAACGATACCAGAAGTATTTAAACATTTTTGGAAGAAGGAACACGTCTCAGGTTTGTAACATAAAATCTCTTTTATAAGTCTATGGATATATTGATACCGGTGATCTGAGTTAGTGCTGATTGTTTCGTTTGGTATATTTTCAGATTTCTGTCCGTGGTGAAGTTAGTTTCAAATGGCGTCTTCTTACTCTATCCAGTTTAAAACTATCATAACTTCACTACGGCCCTGAACGGTCAACGCCAAAGTTAAAGACAAACTGAGCAGCAGCAGCAGTTGTAACACACCGCAGGATCAGCTGCACACCAGCTAGCTGAATTATTTCAGACACTGATTTGCTGTTTATATCGAAAACATCTCCTTGGCTCACCTCTACTCGCTTGGAACCTTGACGGAGGTGATACGGAAAAACATACGTTACCACATGCAAAACCACCAAAATGACAAGAGCTCATATAACGTTAGCATTTATTAACGTTAGCCTATAGACTGTAAAAATAAGCATTAGCCTGGTTAGCTTCCTTAGTTCAGGTTATTGCATTGATTACACGTGCTACCGGACAGGCTAACAGTTATTACGTTATTATGACTTATGCTTTGCTGCCTTTTAATTGGGGGCCTTGAAGTCATTGTGGTTTGCACACTATTGGCCTTTGGCAAAGCAGGGTGGAAGAGCAGAACAGGTGTCTGCTCTTCATGTAAGCTGTCTGTATCTAAAATCAACTGCATATGCACAACTTCAACCAACCAGCATCGTAATTTCAATTTTTTTGTCTGAGAGGGTTCTGAGCCCGGGTTCTGTTCAAAGGCTTTCACTGCTCTCAAATTTGCTTTTGATCCTTCTGTAATAGTTGCATATGAGTCCCTCAGTTGTCCTCAGTGTGAAAAGATGGATCTCAAAATCATACAGTCACTGTTGGAAAGGGTTCAAATACACAAAAATGCTAAAAAGCACAGAATTTGGAGCTGAAGGATTTTTCTGAAGAACACCAAGCAGTTTAACTGTTCAGGACAAACAGGGGACTTATAAAACTCTATCACTAAACAAAAAACACAGCTGAGGATCATTCAGGTAAGAACACAGTAATAAGAATCAAGTGAATGTAAACTTTTGAACAGGGTCATTTTTATAAATTCAACTATTATTTTCTCTTTTGGACTATATGTAAATGTCTTTTATATGAAATCTTATTATATCTTATTCAGGTCAGTACTAAATAAAAAAATGTTAAAATAATTAACATTTTGCAGATTCTGCAAGTTGTATATAAACGTTTGACTTCAGCTGTACATATAATTAAGAAAAACAATGTAATAGCAATGTAATTGGCTTTACATTTAGTCTGATTGGCAATGTCAATCAGACTAAAGACGTTTGTAACATGAATGGCACTGACCGCACGGCTAAAGCTTAATATTTTGACAATTATTTATGATAATTAGGTGCAGATATATGAAGCACTATCACACCTGAATTTAAATGGTAATTGCTCTGACAAAAGCAGCTTTATACACCTAAAAAGGCATATAGTGTGGGCTCCAGTTTTGCAATCGCCCATAACACTGTCGTACCTACCAGGCACAAACTAAAGAACCCTAAGAAAACCTTAACGACTACACAACAATGCCTTGGAAACCACAACAGCCTGGCCGGGTGGCAGCAATGTTTGCACATTGACATTCTCCCCAGAAAATGTTAATAGGCCAATTTTACATTTGAATGCAATGGCTGTTTGTCCCTTCTGTTCACCATCAACATTTATGCATGTGACAGATTAACACAATATTCCCAATATTGACTATATAAAATTGTGGGAAATTGCTGTGCATTTCCACCTTTAAAAGCTCCTTGTAAACCGACCTGGGCCATGAGCAGCCTCTTTCGTGGAAGCGATTAATTTTCCTGCTGGCCTTCAGCCTTGACCGAATATAGCCAGACATGTTTAAATATTCATTTAGTCACATCTGTCCTGTCTTTTATGCTTATTACAGTATTCTGTAATGATGAGAATCATGAGCTTAGTATTCAAAAGATTTGAAACACAATATGTGATTTTAGACAGAATGCTAAAGTCACTTTCATTGTATAAGTGTTTGAACACTAAAAAATTCTCATATATGAAAGCACTACTATAAATTAATTGTTAATTAGTTCATTAATTGATCTGTTTGAAGTATTAAAAAATGCAAATCAAGCTGTAATATTTTATTTTTAATTGACCGAATATAGCCAGACATGTTTAATTCATTTAGTCACATCTGTCCTGGTGAACATGGCAATGAGTGGAGAAATCAACTTGAAGTTGATTTTCAATTATAAAGGTATCTTACCATCAGTTTGGGGGAGAAAGGTCTTAACTCCAATCTAGGTGGGTGCATTTACATAATTGCCCTGTATAGTCAATATTTGTATCTGTAAATCCTAATTTGCTAATATGTCTCTATAACCCACCCAGTTTGTGGCCGCACACGCTGGGTGAAGGATTGTACTTATGCACTGTGCTCTAAAACCTAGTGAGCATTGTAAGCATTGTTGATGTGAAGGCTGTTGCAGAAGGTAGGTAGCATAATATATCTACCTTCTGAGATGCAGTCCTCTGGCACAGTCCTAAGATATCATTACATGTATTCCTAGTAGAAAATACAATCCCAGAATGTATTGCATCAAGCTGAGTTAAAGAAATCTATATTTTGTTGTTCTTTGTCTGCAGATGCCATTAAATACGTTATTTTGAAAGTTTTAAGAGTGTTGTATTTACATTATTTCTTGGTTATGTTTTTAATTGTAAAACTGTAACATTTTTAAAACGTTCCACTACTTAAGAATAACATTTTTGATATAACGTTAGAAAAACATTCTACTTCTGTTACTGCAAGAATGTTTTTATAACGATAGGAGAACTTTTAGAGAACATTAGCCAACATTCTGAGAACGTTCCCTGTTAGCTGGGATGTTGTTTGCTTAGCAACATGCTAACACCAA
Organism: Chromobotia macracanthus; assembly: GCA_036877525.1. Classification (NCBI taxonomy): domain Eukaryota; kingdom Metazoa; phylum Chordata; class Actinopteri; order Cypriniformes; family Botiidae; genus Chromobotia; species Chromobotia macracanthus. The sequence goes on along the minus strand of JAZGTH010000032.1, from coordinate 860,244 downwards.
ACTGTACTAAGCTACAATAAATGAATCTCTTTTGTGCTTTACGTGTAGCATCTACACCTATGTAGTCTGTGACTTTAGGGTTCCATTTCAGCTGGTACTGTACCACAGAAGACATCTGCTAAAGTCAGGCAGCTCACTGGATTGTGGAACAAAGCCTTCATGTCTAACCAATGTTCCTATTCATCTGCTAGTCATCAAAGTGTCATCAAAGCAAACAATTCTATTTATTTCTCCCTGTCTGTGGGAATTACTAGTCACATATTCTCACAAATTACACACAAACACACACACACAGATTCTCTTACACTCAGATAGTCCTGATCACTCACATCCACTGTGTGTTTTGTTCTCAGGAAACCTGGATGAACTGCATACAAATCGCTCGTAAAGGTAATTCATTCTTTATCTTTACTGTTTACACACTCCATGGCTTGTCTCACTGACAGGCCATATACATCAACACTAACTGAATGTTCCTGCTGTGTTCTAAATATACTCTATCAGCAGATGAGAGCCTATTTTTTATCTTAACATGGCACTTTCACTAAACACAATTAAAGTAGTTTCAATTCACCTCATATTATTATACACATTACAAAAACATTTCACTCCAGTTCAACACACTGAGCCAATAAAAGTGAAATAACACTGTAAAAAGAGGAGAGAATGAGAAAACACAACAACAAAGACAGAGGAAGAAACATGGTGAAAGAAACACTAAAACATAGTGAGCACTTACCTAGACAGCATTGTAAGGCAGTATAGGCTTGCTCCTGACAGTTGTTTAGGGTTAAAAGATTAGATATTAAAAAATATTTCCTATATGTAGAAAAGGCAATCTCATAATACATTGTGAAAACACTCGTTATAGTGGCTAAGTCAAGAGTGATGTTACAGTTATAAATGTTTTGTGTATTTCATTCAGTATTTAAAAGTATTGATTAAAAGTTCATTTACAAATGGCAATGTTTACCCAATAAGTGCATCATGTATTTTTATGCTTATTACAGTATTCTGTAATGATGAGAATCATGAGCTTAGTATTCAAAAGCTTTGAAACACAATATGTGATTTTAGACAGAATGCTAAAGTCACGTTCATTGTATATGTGTTTGAACACTAAAAAATTCTCATATGAAAGCACTACTATAAATTAATTGTTAATTAGTTCATTAATTGATCTGTTTGAAGTATTAAAAAAATGCAAATCAAGCTGTAATATTTTATTTTTAATGTATGTATTCATTTGGCCTGACAATAAAGATTGTTGTAATTCATTCCATTCAAAAACATTTCAAGTGCAGATGGCATAATGATGCACTTTAATTTCTGTGACTTTTCAAATGGTAGTGTGAAAAGTGAAAGTGACATATTTGTCAGATATGGTAACCCATACCCGAAATGTGACCTCTGCATTTAACCATCACTGATGAGAAGTGAACACACACACACACACACACACACACACACACACACTGAAGGGCTCAGATTAATTAAGAAAGAGATTTCCTGCTGTTCGTTGGAGCCGATTGGAAATTGACAGCACTCACACATAAAGGATATGAAGGGACCCACAAGCCTAGGAAAGTCAAAATGGCCACCAGTTTCAGTTTGTGACTTTCTCAAATTTACGGCCAGATCTTGAATAAATTTTGCCCGATTGGTTCTTGAATACCCAGTGTGAATGGAATAAAGTAGAACTTTAGCTCCTACCCAGTCTTTCTGCTCTCATAAAGTGTTGATACTGCACACTCTCTCTACATGCTCTCACCAAACAATGATAGTTAGTCTCACAAGGCAAAATTTATCAGCATTATATCTGCTGCATTCCTGCTGATTCATTCAGATAAGAAGGGTACATCTATCTATTATAACTCACCAAACACAGGTTGTTTATACATTTAGAGGTCATAATAGACCAGCATGCAAAAAAAGTCTGTGATGAACACGAAAACCTTATGTTTACATGCTGTCTATCTGTACAGATGATTAATATCTATAAAGACTCATGGGCAGAATAATGTGAACTGGACAAGTTCTTTATCATAATAACTTACACTACTGTATATTTGGTCTTTTAGTAGACAGGGCTATCAATAAACTGAATCTTTTAATCAGAATGAATTAATTTCTGATATTCAAATTCTTTATGTATGCAGTATTATGTATAAAAATCTTCCCACAATAAAATTAAATAATATACATAACAGCTTGTACAGCACAGTGACATCTGTGTGAAAACAACTACAAACAAACTACAGCATCAAGACTTTTTTGTATTTAGTGTGCAACATTTTTCTTAAAGAGACAGCAACCATATTCACCTTCAGCGTCCATAAAATGTTTGTAAATATATGACATTTAAGTAAGAGAACCTAATAAACTTACCAAATAAATTCAGCACATATTCTTGGTGCACTGGCCCTATATTTCGTTCAAATCAAGCACTGGCCCACCAGTGCTAGTTTTGTGTACAGACGTCTCTGATAAGAACAGTTTTAAAATACAGTAAATCTGAGACACTTAGAATCTCGACCTCCTGGTGTCCAACCAGACTCCGGTTCTCTCATGTCACTGCCCTGACCCCATGTGTTCTCACTGCTAGGGTGCACCCTGGGTTGAGCTCCTACCTCTGTGGCTTGTTCATGGGCTGCTTAATGCTGATAAACCGTTTCTTTATCTCACTCCAACCATTGCCATACCTTCAGCTGATTTCCAGACAGCAGTAAGCCAGCTTTACCTGGTTTCTGTTCTAGTCTTTTAATATTCTGCTGTCACTTCTTATATCTGACAATTATAACTCAGATTTTTTTTAATATAATTAAAAAACAATATCATCTTAATATTTAGGCATGTGCTAGGAAATTGCTTAAACTCATTTTGTTTGCTGTTGCAAGGTGTGTTAAATTGTTTAAAAAAAGTAAATAAAAAGCAGGAAAAATCAGTCCAGTTTTATTAAACAATCATGTCTGTTAAAATAAAACAAGTACATTATTACATATATTAACTCTATTATTAACTTTCAGTTAATTGATCTATACTTCAATGTCTCTGCTTCATGCACTTGACTGTTTTTCCACATTTAGTGGCCTGCAAGGACAACAAGCGTGCTCTGGAGGTATCCCAACATGCAGAGGATATGGGGCTTATCCTGGGAGCCTGTGCTGGGGGGCTGGTGATTCTCATCCTGTTGCTGGGAGCTATTGTGATTATTGTCAAGAAAGGGTGAGCATGTGTGTTCTATCACATCCCGTTAAACTCAAAATTCTCACAGAGTCGGTACACAACACTCTGGAATACTCATCTCTGATTGGTCAAGCACGACATTCTATTGTTACATACACTGTGGAAATTGTATAATTTTAATTTGATTTTTACGTGTGTTTTTTAATGGTTTCAGTAAAATGTCAAATATAAAACAAGATGTACTTTACATGCAAAATATAAACACATTATATTAGTGCTTGTTTTTTTTGGTATCTTGAATATAAGATATCTAAATATAAGTGTCTTGTTGATATTTTCACCAGTTTTTTACTTGTTTACTTGTTTATGTGAAGATATCTTTACTGGAAAACAGGTCAAAGATTCACATTAGCATATCGTTTTCAACGGCACTGCACTGTAACATTGACCTTGTTCCAGGCAGCAATTTCAAGTGTGGTGAAGGGGGTAATGTACAATAGTTTTTAATAGTTTTAATAGTTTTTATAGTTTTTATTTAATAGTTTTTTAATAGTTAGTTTTTAGTTTTAAAAGCCAGTTATTATCAAAATAAAGACAAAATAAATCTGACAAGGGAACAGGGCCTGGGTAAAACATATCTGTAGGGACCGATACACAGCACAGCTATAGAAAACAAAGCTATCCTGACGGAGAAGTCAGCTATCCAGCGTTGCTCTTCAGAAGTCTATGTGGGTAATAGTTGCTATAGTTCCATGACTGGTGTTGTAGAACATTATGAAGTATTCTTTGATTTATTCTCTCTGTGAGGAGAAAAAAAATTCTGTTGATGTTTAGGTTGTGTAGAAATGCTAGTGTTTGAGTGTGTTTCTTTAGACAACATGTCATATTTACACCAATACAAAAGATCTTATTTCTCAAAACTATAAACACCATTCCTGTGTTTCCCACAAAATATAAACCTGTGAAAACTTTCTCTAAACTCTAATTTAGCATCATGAACTAGCATTCTAAAGCCACCCCAACCTGATTACTGTTAATACAAAATTCTCACTGTATCTACACTGATGTGCAAAAAAAATCCTTTGAAGCCGCACAGATGAGTTTAACAGCTTACATTCAAAACTGCTAAAAGTAAAATTGAAGGAAAAGAAGGACCACATGAAGACAGAGGAGCAGGATGAACAGATTTGCTTTGCTGTGGTTGATCATGTCTGAGGTTCAAGAGCTCTATGAATTTAAACGTTTGCTGTCTAAATGTTTACAATTACGTTTGTAGTTTGTGCCGTTAGTTTATAGTCATTGTGTCTTTGTGTGGTTTTAACTTGAAAATGTGTTGTAGGCTTGATAGAAAGGCTGTTACCAATTGAAACACACTGGCTAATACTCTCTCTCTTGCTCATGCACACCATGCTTTACAGAAGGGACATCTATTCATACCCTTACTACCCGTACGTAATTTTATCCCATCAAATTTCTATTGGCATGAGCCACTGTGTTTACCTTATGCCTGGTCACTTTCCATCTTTCATCCATACACTCACTTTCTCTCTGTCTCTTACTGCCATTACCAGATCACTCCTTTAAAATAATGGACGTTTTAAAATCGCTCCATTAAAATAAGGGTTTGCTAAGATAAGCATCACTATCACAACCCATAAGTGTAAAACTACTGTGTAGTAATAAAACTGGTGGAAAAATCCCAAACGTTAGCCTACATTGACAGAAGGACCCAATATCGGCCAGTAAACAACCACCCAGTACACCCTAATGACACATGGAAACATGTTGAAACCACTCAGACTATCTACAATACCTTAGCAACCATATAGTAATTGTCTGGCAACCACCCATAACACTGTAGTGTCATAAGGAATTTATACAGTAAAGCACTACTTGTGGTTGCTTTAAAAATGTAAAAATATAGCTCCTGTTATTTGTGATGCCATCTATCCCACAATCCTCTACTCCACTGAACCGTCCTCATCATCATTTGTCTGTTCGCTCATCTCCTCTCATGGACATTCATCCTTTACTTTTTTCTCCTTGTGTCTCAGTCTTTTCATGTCTCTCACACTCCACAGCAGGAAGAAGGTGAACATAAACAAAGCAGTCATGACTTATCATCAGGAGAAGACACGAAAGCTGAGCTCACTGGACTGTAGCACGACAGAGCACATTACACTACAGCAGGATGACCGTACCATGCACACCTTCATGGATTCACAAAATTGCACTGCTAAGAGTGAGTACAGGCATGCACACACACACATATTAGATAGACTTATCCATCTAAATGGGGACATTGCATAGACCTATTGTTTTGATACACAGCTATTTACAAACAGTATAACCTAATCCTAACCCACACTATAACCCTAACCCTAACAGAAAATTTTTAAAATAATTTACATGCATTTTTACAATAAAAAAACTTTATTTACTATATTTTATAGCATTTTTAGAAATGAAGATGTCCCCAATGGGAGTTTTCTCAGACTTGTCAGTTTTTGCTGACTTTTGGGTACAAATGTTTGCACTGCCGTCACACACATATCCCTCTCCACACCCTATAAGTCCCTGTGCTGCATTCATCTGCCAATCAGTGTGTATGTCCTTTGTAAGCATAAACACAGCTCACACTGACTGAATTTGGCTCAAAGGTATATACAAACACTTATGTACACAGCATAGTTGGACCCAAGACCAGCACTCTGAAAGACCCAGACCAATACCTGACCACCTAAGTCCAAGACTAATACCAGAACACCTAAGACCAGAATACCATACCACCCAAGACCCAGACCACCTAAGCTTCCCTCAGAGTCTTGGGAGTTTTGTGTCAAAAAACTCAAATGTGCAATTGTGAGATTCGCATTATGCCATAGTTATGTTAAGCCGCTGTTTACCTCCATTAGTTGTTGTTTGCATATGGATCACTGTAATCTACCCACACATATTAACGATCTTCCCACTCATCTCTCAGTCTCATATAACTGTTCTTATTTATCTCGTGGGGCAGAGGAGTGTTGTAGTGTGCTAACACAGTAATATTGCTGTCTGCCTGTTTCTAGATGATAAATCCTAACACTTAAGTTGTGTGAACAATAGGTCTATGCAATGTCCCCTAATCATGAGGCAGATTCAGAAATGAGGGGGAAGTAGACATGAGACAAAGTGATGATGGAATAAAATGGTTTATTGAGTATAAGAGTTTATCTTAGTTCCATTCTCTTTATCTGACCAGTACAATTAGTGTTATTATACCAGAGACATTGGAGCAATTACTGCTTCACAATATTATCCTTCTGCAACATTAAGGTAAAGTAAAGGTAGAATGAAATTAATATATAAATATTAGTATAGAATAATAAGGATAAGAAAATAAGAAATACACCTGAATTCCATGGTTCTTACAAAATCATTCCATTCCATCATTCTGTTCCCGCAGCTTTATCAAATTCACTGTATCAGTAAGTTTAATCCCTAAGCAGTCACAACATTCTCCCTTGGTAAAGCAGATCCCACTGCAATTTGCAGGTTGCATGACATTGCAGTGCCCTCAAACCTGTTCCCTTCGAGGCACAGTGTGTTACTTTCTCTGCCCCCTCAGATGAGCAGCGCAGCACAGTAAATGAATCCAGCAGCCTGCTGGGCAGTTCTCCCAGAAGGCACTGCAGGAGAAAAAGTTCTCCATACCACACAGGGCAGCTCCATCCAGCTGTGAGAGTGGCTGATCTTCTCCAGCACATCAACCAGATGAAGACTGGAGAGGGCTATGGCTTCAGGCAAGAGTACGAGGTGAGGAACACATTTGGGCTGTTGAACCTGTAGTGCTTTTGACAAACAATTCTTTAAGTGTATGTCTGATATGGGTTCATATCTTCACATATTCAAAACTAACAAGTGAAATGTTTAGCTTAAAAGTGCCATTTGTTTAAATGCAGCTTTAATATTTTTTATATTTTAATATTATATGCAAAAATGTTTGTACATTGAATGAATGAATGCAGAAGTTTAAGACAAGTGTAAATTTTTTGGATTGATTTCACATTTAGGAATATGTTGACAATTAAATGCAAGCAGCAATTATATAATATGGCAACTTTGGTATTGTAGGACTAAGCATAAGTCAACAAATCTAACAATGTAAGTTAAATGACAATATGTTGAAATTTTCATATGTTATAAACATTTTCATAAATTTCCTTTTATCTCTTGATCTAAAACTTTACAGGTTCTCTCAGAACATGGCCTTGATAAACCGTAACAAGTTTCATAAATTATGCGTTTATGCATTAATAAAATACATTATTTTAAGACAAAATTCAAAAAGGCTGACACCCATAATGGCCGACCAAGGAAAATTTGATAGCATTTGGCACGGCATGCCTCTAGGAATCTAAGAAGACCACCCTAATGATTTCAGAACAAAGCATTCAAATGTTATAAGCAAAAACAGCCATTTTTCCTATCTTGGAAAAATCAAAAACTGTTTAGTCTTCATTGTTACTCAATCAGTTTTGGTAATATTACCTTTTAGAGCTTGAGTGGGAGAAAGAGAAAAGTTTTCAGAGGGAGAGAGAAATTGAATATGTGATTTGGTTCAGGAAGAGTGAAAGAATGATCGACTGATGAAAATGTCACACTGTGTAACAGTTGAGCCTCCAGTTATCTTTAATGAAAACAGGACAGATGCAGAGAGAGAGAGAAATAAATGATCTTAAACTACAGAAATACAAAAAGACTACAACTGTGTTCTACCCGGGTATAATGTGTCAAGTCACTTTTCTGTCTTCACTAAAAACGAAGTGATGATAACTTCCCATGGAATAAGAATATTATTGATGTTTAAAATACAGCTACAGCACTTGGTAAGCCACGTACAAGACTGCATGTACACATCACACAGCACAGTGCAGCATCTGGGACAGAGCCATTGAGGAACAGGATTTTGAACAAAGTAACTTAACACCTGGACAGAGCTGTTACCATTTTAATTCAAAGGCAGTTGCTTGGCTGCCGCAAGAACACAGAAATACACAACCTGCAACTAACTGCTTAGTTTGAAATGAGATCTTATGTGGACACAGCTGACATGTTCATTAAATGTTGCCTGGCTAAAGCAGGCAGAAACAAAGAGTTAAACCCATTTTACAATGGTATTCCTTATTGGCAGACATGTACGGGTTCCTCAGCATGCCTGCACCTCTCTGAGTACAGCACACACGCACATATGCAAGCATTAGAAAGACAAGTGTTGTGCTCAACAAGAAATTTAACAACAGCATCCCCTTAATGCATTCACTCTGTAAACTACATCAGGCTTGACAAAATGCATGAGCAAAGGGAGCTTTTTTAATTTGCATTTATTTAGATGTAATTGACAGATGCTGTGGTTCACCTGCTTTTAGGGCTGGGGGGGTTCTGCAGAACAGCTGTCACATATTAGCTTAAAAACTATACAGCATTAGAAAGCACTTAGACAGTCGGCGTGAACTGGCAAAAACTCAGATCTTCCTGTCAAAGCTTTCTGTGTACACACACACAGATGGTACATCTGAAAGCTAGCAGCAACATGATTTTAATACATTTGACAGCAAGCAAATATGCTCCAGGAAACATTTTCACTACCCAAAAGAAAGATAAATGTTTTGTTAGCACAAAAGAGGGTTTATACATGGTGAAAGTTATCCATTAACATTCTTATTCATCTCAATGACAGTTGCTCAGGAGGCACAGGACAGCCTTATAGTATGTGATGTGACATTTGCCATCATTGCTCTTACACAAGAACCACTCATCTGAGCCAGAAATGTCATATGACTAATCACTTTCAAGACCCAGGATAATTACATCATGACAATGCTGATTGGCTGAGGAATCTTTAAAGTACTTACTTTTCCAAACATAATCTATGTAAACTGTGTGTCTGTAGAGTTTTTTCGACAACTGGGACATAAGTAAAAAGAAAGACAAGACCAAGGGCAGACACGACACCCTCCTGGCTCGTAAGTGTCACACACAGTAACAACAGAATTATATAAAACACTAAACATGACATTTTATATATGTTCTCATTATAATTGATTTATGTCATATTATTACATAGTATAAAGAAGAGAGTTCTTTGGGTTCTAAGGATGTGTAGTAACAAACCGCAGATGTAAGTTGTTCTGTGTGTTACTAGCTTCTAAATGCTTCTTATCTGAAAATTTCAAAAGAGTGTGATGTTAGCATGATACTACACATTACTCTGATAAGTACAGGATTTAATAGCACACACATATTGGGTACTAATCCCTTTTTAACTAGGTGAAACTATTTTTTGATACTTTTTGGTATTGAATAAACTAAATTTCTCATCAGCATATGTCCTGGAAGAGGTGTCTTAAAGGGCAGTATATTGTTGTTATAGCTCATAAAGGTTTGGACAGTTTCTGTTGTCAATCACTGACTAAATGTTTAATGCCATATAGAAGATCACCACCGCGTCAAATTGCATTCTCCCCTGGCTGATCCAAACTCTGACTATGTCAATGCAAACTACATTGATGTAAGTTTCTCTCTTTTTTTCTTTACATTTTTATGGTCACACCTTCAGTGCCTTCTTATATTCCCAGGTATTTTACTCTTGCTTTCTGTGAATGAAGCTCTACATGGTTATTTTTGTGTATGATGTTGACTGGCTATAATGTAATTTATATATTTATATATAAAAGCTTTCAAACATACCTTCCTGTAGCACATAAGTAGCCTCCATTTATAACTATCTCTGCAGAAATCCCAGTAAATCCATTTTTATGTCATCTTTTGGTGGGAAGGTTATCCAGTGGATTTCAGGTATAAAAACCTCTGCTTTCTGGAAAAGAATAAAAATCTCTCCACTAACATTTAGATGTTTGTCAAAGTGGAAAGTGTTGTGTGTTTTTTTACAGTTTTTCCAGCATTTATTTCTATGCAAGAGTATGAATATAGGCACTTAGCAGTCATTGTTAAGATCTGCGCTTGTGAAATGAGCTGCTGAACTTCTCAAACTCATATCTGAATTGCTTTTGCTGAAAAAATGGGATATGAATAGAATTTTGACATATGCACCCTAAAATTGCTACTTAAATGTAAACTAAAATGTAGCTACTAAAATTAACGTTAATGGCTTAACGTGCTCTATGTTTTAGAAAAATAAATATTTCGAATGGAATATGAAGATAAATTTCCTTCATAGCTGGAGGATTTTTGCTGTTGTGCTAAATACATTGGTGTAAAGAAATGTTCTGTGTTCAGTCAGATCAGCTGTGTGGATGTTCTGTCGATTACCACAGACCTGTAATTAGGTCTAATAATTATAGGTCTGTAATATTAATTTTGACCTAAAAACAGTGTGTACAGTAATGCATGGAAGTGTATGGGGCTGAGCATTATGCTGACATAAATGTTGAATTACACACGTAAAGCCAATTAAACGTTTACTTTAATGTATGTGTGATTAATAAAAAAAATACTAACTGTGAAAAAAAATTGCGACAGGGATGCGGCAGAGTTGTTGGGACACTGCATGACGATGTGTTCTGTTTAAGCTTAAGTTTTGAACATGCTTAATTTTTAAGCCCTTATTTCCGTTTTTCTTTCTAATCATCATAACTAGTCATTTTATCTTTCTCTCTTTGTTTACCCATCTATTTCCTACTGTCTCTCTCTTTCTCACTCTCTCCCTCCCCCTCTCTCTCTCTCTGTTTAACCGTTTGGGATCTCTTAGATTCGGATAAACAGGGAAGTAAGTATTCTTGTCTTCTTTCTTTTCATATGTCCATCACTCATTTCTCTAGGCTGATAACGACTCTGTACTCAAACATTTCTTAATCCCTCTCTTGCACTTGATTTAATTATAGCGTTGCTTGCTCTCATTGCATCAGTTCCTCCAAGCCACAGCTTTGCAAGCATACACTTTGAAGACTCCAATGCTGTGCTTTGAGAAACTCCTTTTTTTCACCTCTTTCCTGTTGCATTACAAAGTTAGGGTGGGACATACAGTCCATAAATCTTTTTTCCATGTATTTTCTAGATTTTAAATTTCGTAAAGAGTTCATGAACTAATCCCACCAGCGCCAAGGTTACATTACAACCTTTGTGTTTGTTTCTGCTTGTCAATTCCCTCAATCCTCTGTGTAGTGGTCCTTGTTGAAATAGGTCTCCCTTTCTTGTAGCTTAATTATTTGCAGTGCAATGGTAATGGGCAATGGGTTCGAGTCCCAGGGAGCATACACATAATGATCAAATGTAAACCAACTCTTTGTCACTTCAGATACAAGTTTGTTTAAGTTCAAGTTGTTTATATAGCCCTTTTTTACAAACATTGTTGTAAAACATTGTTACAAAGCAGCTGTACAAATGAAAAATGTCCAAAGATATTTAACAGTGAAATAAAATGAAAATTTTTTGAAAATAAATTGAAAATGAAAGATGAAAATTACAATTAGTAAAATTATTAAACAATTATTTGTTATGATTTAGATTTATTAAACTAAGCAAATGTTCTAAGCTAATGGCTGCAGTCTCCCAGTAAGCAAGTCAACAAGGCGATGTAGCAAAAATGTGTTTAAGGGGGATTATTATTGAGGTTTGTTCACAAATAAGCATTCTCCATTGCAGACGTAATTATTTATGATTATTATCTCAAAATTAATGTTAATAAATCTTTTCTCCACCATTCCCTGTGTAAGGGAAACAATATATATGTATATAATAAAGCAAATCGAATGTCAAATCAATGAAACAGTGTTGTTTAAAACGTTCATGGAAACAGTTTATTTAGGAAATAATTTTAGTATATTTATTTAGTATATTCAAAGGAAAATACATTTAATTAATCGTCATTAAATATACATATTTTGTAGTACCTGATCAGCAGGGATGATTACAATAATCAGCTTTCTGCATTCGTCCAGCGAGTGCATACGCGGTCTTATTGAATCTAAGAAACATTTGTCTGGCCTTGAAAACAACGCTTCTCTGCTTTAACCGGATTTTAGAGCATGTAGAAAGATCGAACACAGTTTAAATGACCTTATTTGTGAGCTTTAAACACAGCAGCAATCAAGAGTATACATATGGGTGTTTATTAAACTACCCTACAGGAAACATGTAACACATAACTAGACATAAACATACACACATTAAACATATAACTAAAAGTAAGAGCAAGGAGAGAGAGAGAGAGAGAGAGAGAGAGGAGGATGTTAAGCCTGTGCAAGTCAAATCAGCTAAGCATTCTGAATGAACCACAAGTAGAATCACCTTAATAAAGGGGCACAACTTAGCGCAGCTTATTCTATGTGTATAGAAAACGGATACTTGCATTGTGCTCTAGTACAGAGCGCAAATCCAAAGGTGCATGGAGAGAGTCCTGAGTGGTTCAGACGTGATGGAGTTTGTCGAGTTCCGGAGATCAACAAAGTTAGCTTAAGTGATGTCCAGAGTCTGTCTCAGAGGGATAGAGCCAGTGGCTGTAGGAGCAAAGTAGGAGCAAAACCTTGCCTGACCTGAACTGAAGAGCCTGACCTTGAATTTAGACATAAATGTAATATTTGAAAATGTAATTTACCAGTTCATTTGAATCTAGTTGAAGTTTCTTTATGAGAGGTGTAATAACTGCTAACTTGAATGGAATCTGGACATGACCTAGAGATAGAGAGAAGTTAATAATTTGGAGAAGAAGCTCCTCAGCTGCTGGTAACAGCTCCATCAATAGTTAAAAAGTTGATCAATGATATATTTATTTAGATCATCCTGGCCTATAGCTGTAAAGCATTGCAGGTATTCTAGAGGGGCAATTTTTAAGAAGCGTGAATCTTCAAGTAAAGTTGCAGGTAAAGTTGTATTTTCAATTGTATTTGAAATAATTAAAAATAATTTTCACCGTATGGTTTCAATTTTCTCAGTGAAAAAGTTTATAAAGTCATTACTATGAAATACTATGAAGTACAAAGTACAAAGTACAATGAAGTATAAAGTTTGAGGGCACATTGTCTTCAGATAGTATGTGTTTATTAGTTAATCTGGCAACTGTATTAAATAAAAACCTATGGTTGTTTCTATATTTCTCTATTTGTGTGCTAAGATGTGCAGCCCTTACTGCTTTAAGAGCCTTTTTATATCGGGACATACTGTGTTTCCATGCTAATCTGAAAGATTTGATTTTTCTCCATTTCCGTTCAAGGTTGAAGGTTTCTCTCTTTAAAGTGAGAATCGTACTGTTTTTACTTTTTTAATTTTGATGGGTGTGACAGTATCCAGAGTACTGGTGAAGACATAGTCCATGCTGATTGTCATTTTATCTAGATCTTTAGTGTTTATGGGTGTGCTGAGTAGGTTAGATAGATCGGGCAGGGCATTTATGAATCTGTCTTTGGTGGTTGGAGTAATGATTCTGCCCATTAGATAGCGATGCGTCTGTGTAAATGAAAATTAAGTATGTTGTGTGTTGTACTTTTAAGTGTTCAAATTAATGTGTGAATGTGTAATCTAATTTGCTTTTACATTCCTTTGTTACAATAAGGTCTGGTGCCTATAGTATTAAAATCATCTGTTTTACAGTATAATGATACAGGGTGAAGCCATGATGGGTTTAACCGAAATTTTGTTTACCAAAGCTGATTTCTTAGTGATGTTAAAGGGAGTTCACCAGATTAATTTGGATTGAATTAAAATGGTAATATTATGCCTTTTTGGAAAGTCTTAATTTTCATGTTTTCAGGATATGCATAAAGATTTGTTTTCATTATCTTATACATTTCATATGTTATAAACTATTCATAAATAAGGTTCACACATAATCCGTGCATTACACAGAAACAGAATAGTAAACAGAGGCTTACAAAAGTGAAAGTAAACATGTAGTTCAGTCAACATTAGGCTGAACAAGGCTGAACAAAGGGGTTTTAGTATCAGGGTGGAAAACAGGGCGTCTTCAACATGGTGACAAAACACTACTCACTGCTCGCAGTGCAATTAGGCCCTCCCTTCTTTTTGTATTTCCAGGGATGGGATTTTGTGTTGTGACATGATTTCTGTTAAAGAGATTTGGCAGACTGAAGGTCGCTATAGTTGACTACATCATACTTTGGGATGTTTTTATCAGCAGGGATTGTGAATGTGTGGAGTGGCCCAGTCAAAAGACAGACCTCATTTCAGTTGAGAATCCGTGACAGGATTTGACTATTGCTAAACACCAACACAACCTGAAGGAGCTCCTTTAGTTTTGCCTTGAATGGGTAGATGTTTTGATAGTGCTAATAAACAGTAGCAGCTGAAGATGACTACAGAGCATTGAGTTTTGACTGCTGAATACTCATGCGTACTCAAGATTTCTGTTTTTGTCTTTTTCTTTTGTCACAATGAAAAATACGTTGCACCTCAAATTTGGAATCAAACAAAGTTTTAAATTAATTTTAATTCCAGGTTGTAATAGCTCAATAGGTAACAATGCCCCACAGCATTTCATTTATATGTATATATGTACACAGATGTACACAGATATTGCTTGTTAGTAGTTAATATTGAATATCTTATGACTCAAATTTGTCCACTTCAGATATTTTTCTGAACAGTCACAATTGTTTTCTTCAATAGTCAAGTTCAAGTTTATTTATATAGCACTTTTCACAATGGCACACTGTCATAAATCAGCTGTACAAATGAATAATATTAAAAGATATTTAACAGTGATATAAAATAAAGAAAAATTAATTAAAAAGAAAATTATTAAAATTAATACAATTATTAAAATAATGGTAATTATTATCATAAGCTGATATTCCAAGCTAAAGCCAGTAAGCAAGTCAACAGGGCGACAGTGGCAAGGAACCAAAAACTCCAAAAAACCTTGAAAAAAAAACATTGTGAGAAACCAGGTTTAGCAGGGAGGGCCAGTTCTTTTCTGGCTTACTAAAAGACGTGGTGAAGATGACAGATGCTGCCCACTAAAAACATTACATTAAGTTAATAGTTCCAAACACTAGTGTACACATGGTTGTCTCTTGACTGTCCACACAGTCAGCATTCTTATAGTCACTTAAGTGGCTGATTTGAAGCTGTCTACATAGGCAGCACCTCTGTCTGCCACACAGCTAGCCCCTTTCAGACCACCAGAGATCAGCAGAGATGATTAATTCCTTAATAGAGCTTGACTTTTGCATAATAGTAATGTAACAATGTAGGGCTGCAACTAGCGGTTATTTTAATAATCAATTAATCTGTCGTTTAATAATCAATTAATCTGTGTAATTTTTTTTATTATTTGATTTATCTTATGGAAAATCTAGAAATGATTAAATACTAAAAGTTTAAATTAAAAATTAATTTTAATCCATTATTTTAAACATTGTTATTCCACATCCTGCCCAATGCTCTTCTTCAAACAGTGTCTAATAAAAAGCCTTTGAAAACATTTATCTTCTGTGTTGGCTATGCTGTACATTATAAGCAAAATCTATTTAAAATACAAACGTTACCTTCTAAACCTAAAAACTGAAAACAAACATAAAAATGACTAAATTAAAAAGGATAATAATAAAAGCAAAAGCACAAAATGTAAACATGAGGAATGAACACATTTACTCGTTTGAACATTTATTTTACATGAATAGTATATTCCAATAGTGTTACTGCTCCCATAAATATACCTGTGTTATATGTAGAATTGTAAACCTAAAATTCATTTATAACAACAATATTCTAGCAAAATATTTTCAATTATTAGAACTGTTTAGAACTATATATTTAGAATAATTGCACTTCTCTACTGCTGTGCTCCGTCTGTTTGACGCGCAAGTTTAACAACACTTGCTTGTCAGAAAATGCTAAATTTAATAATTTACAGAACTTTCTATCATTTACAAATATATATATATTTATGGATATAACCATAAAATGTAAGTTGAGTGCTGAGGAAAGCACATGTCAAAGTCATTAAAAAACCACACCCATCTTTTAAAGCATGACAGGGCAAGACACACTAAATGCTTGTTTTTGTCTGAAGCACTTATAAATACACATGCTTCTTTCCCACAGCAGCTTACTCTCTGTCCTCTGCTATTTTCCATACGCAGATGTGACTAATCAGTCAAAGTCGTTATCGATTTTTCTCAATATTGATGATGATAATTTTATCCATTATTTGTTGATGTCGTATAACATTGTGATAGTGTAACATGTAGAAACACGGGTATTATTAGTGGTGAAATTTAAAAAAAAAGGGCAGGAGTGGTAAAGTTTTTTAGTGGGCCGGGGGTCCTATAGCTAAATATATACATTGATTACAAAATTCCTCTAATTTTTTAAACATTATTTAACAAAATATGTTTGAATAAAGGACATTGGAGCCACTACAACAAAACAGATGCATTTAAAATTGTCAAAACAATAATAGAAGATAAAAGAATAAAAAGTAGTTAAATAAATAAAGAAACAAATACAGTCTTGTGGGTGTCTCAGTTTAATTTCTTTATAATGTTCATAAACATTTTGTTAGGCCCTAAAAATACACTACTCACTCTGCAGCCTATAATAAATAATGAACAAAAATACTGCCAGCTGGCTCACTGTTAATATGAACAAAATAATGTTCTCAGTTTCAATTAAACAATGTATTAGAGACACTTAAAAATGAAAACTTTTAGCTCAACAGGAAAGCATCAAAAAACTATTTGTCTTAGCCAGTGTGCCATGTGTAATCGTCTTGGTTACGTATGTAACCCTTGTTCCCTGAAGGAGGGAACGGAGATGTTCCGTCAACGTACTGACGCATGACGTATGGGGTCTCGCTTGAGAGCCCTATCACCTTCAAGTAGTAAAAAACGCGCCAATGAACATTGGCCCCAGAGGACAGAGCCAATGAACGATTGGGGCAAGGATTTGCGTGCCGAGGCACGCCCGGGTATAAAGCCAGCCGCAACTCACTTTTATTCAGGTTGTGCTGAGGAGCCGAGATGTGTCCTGGCCGATTCAGTCAGACACGTTCGACGTTACATCAACGTACTGATGTATGGGATCCCTGTGGAAAACGCAGCAAGCCAACCCATGTTATGGGCTAGGAATGCAAGTACTGGCAGACACGGCGTGCCTCTGTACGACAGCTTCCTGTCTGTGGAGACCACACCCTGCTAAAAGGAGGTAACGTGTGGAGATGAGGTCTAGACTGTCAAGGCAGTACTACCTATAAGAAGGTCTCTGTGCAGGTCCTACCTACTGGGTCGGCACTATTGACAACAGAGACTGGCAACGGTAAGCGCCAAGGGAAAGACACGGGTTCACCGTCAGGGAAATTATATTATCGTGGCAAAAACACACATGGGATGACCAATGGGGAATCTCTACATATGGGGCACCTAGCCAAGTACAAGGGCTGACTGTGGCATACACACGAGTGCTGGGCCTGGCGTGAGGCTCCTCCGCTGAGCCTCCCCACCGACGGGTGCTGGAGGAATTCGCAACCAGCGGGAAACCACTGCGAAGGAGTAAAAATGCCTATTTCCCCCATCCCAGGGGGAGGCAAAGCCAGCAAGGACACCAAGCACATCCTCCCGCCCACTACCTAGTGGGCCCCAACACACGGGAGGATACAGGCTCCACCCTGAGATTGTAAAACCTAACAAAAGTGTTAGGTGTCGCCCAGCCCGCAGCTCTGCAAATGTCTGCTAGAGGGGCGCCGTGTGCCAACGCCCAGGAGGAGGAAACACTCCTAGTCGAGTGAGACTTCACTCCAAGGCGGCACAGCATGCCTTGGGAATGGTACACCAAGGCAATGGCATCCACTATCCAGTGGGCCAACCTCTGTTTGGAGAGGGCCTTTCCCTTCTGCCGACCTCCAAAGCAGACAAAGGGCTGATCGGAGCATCTAAAGCTCCGAGTATGGTGCAGTGCCTGCAGGTCCCCAACCCTCTTGATAGAGGCAAGCGCGGTCAGGAGCACTGTCTTATGAGACAGGCTTTTTAGCTCTACTGACTTGAGCGGCTCGAAAGGGGCTCCCCGTAGCCCAGAAAGAACTATGGACAGATCCCAAGAGGGAAAGAGGGGTGGCCTCGGGGGGGTTCAATCTGCCTCAGCATGCTGTTTGCCCAGGAAGTGACACAGCGATCATGGCCATCAGACGAGGTCAGGAAGCAACCGCATCCACAAACACATGGACGGAAAGACATCTTTAAAAAGATGTGTGCTGTCCGTGACGCTCTTTAGAGGGAATATGCGCTTTTGTGAAGCTGGTGTAAGAGAGACACAAGCTGAGAACAACCGGAGCGAGCACCGCTGAAGCGCCGTAACAGAATTGTGGAATAAGCAATCTCAGGTGAATAGCACAGAGTAAATGTGAACGCACACACTCGGCTCTGAAACGAAATCTAAATGAAAGTGAGTTGCGGCTGGCTTTATACCCGCTTCCAGGCGGGCGTGCCTCAGCACGTAATTCCTTGCCCCAACTGCTCATTGGCTCTGTCCTCTCGTTTTTTACAAAGGTCATAGGGTTCTCAAGCGAGACCCCTTATGTCAGTATGTTGACGTAACGTCGAACGTGACTGACTGAAGGGGAACTAGTGGTTCTGACCACCTAATGGTAATACTAACACGTTATAGCATGGCAGCTAACTACACCCATGCTCATAAATTAAACAAGCCAAACTCACATCAAACTCACTCGCAGAGCAAAGTGTGCAATTATTTTATTGCAGTGTTGTGTTATCAGCATAATTTTGTATTTTTTGGCTTAGTTTATCAAGGTGTATCGACACTTATTACATAGCCTAAGTGTTCTGCACTGTGTTCTAGACTAAAGCAGTTCTTCTTACCGCAGGCACTACACTCACTTTTCCCTCATCTCCCTTTTCCTCCTCACTGTGTGTGCTGGTGCTGTCAGTGCCACCACCACAGCCACCACTATCATCATCAGCCACAGGAGCTGAAGAAGGTCCTGCTTTAGCAGAAACATGTTATTTTGACACATTTTGCAGTGTCTGTCTGAAGGACCTGGTTTTTGCGCAATTTCACTGTGCCTCTTTCTTTCTCTCTGATTTTTTTCACATATGCACACTGAAGATGCACGCTTGCACAGGGCCCAAAAGAAGAGTTTTTTAAAGATGTGATTGGGACAACCCAATGGAAAAGAACCAATGGAACTTTTGACAAATATGATACAGTGCCACAAAGACCCCAGCGCTGTCAATGAATTAAGCAGAAAAAGAATGGGTGCTGATATACGTATTTTTATGGGCCGATCAGACAAAAATAGCAGGAGATGTACTGGCCCAAAAAGTATGTCGGCCCAACAGAAAAATGACCTGCCTGCCAGATTGCTAGTCTGCCCCGTATGACAGTACAATCATGCTTACAAAGATTTAGAAACTGAACTATATTCTGCTATGTAACGTCATTTCATCTAGTGTTGTGGTGTTGTGTGTGCTGTAACATTACAGGTGTTCATCTGTCTAATATCTCCTGCTGTCACATGGAGTTTCTTATCCTTCTCATTTTATGTTTGGCATTTAAATTGCAGCATTTGGCTCTGTTTAAACAGATAACTTTTCCAAGATCAGGCCTCATTAAATTGAATTCTAAAACCTTACAAAAGTCAATATCAGATGACACGAATGGTTTTAGATGCTACATGTAAATATTTGCTTGTATTATCAAATTTCAAATGTGGACACTTTTTATTTTTGAGATACAGAGACAAATTTTCTCCTGTCAGTTTTTATGAGTCTTGTGAGTCATAACATTACCATCTCATAACATCAGGGTTCATAAAAGCTTATTCTTAAAATGTAAAGTTTATTGCTTAAAATGTAAAGTTTATTGCTTAAAATGTAAAGTTTATTTAAGTTTTGGTCTATGCCTTGAAGGTGCTAAAATATTATTATTCATCTTAAAGCTTTAAAACTTTATTTTTTCTTTCTTATGAAGAAAGATATCCGGCATATAGCAGGACAGTTTAATAACATAGAGGACATAATTAAAATGGCATTACGTCAATCTAAAATATATTGGTTTTCAGAAATTTGCGTCTCTTTATTAATAATATTTCAAGCTGTTAGCCAAATACAAATAATACTTCCTTTTTTTTACCTCAGGGTTACCAGCGCTCCAACCATTTCATTGCCACACAAGGTGAGTCTTTATACTTTTGTATTGCTTAAAAATGTATTGTGTTGCACTGACATAGTAATTTTTATATAAAAATGACCTTTAAATGTGCATGTTTGTGTGTCCAGTTTTTTCTTATTCAGGGGGTAAAATTCAGAAAAAATATCAGTTTCAACTAAAAATCAGTTTCAGATATTATTCTGTCAGTCTAATAATGAGAGAGAGTAACATAATTTAATAATTTAATAGTATAAGTAGTAATAAACACTGGATCAGATCTGTATTTGATCACAGATGTAAACTGTGACATTTGTGGAATTTGTTTCTGTGACCTTCACACATTGTCTTATAGAACAGCATAGATCAGAACTTTTTACAGGTTTAGGTTTTGTAGACAGGTCTGAGATCAAGCATCTAACACAACTTGCTTTCAGATATTGCTCTTACTCATGTACAGTATGTTGCTGCTGTTTAGATGCCAAAGGTGCATCTGCTGTTAACAATGATGGGACAAGTTCCCCATTCTTTTAAAAGGAAACCTTTGGCATCAGTACACTAAAGTGCATCAAATTAATTTCTACCAGTATCCTGAGAACTTGGCTGGTTCTGGTGTGTGTGAATTGATTTTTTTTATTCTCTGTTAATCTGTGGATGCTGTCTGTAGCTGTTTGTCTCCAGGTCTCATCTGCTCTTCCTCATCTTAGTCTTACTGGTGAACACAGACTTCCTCTGTACACAAACACAGAGCTGATGTGCTCTGTTTGAATCGGTGTTTTGGGTTTGCTGGGCTGATGGTTTATCCAGAGTTTTAAACAGGTTTTTGGCCTGAGATCTCTCTGGCTGGTCTGTGTGTCTGCATCATAATGATTCTGCATACAGATGTGTTCATGACTCAGTAAGACGTTTTCTACAATCTCAACTCTGTGGCTGCCATCATGTTCCAGGGCTCTCACACTGCCTGGTGAGGTTGTGGTGGTCACCAGGGCATTACTATGTGGCTGCTAAAGTGTTTTGAGCATTTTTGATTTGTTCTATATTGTTGTTAGAATGTTATAGGTGGTTATGTGTTGCTGTGTAGTTGCTAAGGTTTTCAGGTTATTAGTGCATTACTATGTGATTGCTAGGGCATTGGCATTGCTAGGTGGTCAGCATGACTTTTCAGGTTGCTAAAGCATTGGTCTGCAATTGTGGTTCTGGTGTGTACTTGTTCTAGTGTGCTGCTTTGGTGTTAGGTTACATGCTAAAATTTAATGCTAACAGGGTTGTAGGTTTGTTTAGATCCATCATCACAAGTAGGAGCAATGGTTGCAGTGATGCTTGTTCTCAACCCATGTCATTATACCACCACATACTTTATTAGTGGTATTAGTGGTTTGCTTGGTATATGGTATAATGACATGGGTTGAGAACACCAGTCTGGATGGTGTTGTTGTAGTTCACAGTACCATTTAGAGATATTTTCTGTCTTGTTTTATTCTTTTTTTACCTCATAGATTTTGACCTACACGCCATTACACTGCACAGGTTTAGGTGACTTTCACAGCAGTAAAGCAGTTTGTACTGTGCTGACGCTTTGCCATCAGGCTGTAAGTCTGTTATCATGTCCACCTATTAAAACAATCCCAGCCAACAGGTGTTTCACTCCCTGTGCCATTCCTTCACACTCACCTGTGACTACATACTCTAAAATTCATGTTTGTACATTCTGCTTTCCACCCAAATTATCCAGGGTAGAGCTGAGGTTATTCTGATAAACAACAACAACATTAAAACAGGATAGTTTAGGAGTTTTAAAAGGAAGGTGGGTAGTATTGTACTACAAGCTGGGTGTTTGTGGGAATACTGAAATGTAATTTCCCATCTGACAGCCTCAGCCTTGGTTAATCTGAGCACCTTTGCCAAGAAAGAATTGCTTGTGGGTTTTCATAAGACAACAAACATCTTGTTTTCATTTTAGTCTGTGTTTGCTAAGGGAATGGTTTTCCTCTTTCTCGTAGATATATCTTTGCTTCCATCAAAAGATTATTTATCAGTTATCATTTAGATATAATGGCAGGTAGTTTATAATTTGTTTATATTTCAGAATGTTTTTCTTTTAATTGTGACTGTGTCTATTCAATCATCTTTTCATCCATCATCTTATTCATAAATTCTAGAGAATTTTGAATACACCCATTTTTTTATTTGAATATGCTTAACCACATATTTAAGCCATATCACTTTGAATATAATAGTCCAATTACAATCATATAGATCTTCCATTACCTCTTAGATTGTTAAATAGTGATGTAGTTTTTTTAAGCTAGAAGTTAATGTAATTTCGTCTTAAAAGTGTTTAATTTGCCAAATTCCCAGACGTTCTTCCTGGAAGAACTACACTACGCATAATCCTTAGCAGAGATCCAACAATAAAAGTCGCTGTTACCATAAAAATATAAATAATAGTAAATGAGCAGTGGTTTCATTTGTTTGTTTGTTTGTACAAGTTGATGGTTATGTTCAGTCATATTTCACAATTGGATCTGATGTTCTTTGTGGTGCTTCACTGGATGAGTATCTCAGGGTTTTGATCATGAGGCAAGATCATTCTAGACTGGTGTGATTACAAAGGGTTTACTATAGTTATATAGTAATAGTTATACCAAACAACTGTTTAGGAAAAACTACACAATTTAACTATACAATTTCTTTCATTTAAATTCTTTATACATAACAATATAGAAGTACTTTACTAACGTCTATAGTAGCAACAGTAAAGTAGATCTTTACAGGTTGTTTCAGTTCAGTGTTTTGTTCACATTAGTAAAGTTTGTTTTAGGTAACTAGTTAAGCCACTCAAGCCTTCTCCCTCTTCAGCAGTGACCAGCTTAAATCTCTTATGGGAAAACCATTGGACAATCTGTTTCCGTACACATTACAATACTCACACTATGAGAATTTGTCCCATTGATTTTGTATGTAAAATAGTCAGATTTTACCTTTGTTTTTGAGTTTTGTTGACAGATAACAAGACATGCTAAAACTCCGAAAACAGTGCTAACAGAACCTCCAAAGTAAGGGAAATGCTGAACACCATTAAAAACCTCTGGAATGTAATCAAGAGGAATATGGATGTTCACAGGCCATCAAACAAAGCTGAGCTGTTTGAATTTTGCACCAGGAGTGGCATAAATCTAGGTCTCTGAGGGGTGGCTTGAGCTTCTATGTTGGCCTTCTGCTGCTGCCAGTAGGCAGAAGATTTAAAAGAAGAAGAGATGGATGGACTACCTGACGCTGCAGCTATCTGGCCTTGCCAGGAGAGGAAATTGCATGTCCAAAGGTCTGCACTGACCAATTGGCCCCAGTCTTCACACACATATACTACAGATCTCTGGAACAGTGTAAAGTCCCCTGCTGCTTCAAACACTCCACTATTATACCAGTCCCTCAAAAAAACAATTATTGGTCTCAATGACTACAGACCCATTGCTTTCACATTTGTGGTCATGAAGTTGTTTGAAAGACTGGTGCTGGCCTACCTGAAGGACATTACTGGACCCTTGCTGGATCCTCTTCAGTTTGCTAACAGGGCAAAACAGGTCTATATCCTGCAACATCTTGACAGACCTGGGATATACGCAAGGGTCTTATTTGTGGACTTCAGCTCGGCTTTCAATACTGCCATGCCTGGTCTTCTTTCATCCAAATTAACCCAGCCCTCTGTGCCATCCCCAATCTGTCAGTGGATCACCAGCTTCCTGACAGTTAGGCAACAGCTAGTGAGACTGGGGAAACTCACATCCAGATCCCTCACTATCAGCACTGGCACCCCCCCATAGTTGTGTGCTCTCTCCACTGCTCTTCTCCCTGTACATAAACGACTGCACTACAAAAGATCCCTCTGTCAAGCTTCTGAAATTTGCAGACGATACCAGAGTCATTGGCCTCATTAAGGATGGTGACGAGTCTGCTTACAGACTGGAGGTTGAACAGCTGGCTGTCTGGTGCAGTCACAACAGCCTGGAGCTTAACACGCTCAAAACAGTGGAGATGATTGTGGACTTCAGGAGAGAGCCCCCAGCACTCCCCACACTAACCATCATGGACAGCACTGTGGTGGCAGTGGAGACATTCAGGTTCCTGGGCACCACCATCTCACATTGTCACATTATCACATTGACTCCATTGTGAAAAAGACCCAGCAGAGGTTGTACTTCCTTCGTCAACTAAAGAAGTTCAACCTGCCACAGGCTCAAACAGTTCTACTTGGCCATCATCAAGTCTGTCCTGTGCTCATCCATAACTGTCTGGTATGGTTTAGCCGCCAAATCAGACATCAGGAGACTACAACAGACAGTCAGGATGGCTGAGAATATCATTGGTTCCCCCCTTCAAGACCTCTATTCTTCCAGACTGAGAAAAAGGGCTAAAAAAATCACTTTGGACCCCACACATGCAGCGCACTCCCTCTTTGAACTGCTACCCTCTGGCCAGCGCTACAGAGTACCAAGTACCAGAACCACCAGACACAAGAACAGCTTTTTCCCTCAGGTTATATTAAATCTGAACATTTAAAACTTTTTACCTCCACCATGCCCAACACAACTATATACTACTACATAACATCCCGAATTGTACATCTGTAAATAACAATCATAATCTGTACACCTGTAAATAATATTGTAAATAACATTTCTGTGCAATAACCTCTCTGTACATTCACAAAACTACTTCTGTTGCTGCACTTTACTGTATTATATAACTGTTTTTCTTATTTTAATTCTGCACTGGAAGCTCCTGTCACCAAGACAAATTCCTTGTGTGTAAACATACTTGGCAATAATGCTCTTTCTATTCTATTATAATATGTATCGGGTAGATTTATATGTCAATATAGGGAAGCGTTGTATATGTACATATATTACATTTGCGCATGAGCAGCATGTGCTTATTTAATTCATCAGAAAGTACAAGAGAAAAGGCGGAGCCCATCTCCCGCTACTCCTCCACCAAATTAAGCTGCGAACCCCACAACGACCCAAACCGCAAGGTGCAGCTGCCCAGCTCCCATCTGAATTATAGAGGGCGGAGCATCTTTAGTGGAAGGGATTCACACAGAGGGCAGTTAGCTCTCTTAAGAGCTGATCTCGCATGCTCTGCTCTCAAAGAAAATACACACATATTCTTAAAACTCATATATAAATCATATTTTTTCTCTTATTTTCTTTCTTTGTTTCTAGCTGCTTCTTAGCTGCTTCATATCTTTAGACCTGACTAACGTGCAGACAAATGGGCTTCCTGAAGAGCTGATGGAATATTTTGCAGGTGCCTTTTTAAGGCTTTGTGGCGTGCAATGCTACATCACATGACCTTGACCTGCCTATAAATAGGCCTGATTTTACAAATGTTCACTTGGGTGCGCCTGAAGTTCTTTCCCCATAGCGTAAAGCCTGACACAGCGTTGAGATCCTTCAAAAGGGAACCTGGGTTATTCCACCAAATATTGATTCTTGAACTCTTCCTAAGTTAAAACATTAGTATTGTGTTGTTCAACAATTAGTCTAGACTTTTTCTTTGCATTATTTGACGGTCTGAAAACACTGCGTATTTTTTGTTGTTTTGACCAGAGTTTATTTTCTGCAAATACATTTTTAAAAGACAGTATGTTTATTTGGAATTTGGGAGAAATGTTGGAAGTAGTTTATGGAACAAAACAAACATGTTTTAAATAAAGTGAACCTTACATTAAAGCGTAAAACCAGAGAAACTCCGTCTAGGGAATTATAGAATAACTAAGAAACTGTTTAGAAATGTTCAGGAAACCAGCCACAACACCCCAGCACGGGCAAAATCCACACACATCTACAAATCTCTGTCCATTACTGCTGTCTTACTGCCTACAGTGGTTTTGTTTTTAGGATCTAATGTCTACTCCATCCCACTAACTTCCTGCCATCTGTGGTTTCTTATTTGTTATGTAATACTGGCTTATGTCACAACCCTCTAAAATAAGCAACTCCATCCTGCATTTGCCCTGCATTCAGTTAATTCACCATGCCCCACATAACATCTCTCTCTGTGTCTGCCTGCAGGACCTAAGCAGGACATGATCTATGACTTCTGGCGTATGATTTGGCAGGAGAACTGCTACAGCATTGTGATGATCACCAAACTGATGGAGGTGGGAAGAGTGAGTAGAATAACACTACCATTGCCTGAGGCCAACTGTCCAATTCCTCCGACCACTAATGGACATTATACATTACTAAACACTGACCACTGCACTTTGCAGCTGATCATTACTGAAGACTGACTTGACCAGGTCAACCTATCAGTCAAAGCACAATTCTGCTGATCAATGATTGATTTATCTAGCAGGCTTTCCTTTACAGTAACCATGACATGGTAACAATAGTTTCTTTCAAAATACTGTACAACAAATCAAAGCAAATGATATTGGGTCTTATTAAAACTTTTTTGTTATCATTCAATTTGGTAACAAAAACTTAAGAAAAAAAGAGCATGAAACTCCAAAGTCAACTTGTCAACTTGGAATATATCTTGTTTCAGTAGTGGATCATATGCAAGATTTTACAGTTTACACAGTTTTGCTGTTTTGTTGTAAGGAAAGTACCTGTTGTAATTGTCATACTTTGGTGGAATCTGTAGTCACCATGGTAAATATTTGTAATTGATTAAAATTGGCATACCCCAACAAAGAGATGCAGTCAGCAAATTGAAGTGTACTTATATTTTGATTTATTTTTCTTTCTGGTTATTGATTTGTATAACTTGTATACAGCGCTTGGTTTTAATTGTAGTTGTGTTAATTGTGTGTTTGTGTGTGTGCTTTAGATGAAGTGTTGTAAATATTGGCCTGATGACAGTGAACTTTATGGAGACATAAAAATCACTTTATTGAAAACAGAAACACTAGCAGAATACACTGTACGCACGTTTGCCATGGAGCGGGTAAGAGCCCAGATACTCCACATTTCTTATTAAATGAATATTTGAAATAAAGTGTAAGTACATGTGTGTGTGTTCGAACCCCATTAGCGGGGTTATCCTGCCAAGCATGAGGTCTGCCAGTTTCACTTCACCTCCTGGCCGGAGCACGGCGTCCCGTATCACGCCACTGGACTGTTGGCCTTCCTGCGCCGGGTCAAAGCCTCCACACCCCCTAATGCTGGGCCAGTGGTAGTTCACTGCAGGTAACCAGCTGTTACTGACTGACCACACCATTTTCCCATTTAAAAATGAAATAATTTCACCAGTGATAACACTTTAAACCCAGAGACCTGGAGGACAGTAGGTCTGACCACTCACATGAACCCTGAGTCTAGAACTGTCATATGAACAGCTTTTTTGTAGTTGCCTGATGGGATGAGATAAATATTTTTTATACACTTCACCTTGAAGGTATATTCATTAATTTTAATGAATTTTCACACATTTTTTTAATGCTAAACAAACATTTTAAGCATTTAAAAAGCAGAGAATAAGAGATGGAAACTGAAACATGTTATGACAGTATTTTTACTAAATGTATGACTTTTACAAAAGCTTTATCAGATGTCTGTTTATTTTCTTTTTCTCAATTATCTAACATCCCTAAAAACAATTAAATCACTTAATCCCCCACATTAAATGTGTTAAAGGAGTTTTGTAAGGAGTTGTAAAGTAAGGACAGTTATGTCAACCCAAACTAGTTGCCCCCTAAATTAATCAGCCAATAGAGAGCAACATCACACCATTCATTTAAAACAACACGCCTTACTGTAATAGTCTTCAGCAAACAAGCATATTCAATTTCTCTGTATATGTAATGCAGCCATCTTGCAATTTGGATATCTCTCCAGCTTAAAATGGTCCTATTATGCCCTTTTTCAAAGTTTTTATTTTTGTTTTTTGGGGTGTACTAGAAAGGTTTTTATGCTCAAATTGTTCAAAAAAACACATCATTTTTCACATATTTTACATTATCACAACACCTGTTTACAGTCTATGCTGAACACTATTTCGTTTCTAGACATTTGTTCATAATTACACTGTTAATTTTTAGTCTTAGTTTTTTAGCATAAACTAACACACTAACTAATGTTGTCAAAGTGAAAACTTTAAAGAGCCCCTTTAATAACCAGGTCATACATAAATGACACCTGTGACATCAGTTACTATTCTGATGAATAGAATGACGAAAGATGAATAAAGACTGTACCTAATAATAAATTTAACTTCCAATAAGCAGATGAAACGCTATTAACTTATTTTAACAAGATGAAATAAAACTCTCCACTGTTAGATAAGGAGCTATGCAGCATATCTGAAGCAGTCTTTTGTCAGTTTTAGTATTTCTGTTTTTGAAATGTGTTTTTCATGTCTAAGTGCAATAAGTTCTGTTAGTCTGTTCATTGAAAGCATTGAAACATTTGTTTGTCCTTTAAATGAACTGCCGCTGTTTAATGATGTTTGTGCATTTGCTGTCCACTATAAAGAGACAAACACTTCTGTCTATGCCCTTCTGTAAAACGTACTGTCAAATAAAATCACCTTTCACAGAAAAATAGCGGGACAAAGTCTTCACAGACATTGCTGAAAGGTTCATGTAAGCATTTCTTGGGACAGTGTAACTCTTTGACCCTCTAGTATCTCTTGAGAAAGTTAACATACTTTGAGCAGGTCAGTGTGTTCATCAGTGTATCTCTGTAGTGTAGAATTGCTATAGCTCACCTTTCTGTTTTTAACATTTTTAAAATGTTATTTTATTAATAGGCCCTGTGTCTCACGCAAATCCCAGACATATCACATAGAAGCATTACATTATATAATTTTTCTAAATATTTCCTTAAAGTCACCATGAAATCAAAACTTTTGTTCCACAAAAATTGTGGAATATTGCAGTGTTTATTATAGATGATTTATCTGTGCATATCATTGTTATTTTTTAAAATTAATGTGCCCCTGTAATCTTTAATCAAAAACATTCACCTCCCCCTCACAAATTACATCTTGTGACATTATCACATGGTAAAGTCATTTAAAATCAACTCAGTATTTTTTGTGTAATAGGCAGGGTAATTTACTTCCTGCGAGGGTTTATTTCTGATAACATCTAGCTGATTGTAGAGTATCTTATACAAAACCATCTGACCTTCAAAACCACAGGTAATGAACATAGAATAGTCAAGTGTGTCACTTACTCAGGCCTCACAGTTCTCTCTGTTGGTTTGTATGCAGTATGGGTGCTGGCCGCACCGGCTGTTACATTGTCCTGGACGTGATGCTGGACATGGCAGAGTGCGAGGGCGTGGTGGACATCTACAACTGTGTGAAGACCCTCTGCTCACGACGCATCAATATGATTCAGACTGAGGTAAGAAGAGCAATGTTGCTTTTCATCTGCATTCAGTCCATCTAGAAATTGTGAGTTGTTTGTGAAGTGGAACAAAGGGCTGACCATAGTCACAATGACCTGTCTTTGTTTTCACACAGCTTCCACCTTTATCTGACAACTGTCAGCCATAGCATTATTATTCTCAATAATTTACACATTTAATTCATAATTCATTCTTTAAGAAAGAAAGAAATCAAAGTATGCCTGAGTAAATTGTCTTTAACTGCCTTATCTTTTAATGAAATACTAACAACTAACTGTGACATATACAGTGATGTCCAATTAACTGTTAAACAGCCTGGATGAATAAATAACATTTCAAATGTTTTTTTGGTTTGTTTTAAAAATGGCTTATTATTAAAGTATGCTTCCTTACCCTTCCTCACATATGGACTGGTCAACTGGATGAGGGATCAGATTAGAGGATTAAAATGAAAATCTCCATTCAAGTCAGCCCTCAAGGATAAAAAGTGCTGGTTGAAAGTCTCTTCAATTCTACATTTTATATAAATTTATACAATTTCTGTGGAAGGTGCAAGACATAAAATGTTTTTTCTACAATGACAGG
Source organism: Chromobotia macracanthus (assembly GCA_036877525.1). Lineage (NCBI taxonomy): Eukaryota > Metazoa > Chordata > Actinopteri > Cypriniformes > Botiidae > Chromobotia > Chromobotia macracanthus. The sequence goes on along the minus strand of JAZGTH010000032.1, from coordinate 829,990 downwards.
ATGTCCTAGTCGCCTGTCAAACTATGTGTGTGTTCATACAGTCATGTAGTATTTTTGTAACATTTTTGCAACATTTTGGATATATGGATATTTAATCTCAATTTTAACAATACAGAGAGGTTAAAGTAATATATCTAAGCAATTAAAACTGAAGAGGGGATTTTCTGTAAAATGTAATTACACAAAATGCAAATTCTAACTGAGGCAAAAGTTAGGACACCCTCACATGTAATCCCTCTTAAAATGGCTCAGATCACACACAGGTGTATCACACCAGGTGCACATAATTAGTAGATCATTACTCAACATTTTGAATTAATCTAAACCTCAGACATTTAGTTTGGTGTGCTCCTGACTGTTGAAGTGAGAGTGAGCACCATGGTGAGAGCAAAAGAGCTGTCAGAGGCCTTCAGAAAAAAAATTGTAGCATCCTATGAGTCTGGTAAGGGATTTAAAAATATCTCAAAAGATTTTGTAATCAGCCATTCCACTGTCTGGAAGATCGTCTACAAGTGGAGGGCTTTCAAAACAACTGCCAACATGCCCAGGTCTGGTCGCCCCAGCAAGTTCACCCCAAGAGCAGACCGCAAGATGCTAAAAGAGGTCTCCAAAAACCCTAAAATGTCATCTCGTGACCTACAGCAGGCTCTGGCTGCTGTTGATGTAAAAGTGCATGCCTCTACAATCAGAAAGAGACTGCACAAGTTTAACTTGCATGAGAGGTGTGCAAGGAGGAAACCCTTGCTCTCTAAGAGAAACATCAAGACCAGACTGACATTTGCTAGAGAGAATGTTGACAAAGACCAGGACTTCTGGAATAACGGTCATTGGACAGATGAGTCCAAAATTGAATTATTTGGACACCAGAGCAAAGGACATGTTTGGCGTAAACCAAAGACAGCATTCCAGGAAAATATCCTCATACCAACTGTGAAGCATGGAGGTGGAAGTGTCATGGTTTGGGGCTGCTTTGCTGCAGCAGGACCTGATCAGCTCACCATCATAGAATCCACCATGAATTCTACTGTGTATCAGAAGGTGTTTGAAGAACATGTGAGACCATCTGTTAGAAAATTAAAGCTGAAGCGGAACTGGACCATGCAACATGACAATGACCCAAAACATACTAGTAAATCAACCAAAGACTGGCTGAAAAGGCAGTAATGGAGAGTCCTGGAATGGCCGAGTCAAAGTCCTGATCTGAATCCCATTGAGATGCTGTGGGGTGACTTGAAAAGGGCTGTACATGCAAGAAACCCCTCAAACATCTCACAGCTGAAAAAATTCTGCATTGAGGAGTGGGGTAAACTTTTCTCAGACCGATTTCTCAGAGACAGCTACAGATGTAGATGTAGATGGCTACAAGAAGCGTCTCACTGCAGTTATTTCAGCCAAAGGAGGTAACACTAGCTATTAGGGGCTAGGGTGTCCTATCTTTTTTCTCAGTTAAAATTAGGCATTTTTGTAGAATTACATTTACAGAAGATCTTGAAAAGACTTTTCTTCAGTTTTAATTGTTTAGTTATATTACTTTAATCTCTCTGTATTGTTAAAACTGAGACTAAATAACCATATATTAAAAAAATGTTACAAAATGCTTTCACAGGATGTCCTAATTTTTTCACATGACTGTATGTGTTGGAGGATGTGTGGCTTTGGAGAGCGCTCTAAAGAATACTTGAAATATGCAAAGAATACTGTCAGAATGAAAGCTGACTTTGATATTGGTGGAGTTTTTGAAAGTTTCATAAATATCTGACTGTGTTGAAAAAGGTAGGACCACAGCTGTGTAACCTTATGAATGAATGCTCGCTGAGGGGTTGTAAGTAGGGTATGAAATAAACATCTGTAAGCTAATATAATACTGATGTTTGACTCCATCAGTCAGTAAAAAGGTGTGTGAACTTGCTAGTACAACGCCGGACACTGTTATATGCTCTGACCCCCTCCCTTGTTATCTTGATGATGAAATAAATGGCAGACTGTCATCACTTAATGGCTGGATATCTGAGTGGTGGTTCTATGGCAATTTAATCAGTGTTAAACTAATAAAAAAATTATTTTATAGTAATACCGACAAACAATAAGGCTTGGTTTGCTGAATTATAGAAGCATGGCTAAAATAAGCTATCCAGAGGTCTGTTTTCAGATACAGTTCTTTAGAAGTGATGGTTCTTAATATAACTTTATCTAGTGTAAATTATAAATTGATTTTGTAATTTCTCCTGGCTACTATATATAGGCCACCATGGTACAACACAGACTTTATCAAAGAAATTGCCGACTTTTTATCAGAAGTAGTACTGGCCACAGATAAAGTCCCAATTGTTGGTCATTTTAACATCCATAACTTCTATTATCCATGCGTAATGAAAAAGATGCATTGGGATTGACTTTCAAAGACATTTCACAACCTGTCACGACTCACTCATTATCATAACCCTAACCTCATACTTAAGATTTAATATTGTCCTATGGTGTAAATGTTGATGACATTAATATTCTGCAGCAGAGTGAAGACATTTTAGATCATTATCTAGTGTCCTGTTTAATACACTTACCTATGGTTGCAAAATCTGCTTTTTGGTACAAATTAAGTAAAGATGTTATAAAATCACAACTTGATTTCAGAGAGCTAATAAATTAAACCCTCATCTCAAATCTACCTTTTTTTTAAAAATATTTGAAAAGGTGTCCCCACCGATATGTTCTTTCCGGGAAAGAAATGGCATCTGCAATGATTTCCAGTCAGGATTTAGACCATACCATAGTACAGACATCTGGGAGTAATTATAAGGAGACATTAAGTCAGTTTTCATTGTTATGCTGATGATAACGCATAAATACACCAAACTGACAGAATGCATAGTTAATATGAAAATCTGGATGACTAGAAACTTTCTACTAATTAATTCAGATAAAACAGAAATTTTAATTATTGGGCCAAAATCTTCCACATGTAACAACCTAGAATACTGTATAACTCTTGATGGATGCTCTTTAAAACCTGATTCATTAGCTAAGAATCTGGTTGTCCTTTGTGACAGTAATTTGTCCTTTGAAAGCCACATTTCCAATTTGTAAAAGTGCATTTTCATGACACATTGACTCTTTGTCAAACACTGAAATGACATCAAGACTAGATTTTAATGCTTATTGGGTGGTTGCCCTGCAGGTTTAGTACAAAAACTCCAGCGAATCCAAAATGCAGCAGTCAGAGTTCTTACGAGAATAAAAAAGTATGATCACATTAACCCTGTTCTGTCAACACTGCACTGGCTGCCTATTAAACATTGTATAAAATTCTACTATTTACATACAAGGCCCTGAATGATTTAGCTCCTGGTACCTGAGCGAGCTCCTGTTTCATTACAGTCCTTCACATTCACTGCAATCTCAAAATTCCCGCCAGTTCATAATACATAGAATTTTAAAACCAAGCACAGGTGGTAGATTCATTTTATACTGGAGCAGTCTTCCCAGTGTTGTCTGGGAGGCAGATACACTCTGTCAGTTTAAATCTAGATTAAATACCTGTTTTTTTTTAATCTAGCCTATACCTAATCCAATGGTTTTAGGACTCAAATCCCTTAAAGGATTGTTAGGGGATTGTTAACCTTTCCCCCAGTTACTCTCTTGGTGCTGCAGTGTTGCCCACTGCTTTGTGTGTGTGTGTGTTCAAACTGTATGGGTTACATTTCAAGTATTGGTTATAATACCTTACAAATAAGTTACTTTCATTGTTCACAGTAAACCCAGAAATGTTGCAATTCTTGAAATATGTCAAGAATCATTGAGATTACCACAGTAGTGCACTGGTATATATACACTGATGACAATTTGTAGACAAATGCAGAATCTTTACATAGGAATATAAATTTGATAAACTTTTACATTTGCCTTTGACACTGCTAAATTAAGCTATGATCTGCCCCCTTAATTTCTCTGACATTTTGTCTCATCATTTTAATTAAATTACTTGTTTTTGACTCAAAGTGCCTCTTCTATTTCACTTGTGTTTTTTAGGAGCAGTATATCTTCATTCATGATGCTATACTGGAATCCTGTTTGTGTGGAGAGACGGCTATACCCATCTCTGAGTTTGCTCTCAGCTATAAGGACATGTTGAGTGTGGACTCTCAGACAAACAGTTCTCTCCTTAGAGAGGAATTGCAGGTGAGTCTGCACAGATCAAAACACACACTTTTCACACTCAAAACATTTAACCCTGGGTCATTTTAAACCCTTGGAATTCTGGGATATTATGCTGTCGCAAAATTGAGAACAGGTCACCAGTTAAGATCTTGGCTGTTTTATATTTTCTAATACATTTTCCGCCACTATTCTGTGGGCTGTGACGTGCTGATCTGTTTCAGTCTATGTCTGATTGAATGTCTATTTCTAAGACACACTGAACACATTTGGCACTGAAATGTGGGGTTAACCCAGAAAAAGTGGTTCTAACCCTGCTTTGGAGCAGGGTTTCATACCCCCAGGTAAAATGCTGTGCTATCCCCAGTTCTAAATTACAAATGTGAAATGTTACTTTACCCGGGGTTAAAAGCAGAGTTTAGAATGCTGATAACCAAGGGGTTAGGGCAGTGTGTAAAGTCTAACTGTAACTGTTGGGATTGATATTGTGAAAAAAAACAAAACAGAGAATAATTATCATAGTTGCTGTTCATAATGTTAAGAGCATAAGAAGATCATTTGTTTTAATCTGAGGTAAAATGGAAATACAAGGTGATGAGATACATTATGAGAATGATTGGCTAAAGAGATGTGTCTTTAATCTAGATTTGAACTGTGAGTCCCCCCAACTTTTAGTCTGACAAGTTTATTTCTGCCCGTGATGTTCTCTGTGCCAATGTTTCACAGCATCTGGAGCAGGACTCCCTTTACTGTGGCGTAGTGGGCATTATTGTTTCCCATAGCGTCAACCTTGACACAGCGTCAAGTTTCCTCAAAAAGGAACATCTCAGGTTTCACATGTAACCTGGTTCCCTTAAACAGAGAACAAGATGCTGGGTCACTTTGCCAGACTTTGTTCTTGCCTGCACGGCCTTCCTTCAGACTTAGAATCTGATGATGTATTTTGCACTTTGTGGTGCACAATGCTACGTTACGTGACCTTGACCTGCCTGTAAATAGGCCTGATTTTACACGTATTCACTATCGGCCACACCTGAAGCTTGATGCAGCATCTTGTTCTCTGTCTCAAGGAAGCCCAGCGGGATTAATTACATAATTGTTTTTTTTATTAATCACATTGAATTATCATATTAAATTGACAGCATCTGTTGTATTTATTTTATAATTATCCCAAAAACATCCTAATGGATTTTATAGTGCGTGGTGATGGTGCATTTTATGTGAATGTACATATGTGGATACCAAAAAACTGTTTATTATTTATCCAGTAGCATTTTTCTAGGTGTTTCCGTACTTTCTTTTTCTTTTAAAGCATTAAAAGATCACAGATCCAGCACCTACAGTCATCATAGCAGTCAGTGTCCTGGCTTCCTGTCTAAATTCTCATGCCAGGATCCTGACAGCCCTGTTTTTTCTGTCAGAGCATGATGTCTGGATCCTGACTCTATTCTAAACTCTAAACTCATGCTCTGTGTCTTTTGTGATCTGTGTTGCTTGTCTTTGTGTGGAAGCACATGGCCATAGTTTGTTTACTTTGGGCCATGTGTTCCCCGTTCTTGAGTCTTGACCCTGCCCTCTTGTTTCCTTCTTAATTATCCCATCATTAGTTTGTGCCCCTCACCTGCCTGCCCTTGGTACCCTTCTTGTTTGCTTCTCCTATTTAATGCCCTTGTGTCTGCTGTCTTGTGCTGGTGAATTGTTGCTGTTGTTGTTTGTTTATGGTTTCTTATTGAGAAAAGTATTCTGCATCATGTCTTATTGTTTGAGCTCAACTTATTGTTCTCAAATTTGTGATTGTGTTCCTTTCATTCGTGAACTTGATCATCAGTAAATATGTGATATAAATAAATTTCTCCTGCAGTCAAATATCAGCTGCAAAAACACACCACTGGTGTCCTGCAGGTTAAAAGAACTGCATTTTAACACAGCCTCAAACCAAGATGAAGTCAGCCAGCTGTGGTGCCTATTTCTGTTTATTTTGTGTGAATTTAATGAGGTGTGTGTGTTTTTAACATTAAACTATTAATGAGCCCAGAGTGTGTTTCCTGCTCTGTCCACCTGATAGCACAGCTCTGAGAACCAATCTTGTGTAATCTTAATAATCATAACTGTAATGCTGTCAGAACCAATCGGCATTGCAGCACATTACCCATTAAGTTTAATAATCCACAATTCTTGAATTCGTTCTCCCAAGGCTCATTGTATAACTGTATGAGATCAAACTCGATTTATTTGCAGCCATTAAGGAGTGTGGTTTTATTGTCTGACACAAAATGCAGAAAGAAAATCTTTCTGTCTTTCTGTCTAAGCATCAGATGACACCTTTTATTTTCCTTATCTTAATTCATTGTTTGGTTTCCAGACAAAAGAAATGTCCTTTGGCAGTTTTCTCTTTGTTGTTTATTGTTCTGTATTGTTTTCTGCCATGGTCTCTGTTAATTATCTCACATCCCATGCTGTGAGTTTGTTCAGACCCCTCTGATTGTGCTGTGGCTCTCTGTTTCCTCCTCAGACCCTGAACTCGGTCACCCCTCACTTGGACGTAGAGGAGTGCAGCGTGTCTCTTCTGCCGCGCAACCGTGAGAAGAACCGCAGCATGGATGTGCTTCCTCCTGACCGAGCCCTCGCCTTTCTGGTATCCACCGAGGGAGACGGCAACAACTACATAAATGCAGCTCTGATGGACAGCTTTCTGCAGCCAGCTGCATTTGTGGTGACCCCCCACCCTCTGCCCACAACCACCACAGACTTTTGGAGACTTGTGTTTGACTATGGTTGCACCTCCATCGTCATGCTCAACCAGCTCAACCAGTCCAACTCAGCCTGGGTAATTTATTCTGAGAAATGGCACTTATAGAAACCTTTTTACATATATATATATATATATATATATATATATATATATATAGATTAGATATAGATATAGTATATAGTATATATATATATATATATATATATATATATATATATATATATATATATATAGAGAGAGAGAGAGAGAGAGAGAGAGAGAGAGAGAGAGAGAGAGAGAGAGAGAGAGAGAACACAGTTTCTATATATATACTGTTTATGGTTTTTTCAGGGTTTTCAGGGTAATTTTTTGGTTGACATTTTTTATCTTTTACTAGTCATTTTAATTTATTTCCTATTTTATTAATTTTAAAAAATATGCTGCTTCAATAAATATGAATAAAACCGACTGAATATTAAATGTTTTATGAATGTAGTAATATATACAATTCTGTCTTTATAAATATACACATCCTCACATATAAAATACCCTGTTCATTATGTTTATTATGGAATCATCACAATTTACATTTAATATCACATATTGTAAATTTTGTAAAATTAATCGAGCTTCCAGTCTTAAATGTATGCAGTAGGGTCAAACTTTAAATTTCTGTTCTTACAGTTTAATGTCACTTTCAAAACCTGCATTTATTAAGTCTTAAATTATTGTAAAATTAAGTTTAAAATTTGTGAAATTATGACAAATGTTTATAAAATTTACATAATACATAACAATTGCATGAATTCTAACCTGACTGTTCATATACATTGCCATATTCCACACACATTTCAAATCCCATTATTTCAACATATAAAAGAGGCCCATGTCATATTTTAGATCAAATTCAACTGCAGCTGAAGAAATACCCACGTGTAGTCCTTATTTTGCTTGCAATTTATTTTATGTGCACTTTCAGTGTTCTTACAGTGTACATACTGTACATTAGTACAGTGTACATACCCTACAAAAATACTGGTAACTACATGTATTTAATATGGGTTAGGGTGAGGTTTAAGGTTTTTACCTAGTAATTACAGTTACACAAAGTGCCAACTATCAAACTGAATTCAGAATTAGACTGTGCCATATTTAAGAATCACCTGATAAAACATCTGTATGTGTGTGCTTGTATTTGGATTTGTGAAGTGAAATGTGCAAAACTATTTTCTAGTTCTTTCTTTCATCTGATGCATGCAGTGCAATGTTTTCCAGCTATTATCACACTCAGTTAGTCATCTAACTTTCTAGAAATATCACTCACATTTCTTTTTCTGCTGCAGCGAGCCATTTTTGAGCTGTCTAAGTGGACTTGAATGAATGTTTATCTTTTTCTGCACCATGTCCCTCTGGTAATACACTGTGACAAGCCTTTATATTTTTTTCTCACATTCTTTATCTCAATACGGAAATATAGAGTTGTAGGTGATTTAAAAAGGCTGTGCTGGATTAATTCTGTCTGTAAATTGGCAGGAGTGAAAATTATTTGGCACATTGAGCAAGTGGTAATTTGTTGGGATGATGGAAGATTGGAATAGAAAATGTGGCAGATATGGAGCAATGAGCAAGATTATTTAGCATGGTGGCTGCAATTGGATTTGCAGAGCTGATTAGTCCCTGCTGCTTCCTCGACTATCAATGTTTGTGTCATCTATTTGTCAATCTTGCTATCAATGTTTGTATCATCTATTTGTCTTTACTCTTCTTTTAAAGAAACAGTTTGGCTAGAAATTAATGCTCTGCCATCATTTACTCAGTTCAGTTCTGTTGTACTAAACCTGTATGACCCTCTGTGCAAGCGGATGCCCTGTACTATAGCGTAAAATCATACAGTGACCTGGGATGCCCAAAATACAACAACATAAAAGTAGTGTAGGCAACTTATATACTCTATATATATCTTATTAGGGCATATAATAACTTTTTGTGAGCAACACATTTGTTTTGTACCACACTTTTGTTTATTTTTAGTAAATCAGAGTTTTCATATTTGGTAAACTATTTCTTTAATTGTTGGGTCAACTTAATTATGTGTTATTCGCTGCCCCTAAACTTTAAACCTGAACTATCCTCAGATTTATATGGATGTATTAATTGTTTGTATAGCAGTTTACAAGAGATGTTATTGTTATCTATTTGATTTCTACAGCCCTGTCTGCAGTACTGGCCAGAAACAGGTATGCAGCAATATGGACCAATGATGGTGGAGCTGCTCTCCAGGTCCACTGATGATAATGTTGTCGCTCGTCTGTTCAGGGTGAACAATATCACACAGGTAAGTGCATGTGACAATCCTCTGAACATTAGGCAAAAGTCTGATACCACATTGAAAATTAGGCATTCCAAATCACATTTAATTGTAAAATGTGCAGTAAATGCATCTGAGTATTTGAGTGCATTTTGAAATTAAAACATGCTTGAGTGCATTCTGAAAATAAACACACACAAAATGCTTAGAAATTCTTAAATTCCTGTTAATTTTATGACCTGACTTAACTGATAACATTTGTAATTTAAAGTTTGAAAATGTCAGATACGTTGTCACTATAGGTCTTAGGCTTACATCCCCATATACAAATATGTAATACTTCACTCTCACAAGCCATTCTTACCCAGTGTTGTCATCTATTACATCATTAAAATTAGATTTATTTACAAATTGGTTGTTAAAGTCTACTCCAGAATGGTTAATTTTGAGGGTAATACAAAATAGCACAGAATCTAAATTGCGGAAATCAGTCTTTTATTTCTGTGTTCATTTAAGGTCCTTTATATTGTGCATGTTTGTGCATCAATCTCTGGTTCGTGCTTTGGATATTGACTTGTCTGAAAAAAGAGGCACTTTCTCACACCTTTAGCTGACCTTTGTCTTTTCTGATGGCTTCATTGTTGACATCCTGTCTTTAAAATCTTGTCCCAAATGTCGCACCTCTGTTTGCTAGCCCCCTTCTGTCAGTCAGCACTTCTGTCAGCTAGCCTGTCAACCTTTAGCCACATTCCCATCCATGAATATGTCAGTTCAGCTCACCTCTGTCAGCCTCTATTTCCCCCTGACTTTGCAAGCCTAGGAAACCCTATATATAATTGTCAGAAAATGTCCCATACTGCCTGTTCAGTGAACCCCAGATAGAACCACCCATGCTGGAAAAATGATTTTTAGTTTTCCAAAAAGGTACAAGACTAAGGAATGCACTGCTATTGATAGTTTGGGTTCTTAAATGGCGTGTAGTTAAAGGAAAAATTTAGCTCAAGGACAGAAATGTGCTTTTACCCTGTTACAGAGTATTTAGATATTAATGAATTCTCAAAGGATAGAGTCATTGACCTCAGGAATATTGTGTGAATATGGTGTGCTGTTGATGCAATCTCAGTGTTTGACCTATATTAGACTCTGATAATACGCCTGAGCCTTTCTTTTCAGCAAGGGTTTTGTTTTCAATAATTTTCCTTACAGGTAAACTTTGAATGCATCTGTTGATCTCAAGATTTTAAATATGTTACCTATGTTATTTGTGCAAAATTAAAAATAAATATATGAGAGGTTAATAAACACCCTGTTTGTGACAACGTTAATGCTGTTTGTGGAATGTGCCAGTAAACTCTTAGATCTGCTGTGGAATTGTTCTCTTGGTCTTGATTCCTCTGTCTTTGTCATACAGTTGCAAGAAGGTCATCTGGTAGTGCAACATTTTCAGTTCCTGCATTGGTCAGCTTATCGTGAAATTCCAGACTCCAAGAAGGCCTTCCTTAACCTGCTGGCACAAGTGCAGAAGTGGCAGAGGGAATGTGGAAATGGTCGTACTGTAGTACACTGCCTGTAAGTTTCATATGGCTCTGTTTCCAGTATGTTAACCGGAGGCCAGTTATACTACATTGTGTAGTTCAGTTGCACTGGCAATGTTTATAAATTATATGGGTTTTCTTTATCTGCCGATCTATTTTCCCAAATACAGAATATTTTCATAACAACAATTTGCGCCCATCTGCAGGCACAAAATCTGTGTCTCTCGTTTCGCTGCTGCCACCACTTTGTTGCATCGCAATGTGACACACAGGCAGACAGTATAGTGAGGAAATGGAAATACGCACTCTGGCGAAAATACGTAGCAGTCGTCACATTACGTAAGGATGTGGAGAGTATCATCAAAATAAAAGTACCTATATTTTATGTACCTATATAAAAGTATAGGTACTCTATAAAAGTATCAATATTTTACCTGTGGCAATACCTGTGCATCGTATTGTTAGTCATTTGATCAATATCGATGTATTGTTACACCCCTATTCAGTAGGGTGTGACATTTTTATTGCATGACTTTCCCCCAGAGCGATGGTACTTTCTATTCCTTCATTTTCAAAAAGCATTGCAGTTGTCAGGCAGGTTTTAGTGGCACAAATATATCTCTTTTATAGCTACCCCCTCAAGACATGTCTAAAACAATAATCTGCAATCTTTAAAAAGTCTATTGCACAGATCTCTTGCCTTCATGTGTTATAAGTATCCTCTTTTCTCTGAGATGCTGATAAAACAATGTATTAATGTCTTTAAGAAATGGTGGTGGACGCAGTGGCACTTTCTGTGCTTGCACCATGATAATGGAGATGGTGCATCATCACAAAATAGTGGACGTGTTCTACGCAGTGAAGACTCTGCGGAACTCCAAGCCAAACATGGTGGAGTCTATGGTTGGTGTGTGATTATAATATTCTAGTTTTGAAGTTAATTTAGTCTGTGAATGTTGCAAGTGTCTTGATTTGTTTACAGGAGCAGTACCAGTTCTGCTATGAACTGGCCCTGGAGTACCTGGAATGCTCAGAGGTCAGATAACACCAGTTTATGACCAGGATCAACATGGTTCCAAGTTCATCTTGCCTCCTTTATATTTCCTTTCGCTTGGGCCAGTCTGGCCTATATGAATGAGCCTTTCTGTCCTTCAGTGAGAATGCACATCTATGTCAAGAGTGGGAATGTGAGACCAGACACATTTCTTTTAACTTCAACCTGTGTTGTTCTCTGTGCACTTCCCGTTTTTAATTTTTTTCTCCTCTGTGGCTCCTTGTACCAGATATTCCTGCCAAACTATAAAGGGCATTGATGAAATCTGATCAACTTTGAGATTAATATGTACATCTTTGACCGTCTGACTGGCCCTCTGTAATCCAAAAAAACCATGCAACTGCAACAGCGACAAAATGGATAATATTGTGTATGTACATTATGTGTATTGTTATACTCTGTACATGGTGCAGTCTACTGTTATGATGCACCTGACTTATCAGAAAGGATACCTTGAATGTGAGGATATGATTCTTGATTACTTTTATTACTTTAAATGACTTAAAGCTGGTGTGTTATTTTATTTCAGTGTTTAACTGCTTTCTCCTATTCAAGCTTGATATGCAAAGACAACAATAAAACAACTACAAGTTATTTTCAATGTAAACACTCCTATTAAAACATTGCTCAGTTTGTATGAACATCCAGACCAGCCCAACATAGCACCATTGTCAAAGTTGGAATGGGAGCTGTTTATCCAACCAGTCAAAAACAGTGTTTAGGCAACAGTTTGAATCAGCCAATATTTTAGCATTTTTTGTCAAAAACTGATAAAAATGACAGAGTTCAACTTTAAATCAAGATGTGTACACCGGAAAGCATCAGTGTTTTGACAGGCATGTAAGAATAAATAAATACAAGGATGTTTAGGGTTTATTTCTTGTTTGGTGTAAATATATATTTTACAAAATAATTTTCTAGATGATGTCTGTACTGTCAACCCATTATTGTGTGTGTATACATGTGTTTGAGAAAATCATTAATGGATATGCATGCCTGTTTTATGTATCATTACAGTGCATTGTGGCCAGTCTGCTTTGGGTTTCTTATGGCAGGTCCCACTGTCATTGAGCACAGTTAAAAAAAAGAAAAAATGCACAAAGGTATGAAATAATGGAAAAATCCACTATGGAAAGCAGTCACCAAGGAATTGCTTTTTATCTGTATTTATTTGTATATCTTTGTGTTTTAATTTGTGCAAAAATAAAATGGTTTGATGTTGCTTTGATATTATTATTACTTCGTCCTTATTGGCAATAATTTTGCCTAAATTACCTGATAACATTTTACAATTTATTTTTACGAGTTAATTTATCAATCTGTCTGTCTGTCTATACCTGTCTCTCTTTCTTTATGTGTCATCTTTTATCAGTGGTATTATTTAGATGGTACTATTCAAAGATCTAGTAAACCTGCTTTAATAGTCGCTGCTTAAGCTAATTGTTTCATTTATTTCATAAAGTTATAATATGTCTCTTCTGTATAGTTTCTCTCTCCTGAGTTAATCTTCCTCTGCTATTTTAATTGTTTAAAAGCACTACTGCAGTACAAGCTTGACAGGTCAGAACTTGGCTTTGTTGGCTTTTCATGCTCAACGTTTCAATATAAAAACTAAATTAATTTGTGCAATGACTATACTGCATACATGCCCACAAGCAATTGCTTTTTGCACTACCTGTGAGGTTGTTACTTGGGTTGCAATAAGAAGTGAATCTTTTCAAACTGTGATTTAATTTGTGGTAATCATTTAATTAGACATGGTTTAATGGGCTTTTTATCAGTAGTTAAACATGTCAGTGGATTTAAATGATGGTGATGTATGACTCCTGCTGATCTCATTTCCTGCAATTATATTTATTTAGAATTGTCTGATAAGATCAAATGAAGCCCAATACAGCGTTACTGGGGGCAGTTGTGGCCTACTGGTAAGTGAGTCGGGCTTGTGATCAGAAAGTTGCTGGTTTGATTCCAGTGCTGGCAGGTAGCAACTGAAGTGCCCTTGAGCAAGGCACCCAACCCCCATTGATTGTACAACAGCTTTAAGAAAGTGCCAGATAAATGATGAGGAGCCTGCAGTGCTCCATTGTGCATCCTGGAAGCATGTTCAAGAGTGATCACAGAACCTGGATGTTCTTTATTATATCTCATGCAATACCTCCATCTACAAGGCCAAACTTCTATCCCTTCTCCTTGTGTTAATATGAAGGTTATTGTGTCCCGTGTTCTTGGGTAACATTCATAATATTAATCCCAGTACTTATACATAATTTCCTAAACTTTTTAAAAGAGCTTATGTGATCGGTGTTGTCTGTGTTTTTTTCTCTTTTAATGTAGTAACCAAACGGACATCAACTGACAGTTTGACTCTTTTTTTAATCCGATAACACATAAAACATGCTTTACAGTGTGTCTTCACCCTTCTTGTCTTTTCTCTCCCATGTGGAGACAATGCGGTAATGGGAAGAATAAAGAGATAAAACTTCCAAACCATAAAATCAGTTAAACAACGAGTGACAAAACGGCATACCTGAACACATAAAACATGCTTTACAATGTGTCTTCGCCCTTCTTGTATTTTCTGTTAAACGAAAAGTGCAATGCATTAAGTACATGCAAATGTGCAAAAAATTTTATTTTTAATTGTTAAATTGTTAAATTTGTAATTTTTCATCATTTAAAACCTTAACTTTAGTTAGTAGAAACTAATCAAAAAAGTTTAAATCAGAAGAACATTGTGACGCTCAAGGCAGGTAGTCCACTGGTGGATGAAGACAAATAATATTTACAGCTTAAGGCTGACTAAATCACAAACTAAAAAAACTAAAAACTAAATCACATAACATAAAATGACAGGGAACATGTGACATCTGTGACGCTTACTAGATTTTGAAAAGTCCTTAAGCTGACTTTACTGAAGGTACAAAAGTCTAAAATAACCTAAAAATTTTAATTTATTGATACTTTTTAGGTTGCACTTTATTTTAGGTGCCTTTGCTACACACATTACATGTACTTACTATAGTATTAACAGTAAGTTATGCATAACTACATTTACAACCAAACCAAATTCCTAACCTTATAGTAAGTACATGCTGTTATTAATATAGTTAATAGTATAATATTAGTACTTAAGTGTATAATTACACTGTAACAAGTGTAGCGCCCCCTACCCTCTTAGGAGTCTCGGACCTAAGTTCTTAACCTAAGCTCAAGGCAGGTAGTCCACTGTGTGGACTACCGGTGGAGCACTGTGTTTAATTTAACTGTTGTCTCTCGACTATAAATAAAGCCCTACTCTGATACCACTAAAGGCACTGAAATTGACTAAAGGCAATTTTAAAGTAATACTTACAGGAGATTTATACATATAATAACAGATATGAAATAATAAAATGAAATGTGTAGATGTAATCAGAATCTAAGGAACATTATTTGTCTGGCCTTGAAAACAATGCTTCTCTGCTTTAACTGGACTTTAGAGCATGAAGAAAGATCGACAACAGTTTAAGTGACCTTATTTGTGAGCATTAAACGCAGCAACAATCAAAGGTGGATACACATGGGTGTTTATTAAACTACACTACAGGGGAACATGTAACATATAACTAGACATAAACATACATACATTAAACACATAACCAAAAGTAAGGAGAGCAAGGAAAGTGAGAGAGAGAGAGGTAGAGAGAGAGAGAGGATGTTAAGCCTGTGTAAGTCAAATCAGCTAAGCATTCTGAATGAACCACCAGTAGAATCACCTTAATAAAGGGGCACAACTTAACGCAGCTGTTCTATGTGTATAGAATATGGATACTTGCATTGAGCTCTAGTGCAGAGCACGAATCCAAATGCGCATGAAGAGAGTCCTGCGTGGTTCAGAAGTGATGCAGTTCATCAAGTCCCGGAGATCGACGAAGTTAGCTGAAGTGATGTCCAGAGTCTGTCTCAGATGGACTGAGCGGGGAGGGGTGCCAGGGCCGAAGATCTTTGCAAGAAGATGAAGCCCAAGAACGAAGACTAAGACTAAGGTGTTGGCGGTCATTTTTAAGTTCACCTTGGTCACGCCCAGTGAAACTAAAACAACCAATAGGTGTTAAGGAGGCAAAGTTTCTTTGTCTCACTCAACACCTTATTTGCATGTTTTATGGCCGGATGGCACATTTGCAAATATAAATCCAGATTATTGTGGAAAGACTATGATTCCTGTTATGGTTACCAAACATACACAGTCTGATGGGAAATTAGAAGACGATCTGTTAGATATTAAATATGACAGAGTTTGAAATATGTGTCTAGTTGCCTCTTCAGGTTGACTCGCTTGTTGTATTCCGCACTTGTAAGTCACTTTGGATAAAAGCGTCTGCTAAATGAATAATGTAAATGTAAATGTAAATGTAATGTAAATACTTTAAATTGTGGTTCATCCTAATGCATGAATACAAACAAAACATCAATCCAAACTTGCATACCTATCTACAGAGTTACAGTAAAGATACATAGTTTTGTAGCCAGCATACCATGGGAATGTATACAGCTATATACAGTTTAGGACTGTTTAGCTGTAAGTTAAAAAGAGTTCTTCCTTTGGATAGAAGTGTTCTTTCTTGGGCCACCTGGGGTTACTGGAACTCCAGGTGGTGCCCATGGAATTCTTTTGAAGCTTGTACAGGGTGTCATAAACTTTCCTGTTGTTATCAGAGGTTGCTGATAGCCATCTGGAGGAGAAGTTTGCCTCCAGACTCTCAACCCTCCACACTAGGTTTGTATGTCTTAAGTAAAAAGGGGTATTTTCAGATCCATACATGATCCAAATATTGGGTCATGCCAGACACTGCAGTGCAACCTTCAATAAGGCTGTTGTGGTCTGTCATAACTAGTTTAGAGCTATTGGGTTCAATAATCAAAACCTCTGTCTTATTGGAGTTAAGCAGAAGGAATTTGTTAGCCATCCATTTTCTGATATCGTTGATACAGTCTGTTAGCCTAGAAAAACAATGGGTTTCGCCAGGTTTTGAGGAAATGTAAAGCTGGGTATCGTCAGCGTAGCAATGAAAACTGATGTTGTGTTTCTTAATAATATCTACAAGCGGAAGCATATATAATAAGAAGACAATGGGACCAAGAAATGAACCCTGTGGCATGCCATATTTTACCTGCGAGTAACAAGACTTTTCCTCGTTACCATAAGCAAAGTGGTAACGGTCAGTTAAATAGGATTTAAACCAGGCTAATGCTTAACCACTAATGCCAACACAGTTTTCCAGTCTATCAAGTAGAATTTTATGATCTATTGTGTCAAAAGCTGCACTGATAATATGAGAAAAGAGGTTTTACCGCAGTCAGATGCTAAAAGGAGGTCGTCCAGACACTACTTTTTTCCAGTATTTTGTTCCCTATAAAAAGGGGAGATTTGAAATTGTTAGTCAGCTCTCCCTGGTCGAGATTTTGCTTTTTAGTGAGGGGCCTAATAACTGTCGTTTTGAAGGCTGCTAGAACAGCCTAATTCTAATAAGAAATGTATAATATTTGCACTGGTTCCGACAGTGCAGGAAAAACTTCTTTCAGTAGTTTTGTGGGAACAGGATCTAATATACAGGATGACGATTTTGATGAATTCAATATTTTTATGAGCTCGTCCAATGAAATGGCAGTAAATTGAGTCTTTGTCTGTTGACGGTTTGTCTTTTGGTAAAAAAAAAAAAGACCTTCATTGTTGTTTATTACATTAAGCATTTGAGACAGATTTGAAAGATTGCTAATAAAACTATCTTTAGTAGTAGATGTGATTGTTTTACTTGTTCTACTTGTAGACAGGGGCAGTGATCTGAAATAGCATCATTCTGGGGTAATATTTCTATGTTGTTTATATTGAGTCCAAATGACAGAATTAGGTCTAAAGTGTGATTACGTTTATTTGTGGGACTAACACCAAGCGAGTCCAGGATATCCATAAAAGCTGTACATAACGCATCATTTGGGTTATCGACGTGGATGTTAAAGTCACCAACGATTAAGGCTCTATCTATGGTGACTACCAGTTCTGACAGGAAATCTGAAAATTCTTTAACAAAGTCTATATGATGGCCTGGTGGTCTGTAAATGGTAGCCATGACAAAAGGCAAGTGTTTGTTACGACTGTCTATAAGTGACATTTAACACCATTATTATTAGTTAAAGTTTTGCTTAGATTTATGATTGACGTCAAATATTTTACTTTTACAATTTTACTACTTGCAAAGTACAGTAATCTGCTGTAAATCTCACTACCCCGGTAAGCAGGCAAGGGGCCAGAGCATGTTACATTTTCTGACAAAGTATTTGCAAGTTCACACACCTCCTGCATGTTATCTTTGGTGATCTCTGATTGGCGGAGTATCATGTCGTTTGTGCCGGCATGAATAATAATCTTAGAGAATTTATGTTTAGCATTGGCCAGCATTTTTATTTTGATCTAATGTCAGACACTCTGGCTCCTGGTATATGTCCTTTAAAACAGCCTGTTTGAAGAGCTTTTTACCACCTAATGGCCCTGGATTAGAAGGTGTGTAATAAACCTTTGTCAAGAGCGCAGTCGTTTCACCACCCCACAAATAAATAAAATAATCGATTTAAGAGATATGTCTTTTTATTTTCCAACAACAAAGATTATGATGTTATACATGATCCAGATAGGTAAGAAACTGTATACATGTACAAATATTTTTATCAGTCACTAATTGCATACATCTGTTACATATGTACACATAATGAGAACATTACCAATTTCAAACACACCATCGGTTTCACCCATTACATCAAGAACTTTTCTGACAGATACACTGACAGAATCCCCAGCATTAATACACATTTGAGTCATATTAGGCCATGCACGTGACAAAGCTCTCACACCAGCCATTTCTTAATTCTGGTAAAACGTTTGGCATCAGTTACACAAACATTTGTTGGTAAACATACATCAGCAGCATCAGAGATGATAGCATATATTACATTGGTCAGTTCACACTTAATGTGTTTTTTAACCAAACGCCTACCCAGATCAATACTCCTACATGTGTTCCCCATGTGTTCACACAAAATAGCGTCCACAGCTCCTTGAACCCTCTGCGGGTGAGGCCTTTAAACCACAGTGGCTCAAAGCTTTATCTATGACGTGTTTAAACTCTGGTTTGTACAATTTATGTTTCATAATAGCCATCAAAAGATGTTGGTTTATATAGACAGGAGTGGCGCATCTGGCTAGGATGATCCACTTCACAGCCCTGGCAAAGATCCTTTAACTTTGTATTAACAATGTGTGAAAGCAGCACACTTACGATGGCCTTTATGATTTTAAAACCATCAGTCACGATGCATCCATCAGTAACATCATCACCCCCACAGCTTACAGCCTCAGCAATGCCTTCATACCAAGTTGTTATGAAAATTAAGTTGTGATAACCCAACTCTGTGCAGAATCTGTCCAGCCATGTGTTGCATCTGACTCATAGGTGGGGTACTGTTAGGCCATGCACGTTGGGAGTGTCCTCTGATGTTGTAGGTAAGAGCTCTGGGTATGCTGGTTCCTGTGCCATGATGCTTTGAATGTATGGATTTACCGAATTGTAAACCTTTTAATGGTTGTAGTATGTGAGCGGTGTCACATTCCCCCTTTTACACGCCCCCATACTCAAAGAGCCAAAGTGGGAAGGGGGCTAGATCCTCAGGATGGTGGTAGACAGAGGTTAGAGTAAATTTTGCTCATATATATGATTGACATGTAAAACTAGGTTAAAAATCGGACACCCCCCCAAATTTTTGATTGTTTTGATTGACAGTTTGAGTTTTGATTGACAGTTTGACACACAGTCAATTCTAATTACTACTTGCATTATGTAATAACATTGAAAAGAAACCTTAATTTCTTTTTGACTAAAGAAAAAATAATGTCTTGGATGACAGGGGGATTAGTATATTATCAGGAAATGTTTTTTGGGGGGTGAACATATGCTTTAAAATTTTCACAAATATTCCCATAAAGTGCACCTCCCTTTTGCTTTTTAGAAGTGGTTCATGCTTATGACAGTAACCTTGGGGGATAGGCATGTTTTTGTAAAGCAGAGCACATTTAGCTTAGTAAGATCTAATATTCAGCAAACCAACCCTTATTAATTGTCTATCTGTGTTATGTATGTTTTTTTATGTTTAATATAAATTACGTTTCCATTGACCGGTTTAAAGACTTTGTATTTACTATTCTGGGGGACAAAACATGGTTTCACTATCATGATGTAAAGGTGACTCGATGTGCTGTGCATTATGTGTCTTCTGTGATGTACGACGGCTAGCAGATGGTTGGTTAAGCCAGTCTATCTGCTTCCTGATCTGGGCCCCACTTAGTCAAGTCAATTAGTAGAATTAATAGCAAGACTATGTGCCAGATTTCTAGATAGAAGAGTAGCGTCACTCCAGTGTGGTGGAGTCTGGTCAGGTCTACCCCTAAAAACCCCTACCCCTAAAACTTTTCCAGCTATCTATAAAAACTGTATTATTTTGCTAACACTTAGAGATACAGTAGTTTAGTGATGACAGTCTGCTATTTATTTTGTCACCACAAAAAGCAGCAAGGGAGCCAGAGCATATTACAGTGTCCAACATTGTTTCACATACCACTTTAAAATGATCTTTGGTGATCTCTGACTGATGGAGTCAAACATCATTTGTACTGACGTAAATAACAATATTATTATATTTATGTGTAGATTTAGCAAGTATGTTTAAATTTGCTTTAATATTGGGTGCTCTGGCTCCCGGGAAAACATCTGACTATGGTGGCTGGTGCTTCTATTGTCACGTTTCATACAATAGAATCTCCAATAATTAGGGTATTTTCAAAAGGTCTCAGTGGGTGCATCACTGAGTGTCCTCATGCCTGCAACTATGCAGCAGGCATGTGCAAAGGTATGGCTCAACCTATGCAGAGAACATGCTATGGGGTGTGATAACTGAACTTCATTGTGATGTCTTAACTAACTGAGCAAAGAACTGACGTGTATCTACTCGTCTGCCATCTGGCCAAAATTCTATAGTATAGAGGCGTCAAATGAATAATCTGAGACATCAGATGTCACAGTCACATGAGATGAGCTTGTGTGCAAAGAGGCGTGGCAGTGACATAGCTCAAAAAGTGACTTTTTTATTTTGAATAATGTGCATGTGGATAAGCGTGTGGATAAGCGTGTGGATAAGCATCTGGATAACGGATAAGCGTCTGTATAATTATTACCTACATTAAGTCTTAAAGGGTTACAAAGAAGCCATTAACGCCTTTGGACAGCTGTTGTATAAGGGAGGACAGAAATCTTTAAAGATCGCTAGCTGAGATTACAATTAAACAATATATTTCCTGCTTTCCTGGTCAGTTCAGCTGCATGTGCAAACGTAACTGTATATAGCTTGAGAAAGCCAACATTCTGTTGTTTGATTTAAACGTATTATTATTATGTTGGCTTAAGAAATGTTATAATGATTATGCTTTATTTTAAAATTGTATTTATTTGTAATTCTGATTATTAATGAGGTATTTATGTACCTCAGAATTACTACATTTTACCAATAAATGGCATTTTAAGATTATTGCCACTAGAGCATTGGAAACTTCAACTCTCTTAGAATTCCGGTTTGTTATTTTTTGACCTTTCTGTTTCTGGCTCCTCGACAGATTCAGGGTTTCAAGAGATCAATTCAAAACTGGAAGAAGTTGCTTCAGAGATGGTTGAATTGTGTAGAAGTGTGTTCAGAAGTTTAAAATCTGTGCACAATAAAAACTTTTTTGAACCTCCCATTTTTGTGTGTGTAGGGGGTGTCATCTACAGTATTGTTTGTATGTGTATGCAGATGCCTAACATCTGGCAGATGCAGCAGAAAGAGAAGACAGGAAAGAGGCTTCATTTGGCCCCAGGGACCATACTATATAATCCAAGAAACATATATAGGTTAAAATGTAGAATGCATTGTATACAGCATTGTAGAATGCCCTATGCAGGGCATTCTACAATGCTGTGTTTGAAAATTCTTAATTTTTATTTTGCTCATTTATAGATTGCTCAGGACTTTGGTAACTTATTACAATATGACAGCTTTGAGGATATGCATCACAACAAAAAATGTGCATATTGCAAGATGGATCAGAGATCCTTGGATATTCCAATTTAAAGTAATATCTTCTGGTGATTTCATCTACCTAACAGCTCTGTGTTTTCATGATAAGTTTTAATATTTTGTGTGTAATGTTGCAATATCATACAAGCAGGGGTACTATTAAAGTGTTTTAACATAGCTAAGATAAGGCTGTTTTGTGCTCCTAAAAATCTGCATAAATATGCAATGCCACATATTAAAAGACAGGCTAAATGCTGTCTGCTTTGACCCACCCCAGTCCCTCGTATCACATTACAGATGTTATTCACAGTAGCGTCATCTATGATTTTTAATGGGAATGAATGTGAACCTGTAAGGATAGACATACATCTCTTGGATTATTCTGCTGATAAAGAAATATCTCTTCAGTACATTTCAGTAGATAAATTCCAGACATGAGCTGTGAAAAGTATGATTAGAACTTTGTACAGCTGTTTACAGAGGATACAATTGAAAACACAATTTTTCAAACCTGTCATGGCGCTGCTCTGAATAAGATCTAAACTGTTGTGATTGCTGTGTAAATGTATTTATGCACTTCCGAGCAGCACTTACAGTCTTTGTAAAGACACCTAAATGCCATTTCAGAAGTGCTTCTGTACCACCTTTGCAGTGTAAATTTGGTATGACACTCTAACACTCTAATAAGAGCACATATCTGCCTACATTTGCAATGTTTACTTCTCATTCCATAGATACATTTGTTTCCATTTACATTTTTGTAAGAGGTGTAATCACAACCTGCTGATGTAGGCATGGTTTCTCAAACACTGGGTTTCTTTATAACTGTCTTAACTGAAAGCAACATGCACTGACCTGTTTTAAAATATATCAGTGCCATTATTTTGTCTCAGGATGCACGCCAGTAATGATTTTTTTCTAAAGCACTTATAAAGCATTTATAAAAGCTACTTAAAATATAAAAAAAGCTACTTACGAGAAGCATTTTGTCTGTGTGAGCTAGCAGTAGCTGTAGTTTACTTGGTTTGTTTACTTGGTGCTGGACTTGTAGCTATTTGCTAGAAGGAAGTTTGAACTACTCAGCACTTCCTAAGGTAAGCTCTGTTAATTTGCTGTTAGTGTGCAGCCATCTGGGTGGAGTTTCAGTTAACACCTCCAGACATTTTTGAGCCATGAACCTGTTAATTGAGTAGGTGGGCTCAGCTGTGAAGCAATCAGTGAGCCACATATTAGTCAACACTTAAACTGGAGCGGCAGCGGAAGCGGCAGCCCTCGTGTGCAGCCCTCCTCGTGTGAAGACATACAAGTGCAACACGTCTAACAGCCGTCAACTATTCTCAACCTTCTCATCTCTCCTTAATCCACCCCCACCTCCCCCCACTACATCTCTGACTGCCAATGACTTTGCCAATTTTTCACAGACAAAGCAGCTACCATCAGCAACCAATTCTCTGCCCCCCACACCCCTAACCCCCCTTTACCACTAAGCCACCCAACACTCTTCTCTTTTTCTCCTCTCTCTGAGACAGACGTCTCCAAAATTATCCCCTCCAGTTGTTCTACCACCTGCCCCCTTGACCCTATCCCCTCACACCTACTACAAGCAATCTCTCCATCACTCTTGCCTGAACTCACACACATTGTAAACATGTCAATCTCTACAGGAAATGTTCCCTCTCTGTTCAAACAGGCTCGGGTAACCCCACTGCTCAAAAAACCTACACTTGACCCCTCAGTGGTCAGCAACTATAGGCCAATTTCACTCCTACCATTTCTCTCAAAGGTTCTTGAAAAGGTTGTGTTTAATCAGCTGTCTTCATATCTCTCACAGTACAACCTAATTGACAGTCAACAGTCTGGCTTTAAGAATTCCACGGATTCCATGTCATTTGTCCTCATTCTTCTTGACCTTTCTGCTGCCTTCGACACGGTGAACCACCAGATCCTATTATCTGCACTCTCCAACCTGGGCATCTCTGGATCTGCACTCAACTGGTTCAGCTCATACCTCACTGACAGATCTTTCAGGGTTTCATGGAGAGGCGGGGAGTCAATATCACATCAGCTAAACACTGGGGTCCCACAGGGATCAGTTCTTGCTCCTCTCCTCTTCTCAATATACACAGCCTCTCTAGTCAAGTCAAGTCAAGTCAAGTTGAGCTTTATTGTCATTCCGCTAGATGTGGGGACATACAGTGGAACGAAATGTCGTGCCTCACAGGACCACGGTGCTACATAAATACAGACATACAACAATGACGTGAAACAGTATAAATCTAAACACAAATACTAACAGAATTAGATTATAAATATACTATATATAAAGTTGCCTATACATAAACTATTAAACATAAACTATACAAATGTTCCACATAAATATTGCATGAGGAAAAAGAAAGTCAAGCACTGTTCCTGGCTGGAGAACAGTACAAGATGATCTGTAGTGCATGGGCTTGTAAACATACATGAGTCTTTTGTGGGATTATGTACCCTCGGTTGTAAAAAGTGACTAGTGCACATAGAGGAGAGTGTGTAACTGCAGGTGGTCTGTGTGGCCTACTCACCTGTGTGTAGCACACTCAGAATTGCACAAGGGAGAAATAAAAAAAAATATATCTATATTTAAGAGGTATGAGGTTTTTTCAGAGGGGGGCCGTGCTTGAGTTCAGGGCTCTCACAGCCTGGGGGAAAAAGCTGTTGAGCAGTCTGGCAGTGCGGGCTCTGATGCTCCGGTACCGTTTTCCTGACGGCAGGAGCTGGAAGAGACTGTGTGAGGGATGGGTGGGGTCCTTTACGATGCTGGTGGCTTTGTTGGAGCATCGTGAAAGGAAAATGTCCAGGATGGAGGGGAGAGGGGCACCGATGATCTTTGCAGCTGTGTTCACTGTCCGCTGGAGGGTCTTGCGGTCTGCGGCGCTGCAGTTCCCATACCAGACAGTGATGCAACTGGTCAGCACACTCTCAATGGTTCCCCTGTAGAACATGGTGAGGATTGGTGGAGGGAGACTTGTTCTTTTCAGCCGGCGGAGAAAGTGTAGGCGCTGTTGTGCCTTTTTGGAGAGTGACGTGGTGTTGGTGGTCCAGGTGAGATCCTCTGTGATGTGCACCCCCAGGAATTTAGTGCTGCTGACTCTCTCCACAGTCGAGCTGTCGATGGTCAGTGGGGGGTGGTCAGTGGAGTTTCTCCTGAGGTCCATCACAACCTCCTTTGTCTTCTCCACATTGAGGGACAGGTTGTTCGCGCCACACCATGCCGCTAGCTGTGCCACTTCTTCTCTGTAGTGCATTTCATCGTTGTTGCTGATGAGACCTACCACCGTTGTGTCATCAGCGAACTTGATGATGTGGTTGGAGCTGAACTGGGCAGTGCAGTCGTGGGTCAGCAGTGTGAAGAGCAGCGGGCTGAGCACACAGCCTTGTGGGGCACCTGTGCTCAGTGTGGTAGTGCTCGAGGTGTTGTGGCCGACACGGACTGACTTTCAGTTAAAAAGTCCAGAATCCAGTTACAGAGAGAGTTGTTAAGGCCCAGCAGGTGTAATTTATTAATGAGCTGTTGTGGGATTATTGTGTTGAATGCTGAGCTGAAGTCAATGAACAGCATTCTTACATAAGTGTTCTTTTGGTCTAAGTGGGTAAGAGCCAGGTGGAGGGTGAAGGAAATTGCATCATCCGTAGAGCGTTTTGGACGGTATGCAAACTGGAGCGGGTCGAGTGTGTTGGGGAGGCTGGTTTTTATGTGATTCATGACTAATCTCTCAAAGCACTTCATCATGATTGGAGTCAGTGCTATGGGACAATAGTCATTCAGACAGGACACAGGTGATTTCTTAGGTACCGGTTTGATGGTTGTGGACTTGAGACACGTGGGGACGACTGCCTGGCTCAGTGAGATGTTGAAGATATCTGTTAGGACATCTGTCAGCTGTGCAGCACAGTCTCTCAGTACACGGCCAGGTATGTTGTCAGGACCCGTAGCCTTGCGTGGGTTAATCCTAGACAGGGTCTTCCTTACTATGGCTGGAGACAGACAGAGCGCCTGGTCGGTGGGAGGTGTGGGCAGTTTTTGTGCAGGTGTGTCATTCTGCATTTCAAACCGTGAATAAAACTGGTTAAGTGCATCTGGAAGGGATGTGTCGTCATCACAGGCCCCGTGAGTCTCTGCTGTCTGTGAAGTGGTTATTGAGTTTTTGTGCATATGACCGTTTTGCATTCTTGATGCCACAGGACAGGCTGGCTCTTGCTGTTTTTAGGGCTGCTTTATCTCCTGATCTGAATGCCTCATCTCTGGTCTTTAGCAGCCCACGAACCTTTGCCGTCATCCACGGCTTCTGGTTGGCACGTGTGGTGATGTCACTGTCACATCATCAATGCACTTCTTGATATATGCACTCACTGTTTCAGTGTACTCATGCAGGTCGGTGCTGTTGTTGTAGGTGGCTGCCTCTTTAAACATGCTCCAGTCTGTAGTCTGAAAGCAGTCCTGCAGTGCTGAGGTAGCATCATCCGGCCAGACTGTGATGAGTTTTTGAACCGGTTTGGTGATTTTTAACAGTGGATTGTATGCTGGGATTAGCATAACAGAGATGTGATCGGAGTACCCGAGGTGGGGGCGGGGTTCAGCCCTGTACGCGTCTTTCTGTGTTGTGTAAACAAAGTCCAGTGTGTTATTTCCCCTTGTAGCAAAGTTCACATGTTGGTAGAACTTTGGCAAGACTGTCTTTAAGTTTGCGTGGTTAAAATCCCCAGCTATGATGAAAAAGCCGTCTGGGTTGTTTGTTTGTTGATCGCTGATGGCGCTGTACAGCTCGCGAAGCACATCCTTAGCGTTTGCACACGGGGGGATGTAAACTGCGACAATAATAATGGCCGTGAACTCCCGCGGCAGATAGAACGGTCTGCACTTCACAAACATCACCTCCACCAGCGACGAGCAGTGTTTAGTCACTACCGCAACATTATTACATCATTCTCTGTTGACGTACACACACAAGCCACCCCCGCGAGTCTTACCAGACAGTAATGAATCCCTGTCCGCTCTGTAGCAGGTTAGTCCGTGCAGCTGAATGGCGGAGTCCGGTATGTTGTCGTTTAGCCATGTTTCAGTGAAAACAAACACACAGCAATCCCTTGACTCATGCTGTGTTGACCGACTGAGTTGAATTGAGTCCAGTTTATTTACCAATGAGCGAACGTTTGCGAGCGTTAATGATGGGATCGCTGGTCTGGTGGGGTTAGCCCTTAGCCTAGCTCGTACACCCCCACGTTTGCCACGTTTCTGTCCCCTCTCACAGCGCCGGCGCCGGCGGCTTGTGCGGGTAGCATCAGTGGATGGGGCCGTGGTCTCAGGGTTCGGCTTCAGCAGCAGGCAGAGGCCTCGTAGCTTCTCGGTGGTCGCCGGCGAAAGCTGATGTTTATACGCACTACCGATTTCCAAAAGGCTCTGCGGATCATATTTGTGTTTCCGAGCATTTATTTGTTGATTTTGCGGAGAAATTAACCTGTTGGAAGACGAAGAGACGAGACTAACAGACATAAAAACACCATCTTTTGGACCCGGAGTAGCCGCTGCGTCCAACCACGCCGCCATCTTAGCCTCTTAAAAAAAAAAACTCTAGGTACAGTTATTAAATCACATGGTTTCTCATACCACTGCTATGCTGATGATACACAGCTCTATTATTCTTTTCAGCCCGACGACCCCACCATTGCTGCCCGGATCTCTGCCTGCCTTCTAGACATCTCAGCCTGGATGAAAAAATGGCACCTCCAGCTCAACCTCAGCAAGACAGAACTTCTGATAATACCGGCCAAACCATCATTAGAACACAACTTCACAGTTGAACTTGGATCATCCACTCTCACACCCACTCAGTCCGTTAGAAACCTTGGGGTGATGTTAGATGACCAGCTGAAATTCACATGTTGTAACAATCTCTCGGTCATGCAGGTATGTGCTTTACAACATCAGGAAAATCAGACCCTTCCTGTCCGAGCACACAACACAGCTCCTAGTCTAAGCACTCGTAATATCAAGGCTGGACTACTGCAATGCCCTTCTGGCTGGCGTTCCAGCCAATGCAACCAAACCCCTGCAAATGATCCAGAAGGCTGCAGCACGTCTGGTCTTCAATCAACCAAAAACAACCCATGTCACACCCCTCCTGACCTCACTCCACTGGCTACCTGTAGCCGCCCGCATCAAATTCAAATCTCTTACGCTTGCCTTTAAGACAATAACTGGAACCTCTCCCTCCTACCTCAACTCACTCCTCCAGACATATGTCCCCTCCCGCCAGCTACGGTCAGCTAACTAACGACGGCTGACCGTTCCCCCACAACGAGGCATCAGATCAATCTGTAAAACTTTCACCTATTCCATTCCTTTGTGGTGGAATGAACTGCCAGCCTCCACCCGATCTGCTGAGACCATCACAACCTTCAAAAAACAACTCAAAACACACCTGTTTCGCAGACACCTGTCTGAACCCTAATGCTCTTCTATCTTATCCCTCTATCCTATCCTTCTATCCTTCCAAAAAAAAAAATTCTGTCTCTAGTCCATCTTTCTCTCTAGTAACAGAATACAATGTCCGCTTGTAAATGTAGCTTTGTAGACTTGGCTCGTTGGTGTACAAGACAAATGTTCAATGCTCTTGTCCTTTGTAAGTCACTTTGGATAAAAGTGTCTGCTAAATGACTAAATGTAAATGTAAAATTTCTAATTTAACTCGGGCCTAAGTCTGGGTTAATCTAAGCCCTGTCTGCAAAACCGGGCAATAGAGTCTAACAGCACACTTATGAATGTGATATTGCTGTTAACGTTTGTATTGGATGTGCCCTCACACTGCTCATACGCAAGAATGGCTGCATCAACAGGTTATGGACCCAGAATAGAAGTGGGTAACAAATAGAATAGATTGTATTTTGATGGATATGAAAAGAACTGCAAACTTTGGCGAACAATTTCTAGGCCACATGCGTTTACTAGGACTGAAAGACAGTGTTATTCATGGCTAAAGAGTTTCAGTCGCTGTTAAGCAAGAACGACATTAGGCACAAGACCTCAGCACCATATACACCCCACCAAAATGGGACTGCTGAGAGAAATTGGACAACTTTGTTTGCAATGACAAGGTGCATGCTCCTAGAGAGCAGTCTGCCCAAGATGTTATGAACCTATGCTGTAATGACTACAATAGTCGAATACACCAAACCCCATACTACACTGTAAAAAAAATTGTACTTTTCTGGCAGCTGGGGCTCCAGAACAAAAATGTAAAATACCAGAAAATAACTGTTACATAAAGTGACAGTAATTTTCCGTAGTTAAAAATACAGTTTTTTACTGTTATTTTACGTAAGGTTTTCTGTATTCCATAAGCTTTTAAATGTTTAATTAAAAAGTCTTTACTTTTACTTACATATTGATAATTTCATGCTTTTTACATATATTTCCACAATAGGATTGATCACTGCTATAATTCAAAACATCAGACTCGAGTGCAAAGTGTTTATAAGTTTTTATATTCAAAATATAATTATCTGCAACAATATACCAATATAAAAATCAATCATAACTGCAATAATATACAATATTGTTTTTTCATAGCTGCAACAATATAGCGATATAAAAAACAGTTCACAACTACAACAGTACACCCATATAAAAAATTAGACCATGACTGCAGCACTATATCCGTATAAAAATGTGTTCAGAACTGCAACAATATATCAATAATTTGTTCATAACTGTGACAATACTATGAGGGTGAGTGTTTGTTGAGGATATGTGTATGAGAGTAAGTGTATGTGAGGATGTGTTTGTGTGAGTGAGTGTATGTGAGGATGTGACAATATAATAACAAAACATTTAGTTAATTTCAGCAATACACTAAAATAAAATGATCACAAGTACAACAATATAGCAGTATAAGAAATTAAGACCTGTAACACCTGCAACAAATATTGCAATTTGTTACACAAACAAATAAGGCAGTTTAATAATAAACTGTCTTTAAAACTGGACCACTTATCAACAGATAAATTAGTTGTCAACAGATGAGTCATGAAAAACAAATAATTAAGCCACAGAAGAATTTTTTTTTAAGCAAGAGCTTTTAAAGTCTGTGAAACTGCCAAGAATTGTTCAAGGTAATGGAGAGAAATTTACCAATGTTTAGTCCATCCATTCATAGTCTGCAATATTTAACAGTCTGCACTGTTAATCAGTGAAAGAACCTTTGGACTGACTGTCATTTGCTCATTTGATGTGCAAAAAAAAAAAGAAAAAGAAGATTTTTGATTCCTTCTCTGGGTTTAAAAAAACAGACTTGAGTAAAAACAAACTTGAGTAAAAAATAATAGACTGTACCATAATGTATTAGACACAAAAGTAGCAGCATGTTGGAGATTTGAACAGGGCATGCTTATTGTGGGCATATATAACAAAGATATATGTGAGGATGTTGTGTGTGTGTGTGCATGAGAGAGAGACTTTGAGGATTGTGCGTGTGACAATGTAAGAGAGAGAGTATAAGAGAGGTATGGAACTGTGTGTATGTGAGAGTGAGTGTATGTGAGGATGTGTGTATGACAGTGAGTGACGCCATCACCGTCTGCTTAGTTCAAACTCAGGGTATACCACTGGAGGTAGGGAGGAATCTGGCCGCCCCATCAAGAGGGAGTTTGGAGTGATGGGGTCTGGGTCCGCAATGTCAGAGGAAGTATAACCCAAGGGTTTCGAGTTTAGAATTCCCTCAATCTCCACCAACACTGTTTGTAGCACTTCGAAGGTTACTGACTGAGCTCCAATGGTTGCTGTCAGTGTTTGCTTAATGGAGTGTATTTCTCGTTCCCAGCAACCTCCGAAGTGAGGAGCATTTGTGGGGTTGAAATGGAATTCAGTTTTTGTCTGGCTAGCTGTGCCTGTTCAAAGGGGGTTCCGCATTTGGCTGTGAAGCGCCGGAGGGCCATGAGAAAAGAGTCAGCATCAAGGTTATGTAGGACATTGATATACACTGCTTGAGTGGTTAAGCAGGCACTTAAAAATTATACCGCATTTCTTTTCAGTCCTTCTACCAACCTTGACAGCATAAGGGCCAAAGCCATACCTGTCCATACCTGTAGAATAAAATGCAGGCCTGAAAAAGGGTAGTCTGGCTGGAGGGAGGTCAGCCATTTTGGATATCTGGATATCTGGATACTCAATTTTTGGCACTCTACACAGCATCGTTGCCACCGCTTTACAGCTTACCTGCCACAAAGAATTCAGTACTTGCGAAGTTTAGCAAATACTCTCTCATACCCTGGGTGGTGGAGTTTGGCATCATAGCTTTGTATGATATGCTGTGTGATTGGGTGCTTTGGATCAAGCACGATGGGGTGCATAGCATCTTGCTCAATGTAAGGACTGTGACAACCTCCAACTCGAATCAGTTGGGTCTCACTGTCAAGTTCAGGCATTAATGCTTTTAAGCGACTGCTATGCATGAGAGGTTTACCAGCTCTTAACTGTTCAAGATCCAGGGGGAAAGACTCTTTCTGTGACTGTAAAAGTGTGACCTCAGCCATTCTGTAGTCATCAGCTGTCAGGCTGCCAGCAGCCACCCCATTAGAAGCTGTAGACTCTTGAAAGGTCTTATGATGATCAGTGTTAGGGAGCTGGTTAAATATGCAAGTGTGCACACACCTGTTTTGCGTAGCTCATCTCCTTCTATTTTCACTCAATGTGGTATTTGAGGCCACAAGCTTGGAGGTTCTTTCAGGAATGAAGGTCCCTGATACCAGCTCAGTTAGAGTTTGTCGTCTTGTGTTGTCATCAGCTGGATTGTTGCAAGATGCCACAAATCTCCAGATGTGCTGATCTGTGAGGTCTTGGATCTCTGCTACTGGGGTGCCAACAAAGACCTTGAATCTACAAGACTTAAGCCAAGTAAGGACTGTGGTTGAGTCAGTCCACAAGGTAATATGATGAATGGTCAAGGTTAACTCAGTTCTTACAACTTTGGCCAGTTAAGCACCAGTTAGCGCTGCACAGAGTTCTAGGCGGGGAATGTACTACTGTTTTTTTGGGTGCTACTTTTGATCTTGCCGTAAGAAACAAGACTTCCATATCTCCCTGCTGATCTTCTCTCTTTAGATAGGCCACTGAGCCATATGCTCATTCAGAAGGTTTGGATCATCACAGTCCCTCTTTTTGTCCCACAAGCATTGGACTAGGAGCTTAGCCCTGGTGGTGTATGGAATGAGGTAGCCCAGGGTATCATACTGACTAGCCAACATTCTTTAGATGTTACGCATAGTGGTCTCAGCACTCTCTGTGGGACAATATCTGTAGGAAATGGTGTCTGTTTGTTGGTTCCAAATCAGTCCCAGGGCATATTCTTGCGTGTCTGTTTTGCCGTGAGAGATCCAGAGCTCAGCACTGGCTGATTTTAACTCTGTGGGCAGGTGACTTATGGTTAACAGCTGGTTACTGGACCACTGTCTCAATTCAAAATCACCATCTGCTGATAGGGCTCGAATTTTCTTGACAAAGTTTTTGGCTTCTTCTGTCAAAGTGAAGCTTTGCAGACAGCTGTCTGGTCCAGGGAGCAACAAATCGTTCTGATTTTGGCCCTGATAATGAAAGGAGCAATTAAAAACTACTCAGCTTTTCCATTGTGGTGGACCATATGGTGTGGAATGTACCATGAGTGGGCAGAGTCCTCTTCAGCATGCTGATCCAGTTTAACAGCAGAGCCTGCTTGTTCTAGTTTCTGGATTTCGACTGTATAGGAAGTTGCTTGTTCAGGATTCTTAACCAGTCGCTTCTCAGTAGCTCTCAGTTGTGAGATCACTGCCTCTTTTGGAGCTTTCAGCTGTGGCATGTGTTTGACTCATAGTAGAGGAGTGGCATATCTCTTTAACCTGTCTACTTCAACCCTTACTGCATTGAGAAAACTTGACTGCTTCACAGTCTTCTTTGGATCTTGTGCTGGTCTTTCACTGTGCCAGGGTAGCACATCCATCTACAACAGTTTTTCAACGTGCTTAAATTGATCTGTCTCAGGAGATGAAATTGAAGTAAAGAAACTGTGTTGTTCATTGGTCTCCCACTAAGTATGTTACATCTTCGTGGGCTGTGGCAGTGGAGAATGACACCACTGCCCCACTGAGGACTTGGAGCTCTTGCCTGACTGTGCGGAGCGGTAGGTCTTCCAGTTTACCTTTGAGGCCAAGTTGCTGTGCAGCACTGTGTAGAAGGATGGTTCTTTCTGACCCATCGTCCTGGATGGCGTAGGCAGTCATGTGATGTTTCCCATTCCTCAGGATTACCTTGCTGATCTTCAGTAGGACTTTGGCAGGAGGCTTTTGAATGAGAAGGGGCAGTTGTGGCCTACTGGTAAGTGAGTCGGGCTTCTGATCAGAAGGTTGCTGATTCGATTCCAGTGCTGGCAGGTAGCAACTTAAGTGCCCTTGAGCAAGGCACCTAACCCCCAATTTACACTGCAGGTTTACGATTGTTCATTGCCAGTGATGGGTTAAATGCAGAGGTCACATTTATGGGTTACCATATCTGACAAATGTCACTTTCACAAGAATCTCATTCATTGTTCTGAGCAGGAGCAGCTTGGCACAGTCTGTGAGCTCTCAGCACTTTTTACTGTAATGTCATGAAGAACTAGCAAATGTCGGCTGTTACACTGCTTGCAACGCATTTTAAGACTGCATTCTGATGCTTGATGGGTCCTGCCACAGCACCAACACCGATTGTTCTCCTTGACCCAGCTTCTGATCTGTAGTGAGTGGCTTGAAATTTGAACAGTTATTTAAGGAGTGTTTAGTGTGATCGCAGTAGGGGCAGTAAGATTTGGGTGCAGCTTTCGTGGTAAGATCTGAGGTATGTGAGTCAAGCAGTGCTTTCTCAGTTTTAAGCAGAATGTTTGCATTCTTGTTAAAAGGCTTGTGGTCTTTTGCTCTTGGTCTTCATCGTCTGACAGGTTGGAGGGTACGTCCAATCTGACGTGCCCAGCTAGCTCATCTTCTGCATGTGTTCTTATAAGTCATCTTATAAGCCTGAATCCCGACAAGTCTCATCCAACTCGAAGGACTATGAAAAAATCAGTTAGCTATAATAGCACAGTCTCATTTGAGTAGATTGCCAGTTAGCTTTGAAACCCGCCACAGGGTGTCCGGTGGGAGACTTGACAGAAGATGTTTGATGTATGGGAGTAACCCGTTTCTGATTGGCTGCAGTGCTGGATGCTGTGTGTCAATCAATCTCGGCAAAACAGAGAGATCTAATTAGAAGGCATAATAATCTGACTAATATAATAGTCTTTTTAACAGTGATGATGAAATGAGAAAATATGCATTTTACCTGCTTTTATCGCCTCTCTCTAATAAATATAAAAAGTAAAGGAATAGAAGTAATGAAAAAAAATATTTAAGGTGAAAAAAAAATTTATAGTATTAAGAAATAATTTAAGGAAACATAATAGTATTTAAGATAAATATTAGATGAGGAGAAAGTTATAGTTTTTATATTGTTAGAAGATGTTTTTAGTAGCTAAAAACTGCATATATAGTGACTACGTAGGCACTTCTCTTTATGTAGTGAGAAGTGTAGCAGAGCGAACAGAGTTTGGGAGATTATTCCACCAGGAAGGGACATCATGAACCATGAATCAATACAAAACTATACGTTTGCATACATACATGCCAACGCACAATCACAAATGTGATTAACGTACAAATATTACGTTTGACGCTTGCAGAGGTAATGGTGTTAGATTATTTAGTTCCCCGCACTAATGAATATAGTCAACACCCCTTAAGGGTTAATGAGTTTTGACATCTCCTTTTGAATACTATATACTCTGTTGCATAAGTCTAGAATACACCCTGAAGCTGGTGTTTCTAACTATATATGGTAATAAAATATAATCCAGCTATTTGATTGTTTGAGACAGTTTTAGGTGCATCCTGTTCTGTTCTATAGTCCGCGTCCGCGTTACTTTCCAGCGGCTTGGGACAGTGAACGCACTGTGTTTGAGGGTTATCCCAACAGTCCAGTCATAGATAAGGCAAACTTTTGTTTCCTTAATCTATGTTATTGCTGTTGGACATTTATACGGGGTCTTTACTTTCGGTACTTTTGACGTACTGTTACGTAGTGTGCGCTCCGTGGTGTAAAGCGTGGGCCAACTTTCACCCTAGTACTTGCGGGGTACACAGCACCACAACCCGCTTGTGGTGTCTAAAAAAAAAAGTATTGGATTTTGGTCTTCAGTTTTGTCTTTGTTTTGGCCAGTAATTGTATTTTGTTGATTTGTTGAGTATGGTACAAGAAAATCTCATCCAATACCAGGTGAAACACCTGTAGATTTTATGTTCAGAAATAATATGGGTTATTGGACGCAACCATTTGTTGATAATTTGGCCAGATGGTCCGAAAGCGCTGGACCACAAATTGAAACATACCCTAGAAAAGGTTCTTTTAAGATGACATGGAATTAATGAAATCCATGGTCAAAGGTGGTTAGGGTGACCCTAAATGGGACTATAAATATATGACAGAATCATATGAAATCTGGAAAAAAAATTCTGAAAAACCTGAAAAATCTAATAAAAAGATGCCTGTAAAACGGCCATGTTCATATGAAACAGCTGTCAAAAAGGTAGAAAATTTACCCAAATGTAATGTACAATCCAGTACATCACTATATCCATCTCTCGCTGAATTTGCTCAAGAAGTGCGCACTTAGACCTCACCCAAATTATTTCCTGTTTTTAACGAGACCAAAGAAAATAAAATATAAAGTGTATCTCAGCCAGCTATGACATTTCTGAAAGAGGGTCCGAAAATTGTTATTAAACCAGATACAGATTAAACATCGATACAACATGCAAATATTTACCAAACCCGAATAATTTTACCAAATTTGTCAAGAAATACAAAGCAAAACAAGGGAGAGAGTGCTTCTGGTTTTGTTAACCGTTTCAAACGTGTGTGGGAGGAGGACGCTCGTATCCCAGCTCGTAAGTGCTGAAATGGCACCATTATTTATAAATACATGCTTGAATAACATGAAACCTGATCTGGCATAATTAATTTGTGTGATTACTGTAAATTTAATGCAGCAAAGTGTAGAAGACTTCTGAAAATGTATAAGAGAACAAGATGCATGGGGGGATTTCACTTCTTTCGTGCCTAAGCCAAAACAGGAATTTATGTTGGTGGAACCACAGAAGCGAATGGCTGCAATGTCATTCACTGAAGAAAATAGGAAACGGGGGAGAAGTAGGCCCTAAAAATTGTGGTGCCCCCCCCATATTGCCCCCCTACCCCATTATGCCAATCAATCCAGATAAGAAAGCTGATGGTAACACCTGGCATTTGACATCAGGCACCAATTGTGCCTGATGTGCCAACAATTTTGAATTCATTCCATACCGTACAACCACACACGTCACAGTTGTGGATTTGTGTGCAGCCTTCTTTTCCATACCTGTACATGTGGACACGCAGCCTCTGTTCGCATTAACATTTATAGGTACGCAATACACCTGGATTAGATTCAGGTTTTCATTGATAGCCCTGCTGTCTTCTGCCGTGAAATGTGTCCTGGACACAATATGCCATCCACAGTCTGTGTCCTACAGTATGCAGATGACTTACTGATTTCAGTGGAGACGGAGTCTAACTGCTTACAGGCCTTGATTGTTGTCTGTAACATTCGCAATAGCTGGATTCAAAGCCTTGACTGACAAGTTGCAATGGGTGCAACCCAAGGTCCATTACCTGGGACATATCTCTCAAGGACAAAAAGCCATTTCAACTGAACGGGTGCAGCTGATAAAGATTATGAGAACTCCAGACAATGTTACACTGCTGCAAAGTTTTCTCGGTCTGGTGAATTATTGTCGTGCATATATACCTGATTGTGCATACCATGACAAGGTATTGCACTCCATGATAAAGCATGGCATGGGTCCAAGGGACTCATTGGCCTGGACTGCTGAGGCAGAAGAACATTTTGAAGAATTAAAGACCATAATAAGTAACAAGTAATGTGCCATTACTTCCGCCCTCGCACTGGGGCTCCCAGATTATACAAAACCGTTTCATTTATACACAGGGGAGGCCATGGGTGTTGCAATGGGGGTCTTGACACAAGATCATGGCAGTAATCCCCGCCCAGTCTCATATCTGTCCAGGCAATTAGACCCAATAGTCAATGGCATGCCTGCATACAGTGGCTGCTGCGGCAGAGATGGTAAAGATGGCTGAGAAAATTGTATTGTCACATCCTTTTACACACATCAGGTAGGTGTGATATTACACAATCTGAAAACAGTCCCTGATACGCCCCTGGATGGGGGGGGGGTACATCTCTATATAGATGGGTCATGTTCAAAGCCGTCTGAAGGAGTGTTTTTGTGTCAATATGCAATTGTGACGCTGGAGGGTGGAGGCATACCGCCTGCAATATCATAATTCAGCACAAGCTGCAGAACTGATTGCATTGACAAGAGCATGTGAGCGCAGAAAAGGCAAAAGAGCCACAATATACACAGACAGTAAGTACGCTTACAGTGTAGCTCAAGATTTCACTAAAACCTGGGCAAAATGCAATTTTCAGACATCTGAGGGTGAACCAATAGCACACGCAGAGTTGGTAGGAGATTTGTTACAGACAGTAATGCTGCCATCTGAGCTGTGAATGTGAAAGGTCATGCCCAAGGCAATGAACCAGAAGCTGTAGGTAATAGATGGGCAGATGAAATTGCCAAATGGGCTGTGGAACATAGAGAGTTTTCCCCATATCAGAGAAGGTCCGATAGGGAAGCAGGAACAATGATATTTGCACACTTATCATGTGTACTAGATGTAGATCTAAAAATTTTGCAGAGCCAACCAACAGAGGAAGATCTGAAACACTGGGCAGAGAATGGGTGTCCCAGATGTAGAAGGCTTAATTAGAGACAAGGATGGCAGAATTGCACTGCCGAATCGCACAATAAAAGACAAAATAACGAAGGCTTGTGAGGAGACAGAAAAAAAGTGGCCTGACGTATTACCAGCTGTGTTGGCAGAAATGACAATGACCCCATCCTCAACGACTAAATATTCTTCATTTGAGGTATTGATGGGTAGGCCTTTCCCGACCCCTTGGGTCAAAGGCCGTGCAGGTGTTTCTTTCCTAGGTGACATGGAGGTGATCCTGGATGACCATGTGATTTCCCTAATTGACAAACTGAATTCTGTATGTGCTAATCTTTCTCTCTCTCTTCCTATTCCATCAGATAAGCCCACCCATAACTTTGTTCTAGGCCAACAGGTGCTGATTCGAAGTCTGAAGCCAGTAGCTGTTGGAGAACCAAAATATCTGGGGCTGGCTACAGTGATTGCAGTGACCAGAACTGGAGTGCTGACTGATCACCAGCCACAGTGGATCCACGCATCCAGACTGAAACACCTGCCAGACCCCGTGATACAGTTTGAGACTATAATGATGCGAATGGACACCTAATTGATCAAGGAATCCAAAACATCACCAAAGCAGTTGCTGATCTGACAAACAGAGAGAGGAATGAAAGTGATTTGGATTGGAGTATTGTTTTTTGGTTGGATTCCGGGGACAGAGGTAAAACTTCTGCCTAGCCCAGCCATAATCCCTTGGTCGAAATTATTTCATTGCATATTATTCTTTATTTTGAATTTTACTGTTTACTATTAATGACAACATTAGTGTGTGAAACTAATTGGTAAGTCATAAATGACTTAAAGTGGCCAACTGTTAGATTATTTAGTTCCCCGCACTAATGAATATAGTCAACACCCCTTAAGGGTTAATGAGTTTTGACATCTCCTTTTGAATACTATATACTCTGTTGAATAAAGAAGTCTAGAATACACCCTGAAGCTGTTGTTTCTAACTATATATGGTAATTAAATATAATCCAGCTATTTGATTGTTTGAGACAGTTTTAGGTGTATCCTGTTCTGTTCTATATAATCTACTTCTGTAGAGGAAATAAACGAGCTTGAGTCAATCACATTCTAGTGTCTCTGTCTCTTGCTCCCAGAGCTCTGCTGAAGGTACCTCCTCATGACATTCAATTGATCTAGTATTGAAGAAAACTGGTGATCCAAACACAGCAAACTAAATTATATTCTTACAAATGGCTTACCTAGAATTGTGTCATCCCTCCCAAACAGAATCGACATCTGACATTTTAACCTGTATGTACTGTTTATTATTAATAAAACATCTGTTTTTAGTTGTAAAGGTCAGCATCAATCATCAACCAATTATCAATGTTGAATCAACATTCACTACTTGGGCGGTTTATCAGAACATTTAAAGGTTCAAAATAAAATATCTATTCAAAGGTTGTAAGGTTGATTTATTAACATATACCCGCCAAGATATTTGGCCGAAATTGTTTTTCCAACGTTGAAATAAAGCTGGCGAAATCAGAGTTCTGCGCATGAGCAAAATTTTGAATCTTGTTGGCCAACAGTCAAAACTGAGGGTAAGTGAAACATCTATATTCATTGTTTTTACATAGTGCCGCATTTAATGCTTTATCACTTTAGACTTGTGATGTTATTTTGAAGCTTTTGAAATGTTCTCAATGTCTGTCCGTGAGGTAATAAGCACTCACTAAACATACAGCATTGATCAACTGTACATTATTTTATGTAATAATGTTTATTTTTTAAACTTTTAAGACAGTAAAGCGTCTGGTCATTTTAACTGGAAATGAACCTGAAATATCTTTTCTCCAAAGCTCTATCAATCGATCAATCAATTAATATTGTTGTTAAAGTCATGCTTGCATACATAATTTGGCCAATGTGACGACTGATCAATATCGATTACACCACTCACTAAAAAATTATATATATGTATATGTATAAATGCATCTGCCGAAAGGCATAAGTGTAATGTAAATGCTAAAGGGTTTTAGGTTCAAAACCTGCAAGGGGTAATTCAAAACCATTAACTCCAGGTTGGTTAGTACTGCGAGAACAAAAATGCAAGTAAGTAAACAGTGCTTGTTGCATTACAACAATGCAGGTCTAACAGCTGTATTTAAGCACTCAGCAGTTGAGTAAATTAGTCTAAACTAGTCAAAACACTGAATCACTGTATTAATAAAGTACCCAAAAGTTAGAGGTGGTAAGTGTTTTTCTATTTTTTGGTTACTGTCTGATTAACATTAACAGCATAGCAATAACATGGGTATATAATTTCCGTATATCAGACACATTGCGCATTAAATAAATGCTTCATTTTTAAGTTATGATGACAATTAATTACTACTGTTTAATAAATAAAATATGGAATATGTTCCTCAAAACCATTTAATGTACAGGTAGTACTGCTCAGTTTTAATTACTGTTTTAAATTGTGCCTACTATTGTGCTTATAACAATGTGTTATTCTTCACCCAATGTTTGACATAAGGTGTTAATTCTGTATAATTGTTTTTTTAGAAGACTTACCCACTATTGTAATGATGACTCATCTGCCCCCCCCAGATCCTGCTGAACTTCTACAGCTACACTATTATCCTAACAAACTGCATCACAGTGTGGTATGGTTACTGCACTGCCCCCAGCGGGTGGTAAAAACTGCTCAATTCATTTCTGGTGTTCAGCTCCCCTCCATCAAGAACATCCATCACAAATGATATCTATGGATGGTGAGAAGCATTATCTCATGAGAGAAAGACTTCTCTCATTCCATCTACTGACTGTTCACTCTCTCATCTCGCAGACAGTATAGAAGTCTTTGCTATCACATCAGCAGAATCAGGGTCAGTTTATTTATCCTAACTATTGATATACTGAACTCAGACACTGAACAGTATCCCCATTCTGACCACTTAATGTTAATTATATTACATATGTTACATATACAAATAATATTTAAGGTTTTATATATATAAATTGTCAGGAACGGGAGAAATAAACCCATGATGAGACAAGAGAACGAGGGGGCGGGGTCAAGACGCAAGACCGGAGAGCACATGGCAAATGAAAACAAAACAGAGGACAAGACAAGACCCAGAGCATGCGTTCAGATCCCGACTCCAAGAAACAAGAACCAAGACTAGAAGGAGTCAGGATCCAAACAGCACGCTCTGACGCTAAACACGGGGCATGTCAGGATCCTGGCAAGATAATCAAGAAACTCAGAAACAGGAAGCCAGGACCCTGACATATATATATATACAAAACTGTGAATTGTCCTAGGTGCAATGCAGCACTTTTGCATTGTGACTTTGCATTGTGATCTATCTATCTATCTATCTATCTATCTATCTATCTATCTATCTGCCCTGTGACTGTCACTATTTCTGGTGAACTGTCAGCTGTGAAAATATCATTGTTGGTCATTAGGTGCTGAGGAGGAACACTGAGGAACACAACATTTTACTATAGTTTTACTATACATTTTACTATAGTATAACATACAATATATTACACTATATATGCTGTTAAACTACCTGAACTAAGGTTGACGATACTACCACACCAACAGTGGACAATTCACCAGGAAATTACCATCTGGCTTAATAATTAAAACTTAAATAATTTCAGTTTGTAAGAAATGTTCCATGCATTTAGTCTATAATTGCTATTTGTAATGTACACTGGATACTGACTGCATTTCTTTCACCCTGTAAAGCTGAATTTAATCTAATGACTTTTATGGAGGAACTCCACAACAGAGCCACATCACTGAATGGTATATATTTTCCAATGTGTATGACTGAAAATTTTACACCATCAAAAGCTATAGTATCTAACCAAAAAGAGAATGAAGCATGTGTTGTTACTTAAAATTATGTAATGTGATACTCTTGTGGAAGTTTGTGACTAGATAGGATACTTTGTAATGGGTACGAATTGTATTTTCTGTATTTCAGTTCCCCTGTGAGTCCCAGTTGAAAACATAAGGGATGTTGCCCTTAACCTGTATCATCCCATACAGACAGTAACTTCAGTCACACCAACGCTACACCAGACAAGATTCACTGGCTGTCAACTAAAGTGTTCTCTGCAGAATAAAGTGCATTTAAATATAACTCTGACAGAAAACAGAATATTGCAAGAGCAAAAAATTTGCTTGACTTCAGAAATATGTTAAATGCAAAAGAAAACGGTTCTGTTTTTTTTCCAAAGAGAACAATTTCTTTACAGAGTGAATATGTGAGGTAGTTAAAAAAGTCATAAAATCACAAATTTAACCTTCATGTTGTTCCAACCTACATGAATACTTTTTGTGGAACAAAATGACTATGTATATTATTGACAACTTTTGTTCGCTAAAATGTTTCTTTAAAGTTGTTAGATTGAAACTAATAGTAACCTATAATTGTATTGTTTTTGTAATGACGGGTCAAACTCTCGAGGATCCATTTGCAGTGTGTTAATCATAAATCAGACAGACAGGGTTGATAACAGCAAACAGTAACAACGAAGACTAGGCAGAAGAGTAAACGTGGTACAGGCGTGGGTCGAGGCAGGCGGCAAACAGTCATAAATGTGAGACAGTCCGATAATCAGGGCAGGCAGTAAACAATCCAAAACCAGGTAACAATCTGATAAACAGGGCAGGCAGCAAACAATCCAAAAACCAAATAACAATCCAACTCAGTAACGAGTAATCCAGGTAATGGATTAATAAACGCTCAGGTAATAAACACTCAGTAATGCCGCCGGGGCAAAACAAGACTTTGCAAAGAGCACATGTGAGTCTGGGGTTTAAATAGTCATCAAACAGGAAACAGGAAGTGATCAAACCCAGGTATGGGCATATTGGGAGATGTAGTCCAAAATGGCGCAAGTATTCAGGAGAAGGTTCCCGCTGGTGGTGATGAGGAGGTAGAGCAGGGACCTCCTCTGTAACAGAGATCCATTCTCCTCCCCTCCCACATCCACCAGAACCGGTTCTGTAGTAGGTGTATTGTGGCAGTTATTCCAGGGTGAGCTAGGGGATGCATGAACTTGTGTGATCAAGCGATTACAAAGAGCTTCTGGAACATAGGTCAGGTCACTGGGGCAATCGTTTGGTTGAGGAGTTTCGGCATTGATTTGATTGATCACGGTGATGATATCCCATTGGACTGGAGCAAGGAGGAGATTTTTCGGGGAGTATGTTCTCTGAACTGGTGGGAGTAGAGATCTCATCAGTCTGACGGGACAGAGCGTCTGCCTTAGTATTCTTGGATCCTTGGACATTGAGAGAGAATAGCCCCTACTCCAGTGTTCGAAGCGTCTACTTCCACTATAAATGATTGATCAGGATCAGGATGTCTGTTTCCCCACATTGGACTAAGAA
Source organism: Chromobotia macracanthus (assembly GCA_036877525.1). Taxonomy (NCBI): domain Eukaryota; kingdom Metazoa; phylum Chordata; class Actinopteri; order Cypriniformes; family Botiidae; genus Chromobotia; species Chromobotia macracanthus. Next base: position 786,732 of record JAZGTH010000032.1, on the reverse strand, counting down.
AGGTACTAAGCCCTCATATTAGGGTAGCATCCACATTGCTATGACCTGTTGCGCAAGCTAGCAGCACTGGTGTAGCACAAACTTAATGAATCTCAATCTTAAGCAAATGTCCTCAGCTGACACTCTTTTGGCCCATGCCCAAGAGGGGCCCTCATAATGTGCATGCAAATGCTCTTGAAGGTAACAGAGAACACTCTGCACAGAGCTGTTCCTTTGGGGATGGTAATCATCTCCCATTTCAGGAAGTAACAGAAGGTCCCCATTTCAGTGCACAGTGATGACTTGTAAAAGTCTGCTTGTAGCAGTCTTAGTAAGCCCTGTCAGGTGCCACACTTTAGTCTGATGGGGGAAATGTATATTTTCATCCTGTTGTCCACTTGTGGGATAGGGCAACGATCCCCAGGGTAGCTGTCATCAGTAAATACCACTCTGTGTCCTTAACTCTGGAGAGGCAAACAGGTCTGACTCAGCTTCCCTTTATATCTCCAAACTCACCTGCACTATGCAAGGGTGTAGCCTCTGCTTACCAGTTCTGATCCCCTGATAGGAGAGGAGATCCGCTCCATGGCCCAGGAAACCAGGATGTGCACTGCACACAGTGTTGATCACTCCAGAAGAGTAAGTGCTGTGCCTAGGTGTATTTCTCCATGGCAATCTGAACAATCTGACATCTGAACTTCTGCCCTTAAGTTTCCTGAGCTAAATAGACTCAATACATGTTTCGGTATTTATCTGTATACACAACCAGCAAATGATTTTGAAAATTTAAGCACATTACTCTTCAGATCAGGTATCATGTTTTTGTCATAGATGTGGAGCTGAATTATGATGAACAGGGTAAAAAATTGTAGGTGTTGAAGAATTATTCAGTTATTTTTAAAAGATTGCGCTGACATCTTTCAGATCTTTCTTGCGGTGTTTTCATTCAGGATGGAGACTGTCTATGGTCAGAAGCCAAGATAATTTCACATAAATGATCCCCTCCCTCTGCTACATATGTAGATGCATATGTAGAAACAATTTTGCATTTAATACTGTTAATATTATGAACATAGTTGTGTGCTATATTCTAAATTGGAACAGATTAAAACACACTATACAAGTATCAATGATTCAAAAGTTTAGACATATTGAATTTGTTTCTTACTGTCATGGGAGGTTGTAGCAATAAGCTCACAAAAACAAAGAATAAAAAGAAATTAACTTTAATCAATAAAACCCATGGGAAATGGAAACATACTGTATATATGCTGTATATTTTATAAGACGGTACACTGTAAATTACTTTAAAACATTATAAAATCAAGTTGTTGTTGCCTGTTATACTAAGATAAACTTATCCTATCCCAGCATCCTGGGCCATAGGCTGGGTACATCCTGAATAGAGTACACCCGATTTACCTAACCTGCATGTCTTTGGACTGTGAGGGAAACCAGAGACAGCTAAATTACTTTTTAATGTCATTGGACGAATTAACAAACAAACAAAAAATTTAATTGTACATTTTATATTTATTAATTTTAGCACAGTGTTTCTCTACTGACTTTGCTCTATGGACAGATATTCTTTTGGACACGTTGACAACTCACAGTACCAAAACATATTTATTGTATAAAGGTAAACAACATTGTTGTTCACATAACACTGCTACTCTGCATAGCCTTCTAACCATAACTCTCTACTGGTCTGATCATCCCAAATTGTATTAAGCTCTGTCCCTTTTCCACTAACCCTAACTGGATTACTGCATTTGGATCTTCAACCTTTGTGTATCTGAGCAGTTACGCAACACCTTGAAATCAAACAATGAAAGGATCCTATTAGAACAAACAAGTGACCAATTTTTTCTGAACCTTTTTTTTAAACAACATTGTTACGGACTGCAGCTTTAACATGCCAGAGGAGAACCTGTTCCTTGCCTTGTTGACTTGCTAACTGGGAGACTGCTGACATTAGCTTAGAACATTAACTTAGGATAATGTCTTGTACATTTTGTTACTTATTGTTTTAATAATTTTATTATTTTTTAATATTTTTTTTTCTTTTTTCATTCATTTTTATTTATCATGTTATTTCACTGTTAACTTTTTTCATTGATACCTTTTGATGTTTTTCATTTGTACAGCTGCTTTGTACCAATGTGCCATTGTGCCAAAAGCACTATATAGATAAACTTGAATTGAATTGTTCATGACTGCTTTAGAAATTGCTTCACAGTTTACACTGCTTAGTGAGCATGGAATTAATTAATCGAAACCCTCTTGCATTTGTAAAGCAGACACTGGACAAGCTGTTGGCTTTTAATTTCTTATTTACAGATATTTACTTCTTACTATTACAGATATTTATATGTTAGTTTCTGTAATTTAAAGTTTTAAAATGTCAATTTCATTGTTTAATGGAAAAAGGGGAAGTTACAGGAAAGGGGAAAAATACAGTCAATTACATGTAAGTTTACATTTGCTAAATGTTTTTTTTAAAATGTGAATAACCTGCCAGTGCATGTTGTTCCAAACAGCAACAAAAAATGTTGCCAAAACAAAATCTGAAAAAAATTCTACATATAAAAATACTTAGGGAAGCAGGCTGAGGAGGTGATGAGAAGACACAGGATAGCAAATCTATTAAAATTGTCACTGATTAAACACACTGCTTATCACTTAATATCACTGCTTATCACAAAATAATCATATTGCTGGGTGTTTTTAAAAGTTTTGTTTTGGTTTAAAAATTAACATTATCTTTACATGTATGATTGTCAGTCAGCTTTTGGATTAGCAGAACTTGTACGCAGCCACTACAAAACTGTTCACGAGGTTATAGCTTTGATTTTGGTTATCAGTTGTTGAAATAAATGTCTATATATAAAAACGTGTTGATGTGTGTCTGCTGAATGTGACCTACAATCTCTGATTCCTCTCCTTGGCCATGAGAATGTGAATATTTACAATGACAGCAATAAAACAACAGTTACATTGAAATGTTTCCGACAATGAAATGGATCGATTTCTGTCAGCTTGTTGAACACATATTTTTATTTGGATATTTATATTTTTTTGCTAATATGTGAGACGCTGAGAAAGTATACTTTCTTAACACGCCCATCTCTCAAGCTGGCCTGTTTGGCGACACTGTTGAGAACTTTGCCCACTAGTTCTCTAATTCCCATGCCTTAAGGGAATGTGGTGAGGTAGCTAAGATGGCTACTGCGCTACTTATCATATTACAGATTGATTTGTCACGACAGTTCCAAGGGATGTGTATTTTCACATTGAATTTTGCCCAAATGCAGGAAGTTCCTCAGGTTTCGGGACCGAAGCATACCAGTATCGGGTTCTTCCTTTCATAGTATTCTGTAATATGCTGGTCTCCTATATCAATCACTAGGGCCGGCTGTGTTTGTGCTTCCTTTTCAGGCAGATTCACCACCTGGAAGCTTCTGGTCAGAAGGGACCTTCGGTCTCACAGGTAGCGATCATTCACCCCTTTCTGGAGAGCTTGAATTTTTGGGTCTGGTCCCTAAGGGGTCCCAGATAATTATGAGTTTAGAAGCTCTCTCTATAAGGAAATTCTATACTCTTAAATGGCAGCTTTTCATGTTCTGCACAATAGTATGTTCCTGCATCAGAGAACTGCACATTAATTATAGTGATGTTTAATAACCATGCCCATCTTCTACCATTCTCTTGACCATACAATTTTCGCTGTACTTGTCGCACTATTCCTGCCATGAATCTCAGGTATGTACCTTGTGCTTCCGTGCCATAATATGCCTTTACATCTGCCCAACTACAATGCTCCATGCAGAAAAACAGACTACGGCCATACAGATCTCTTATTTCTTCTCTATTATCCGCAATCCCTACCCTTATGGATATAGGATCACATAGGATCACATTTAGTGAAATTCTCAGTGGGTTAGTGTCTTAACCACGGTCCTAGCATCCTCTTTTGTGCATGGGAACGCTTCTGGCCACTTTGAAAATCTATCTACGATTATTAGAAGATATTATAGTTTAGATATAAGTTTCCTACTGGTGGCATATGCCTGAAATCAATCTGCACATTCTGAAATAATTCAGCGGCCTTAGCAGAATTATAGCCTAAAGCAAAAGCTTCTATTACTTCTCCCATGTCTGACACCACAGCATAACCACAAAGGTAGATGCCATCAAAAGGTTGAGCATGAACCATCAACATACAGTACTGTGCAAAAGTCTTAGGCACATTGGTGTTTTTTACACCCAAAAATGGTTTTAAGCAAGTTATTTATATCTTTTGTTGTAGTGTCAGTAGGAATTATAAGATTACATTTCCAAACATTCTTTTGCCATTAATTGTAATAATCCAGTGAGATTTTTGTATGCACAAGGAGACTGACAACAGTGCTCCACAGAGAGATCTGATCTCACAACCATCGAGTCTGTCTGTGATTACATTATGAACCAACAGAAAAAGCTGCTGTGTTTGGTCCGGACACCACCAAAGACTATCAAGCAGCTGATAGCATTCTCAAATATAAGGTGAGAACAAATGGTTAAATTGGCCTAGTATTTTAAGATTGCTGAGAAGCTTGCTGGTTTCTTGGGTTATCCAGGTGGGATAGAAATATGACGTGGCGCCCAACGTGGGGCTCGTCAAAGTATCTTCATATACGATGAGTGAAATTTAAGGATAATAGTAAGAGCGAGAAGAGCAGTAAGTCCTCACATAACACAGCCAGAGAGTCAGTTCAGGGGAATTGTGTGTAAGCGCAGGATCGAGATAGATCTGTAAAAAGAGAACAAGAAAGCTCAAAGAAAGCTCAAAGACACCCCCGAGTGAGAGTGAGATTCTCAGGAAAGGAAGCCAGTTTCAAGAGAAGTTGACAGGCCAATATGATGGGCCCAATGGTTACCATTGGTCTAGTACCCGAAGATACAGGAGGAAAACTAGAATGGTTTAGTTTCAGTCATATACCCTGGGAAGAGATCAAAATAACCTGATAAGGGAAGGGGCAGAGTTTCATTTACTCCAGTAAAGGAGGCAAAGATGGATCCCCTAAGGTGAAGGTTTTCGATGAAGCGGGGGAAGGCATACCAACCAAGACAACCAAGAAACAAGGATGACCTAAAACAGCATAAATCTAAACACAAAACTAACCTACTGAGATTATAAATATACTATATATAAGGTAGCCTATACAAAAACTAGAAAATACACAAATAGATGAACTAGAAACTATACAAATGTTTCACATAAATACTGTGACTGGCTGGGGAACAGTGCAAGATGATTTGTAGTGCATGAGCTTGTAAACATACATCTGTTATTGAGTTATTTGTGGGATTATGTACTCATGTAAAAAAGTGTCTAGTGCACAGAGGAAAGTGTGTTATTACAGGTGGTTTATGTAGCCCACTCACCTGTGATTATTTTACACAATAAAAAATAAAAAATCCAAGAGGTATGGGGTTTTTCAGATGGGGGCGGGGCTTGAGTTCAGGTCTGTCACAACCTGGGGAAAAAAGCTGTTGAGCAATCTGGCGGAGCAGGGTCTGATGCTCTGATACAATTTTCCTGATGGCAGTAGCTGGAAGAGACTGTGTGAGGGATGGGTGGGGTTCTTCACGATGTTGGTGGCTTTGCTGGAGCAAAGGATACCTTTTCTCGTGTAAGGAAAATGTTCAGGATGGAGCGAAGAGGGGCACTGATGATCTTTTTTCAGTAAAAAAGCAGATGTGTTGGTAAATCCTGCTAATAGATATCTCAAGCATGAAGTTTAAATAGCCTCCAGATTGGGAAAGCAGGCAAGAAAAAGGTTTCAAGAAGAATCAGATAGATTAATGAAACAAATAAAGAGCCCCCTAAGAGAGGGAGAGATATTCCTAAAGGACTAAATATGTATTAATAGATGAGATATGTGCAACAGCTAGAGAGAATAAATACAGCATGGTAGCCATGCACGTAATGTCAGGGGGAACTTGGGGTTTGACGATTCTGAGATATGGGCATCTCTTATAACAGCACTATTAAAGAAAACTGACCGAACCAGCTGGCCTAAAGAGTAGATGATCTGTCATCCTGATGCTGATGTGTTAAGAAACTTAACGCAAAGGGTGAACCGAGAAAAAGGCAGAGTGAAAACCTCTCAAGGTAGAAAGGATCAGATAGAAAATCCCTTCTCTAAACTGAAGCATGGTAAAACTTATGAGACGTTTAGACTAGGAAAAGGATCATGTAGACCCAAACATGCAAAGAGTAGAAAAAAGGGAACTCTCAGATAGAAAGAACATGTGGGACGAAGAATATGCACCTGGGATAACATGTGGTCAGGTTTGGTGTTTACTTAATGGAGGAGATGCTGAAGAAATTTTAGCACGACACCACGTTAATTAAGAGGGCAAAGCAAGCAATTTTGTCACAGAAAGATCTGTCAAACAAAGCAGCCCTAGAAAGAATAATAAAAGGTGCAGTAGGGGAGGATGTGTATGATGAATATTATTCTGATGCAGGAACAGAGAGTGATAGTTTGACTAGTGATTCAGAAAGTGAAACACATTCAGATTATGAAAGACAACCCGACATACAAGTTACAGTTTAAGGACAGAACCCCAGAACCGAGTTATCAAAATGACTCAGACGTAGATCAACCAGATGAAATGAATGTGTTAAACCAACATTTGGAGGCATTACATCTAGGAACGCCTGGTCAGAAACCGAAAGCTCCTGGTAGTTGGGGACAGCCCTCAGGCAAGCTGAAAATGTTTCAGTAAGACCTAAAGCAACCTTATAGCAGTTTATGCAGACGGATCAAGAGATGACGATGCTTAAACAAGCCAAACTAAAGAATACTACAGTGAAAGGAAAAGTTAGAGAATTAGTTCACTATAGGGAACAGATGGGAGTGTCAGAAGAGGGAATAGACTCACATATTCTAGCTGAGTTCAGTATAACTGGTAGGAGGAAGTTAGCAAAAACCCTAGAAGGGTTAGTGCCCACCAACTTAGAGGAAATAGAGCAAAAACAGTTTGAAGAGAACTGGGTCAAGATAGGGGCCCTGGCAACATGTCAGGAGAAAGCAGAGAAAGGTGTAGAAGGGCTTTTAAAACATATCTTTCAGGCGATACAAGGAAGTGCTATAAGCAGAGCAAAAGAGTTCCTCCTATATGGCCCAGAAACACAGAAGAGTTAAACAAACCCGAAGAGTTAAACAAAGCCTTAATCAGGTATGATAGGAAAACTGAAATAATACAGACAAATAGAGAAAAACCACTTAATAAACAGCAGCCACATAGAAACCAGCCTAGAAGATCAGGTCGTGAAAGGAAACCTTACAACCGCTTCAATACAGGAAGCAGGGCCTCATCATGCCCCGAGCACAGGGCAGATACAAGGAAGCCAGGAGAGAATAGAGATGGAAGAAATGGTTACAAAAACCAAGACTGTAGGAATAACACATACTGGGAGCAATTAAGACCCAAAACAAGAAGGAATGAAACCAGCAGGAAGAAAGGAGGCTATATAAACCCAGAAAGATGGAGTTAACTGAGTTCAGAAGAAAAAGCTAAAATCATGGCATAAATAGAAAAGGGCAAACCACAAATTAAAGTAGGCATGGTCAGGGATGAGTCGGCCAGTGCCAGAGTAAAAAAAGAAAAAGGAAAACCTAAGAGGGGCAGAAATAGAAAGGAGGCAGAAATTTTAGGAGAACAGGATGAGGGATTTCACAGGATTTCACCCCTGAAACAGACTCTGTTGAAGACAGAAGAGAGAGAAAGAAATTAAGACTTAACTGCTCTTACTTGCTCAACTTAGAACTTATGATGAGACTACGTTTTGAGTCGACACAGGAGATGATTTTTCAGTGATTAAACGTTAGAGAAACATGGCGAGTTATTATATGCAGTGACCGTAGAGGATTTTGAGGGTAACTCAACAAGTAAAAATGTATGGGAAAAGGAAGAAATAGAAAAAATTCTAGGGAATGAAAATGTACTTTGCCCAGATTTGATAAAGATAGGAAAACCAGGAGTAAAGAAAAGAGAAAATAAAGAGATTGAAAGAATAGTGAGAGAGTCTGAGTTCACCGAAAAAGGGGAGCTGGAAACACTTTTGAGAAAATACATGGGTAGTTACTCAAGAAATTAAAATGATTGTGGAAAAGTCCAGTTCAAATATGAGCACGTAAACTAGGCAGGAGTCCCACCTTCTCAGAGACAGTATAAGATTAACAGCGAAGCTGAGAAAGAAATAAGTGAGACAATTAAAGAATTAGCAGATCAGCGAATCATAAGGAAACTAGAGAAAAATAAGACTGCTATAATAAATTCTCAGATCTAGGCAGTAGCCAAACCAGATGGGGACTGGAGGTTAGTAATTAATTACAAAGCATTGAACAAAGTTACGGTACCTGATACAAGATATTTGATTAACTGCAGGGAAGCAAGTGGAGATATTGGTATAGAAAATAATTGGTTACATATAATGGGAACCAGTATGTTTACAATGTTCTGCCACAAGGATACAAGAATTCAGGGAATGTCTTTCAAAGCATGATGATTGAAATTTTGCCAGGGATACCAGTGACAGTTTATATTGATGATGTCCTAACCTAAGGCAACACCAAGGAAGTAAAGTGGCATTGGACAGAACAGATGGATGCAGCCAGACTGAAATGAATAAGAGTGGCTCTGGTGTGTGTTAGAAGAAGAAGGGTGAGTTACTCTTACACTGTCAAACCAAGACAGCAAGGGGCCCATTTCCTTTATATCTCACATGCAGGAACCTGCTATGTGTAAGTATACAGAAAATGGCCCAGAGAGAATTTTGGCATCAGTGACAAAGCGACTATTGCAGCTTAAGGCAATAAACAAAGAGCAGCCCATAATCATTTATTCAATGGCAGGAGAACTTGCAAGGTTAAAAAGAAATCTAGTTATGAATGAGGCTAGGATTCATTTACACAGATGGGACCAATGAAATTCAATTTTAGGAGACAATCAGCTAAATTGAGAAGGTTGGATTTTGGGAAATAGATAGCAGTAAAAAAGAAACAGAGGTATATTTAATTAGGTTGGAGTTTAACAAAACCTTAACTACAGAAAATGAGATCAAAAATTACTATGAAATTAAAATTAAAGAGATGGATGAATGTTGTGTGATAATCATACAAAGAAGAAAATGATATGGCTTATGTCCACAGCACGGGAAGAAAAAGTAGCTGAATGTTTGCAAGAATGGATTAAATGGGAAGGAAAAATGGAAAGTATTAGAGCCAATGGCGCACATAACGTAAGTGGGAAATTAGTAGAAGATTTCTATAAGGAAAATAGAATAATATTAATAAAGACCATAAAGACCGTACAGACCAGAAACTAATGGCATAGCCGAAAGGGCAATTAGAGAAGTTAATGGCTGAGTAAAAATGACGGGCAAGAAGGTCATCTTTATCTTTGTGTGATAAAAGTAGGAGCAGAGTGGGCAGTGGACAGGCAACGTCAGATGGAAATAGAAGTTGTTTTCCTTTGTGCGAGTTGTAGGGCCTGCTCAACCTCTGGAAATTGGGGTGAGAAGTGTAATTGTACCTGGGATGTTATTAAGCTGTGGCAGTGTGTGTTATCTGGGGCAAAAAACAAGATGTTGTTAGGGCCAGTATGGGAGAGCATGAAAGTCGTGAAACCCATAGGACTATTCCAAGGGGGAATAGTGACCAGGTTTACTCAGCATCCTTACATAGGGATGAGAGAGCATGAGAAAAAGGCATTCTTGGACACAAGAGCTTCTATTTTCTCGAGTGATTAAAAGGAAGTCAGAGACAGAGTTCTTCGAGAGAGGGAAGAGCTGGTTAAAGACATAGAGAGGAAAGATCAGAACAGCGATCTGACCTTAACTGAAAGTGTATGAGATGGAATCTCACTTTGTGGAATGAACCTATCCTGGCCTGGGTCTAAAGGGAACATAGCATGGGTGTATGTCAAGCGAGGCCAGCAGTGGCAGGTAAGAAGCTGGGGCTCTCTAGCTATAGAGTTAGCCCAAGAAGGAGAGTGGTTGGATATTCCAACCTATGAAAAAATTATAGAGGCAACCAGCCGAGGTCAAATGTGACTAAAGAAAAGAGGAAGTCTGCAAGAAAAGGGAAATTCATAGAGCTCTTGGTGTCACAGGCAATGCCGGTGACATAAAGTTTGGTGGCCTGCAGACAAAAAATACATAACAGGGGTGCCCTATAATGACAAACAAATAACTGAAGAACCAAGAGATCAGTTTGAAGTAGTAATGCATATAAAATTGAATGACTACAACTGGATTGGGGGTGTTGAAGTAGAAATATATGAGAAAGAACCAGAAGTAAAAATGTTTAAACAAGGCTAAGACTAACCTCTAAGTACAGGAAGATGAAGAGATCCCAATCCATGGAGAGCCTGTAAGTATCAGAAGATTGAAAAAACAGAAATGATGCTGTAAATGGATGACTATAACTATATTGTGCTTATTAGGGTTAGGGATATATTTTTTTAACTGTAATAAAAGTGAGTTACCAATTGGAATGGGAAATAATGACAGGAGGAATAATTTTAGTAAAAGTGCAGATAGAGATGGAAAACATATTAGGCTATAATGTAATGATTTGGGCAACTAGAGAACAAAACAAAACAGGAATAGAGGATAATACAATAGAGGATAATACAATAGGCTTCTGGGCATGGATATAGAGTATCAATACAGATATCCAGAATCATACTGTAACATACTATACGACCAAGAAGCCTGAGATTAAGCTTAAGAAGACGGTTGAAATGAGGCACTGGTATAGGGATGAAATTGAAGTATATGAAGACAATTGTTATATTGAAGAACACAATGGGAATGAAACAATTAAATATTTCATAGGGCTTATTTATAGAACTAGTTTAGATGAAGAACTAGGAGGATGCTGGATATTTAGATCGAGAAAAGATTTTGTCTCATTAGAAATAGAACAGTGTAATTATGATACAAGAATTGTAAGATATAAGAGAAACAAGCAAAACAAGAAACAAAAGGTAGGAGCCACCCTGCATCTGTTTCTGTTCACTTTTCTTCTGTGTTGAGCTCTCTGTCTAAATAAAGACTGTTAATTACGTTTGGATCTCTGTTGTGTTCCTGGCAATAAGCATACAAAGGGGCTGGTCAATGTGAAGAAAAGCCAGTCCTACCTTGGAGTGAAAACACACTGGGGTGAAAAAGAATCGCATACAACTAGAGAAACTATTCAAGAATCATTCCTGGATAAGACCAACAGAGATCCAAATTGATAAGAAGTAGTATGGCATCCAACAGGGAAATCAATGGAACTAACAATGGAACTGCTGAAAGGGCTGCTGAAGTTATTTTTAGTACTGTTATATATTTAGTGACAGCTGATGTGCTCTGGTGTAGTAATATACACAAAATTAAAATACATACATACACAAAATAAAAATACCTGAAAATTACACAATGGAAGAGAATGAAAGAGAATTGGAGACAAAGGAATAACAAAATAGTAGGGTTTTTAGGACTCTAATTATATAATTTTACTAGAAGCAATAATAACAATTTACAAACCCTAAGTTAAATGTCAGCAGTCTCCCAGTAAGCAGGCCAATGGGGCGACAGTGGCAAGGAACCATGTTTGACGCTATGGGGAACACCTTCAGTGTGACAGGTGTCTGAATCTCATGTCTAATCAAGCTAATGAAATTGGTCCACGGCAGTGCCTAATGCACATCAGGTATGCTCGCGAGTATAATAGGGCACCTGTAGAGCATGTCATCAACTTCTTTGTCTGAAGGAGACGTAGACAAGTGCAACGAGACGCTGTGTTTCGTTCCCTTCTCAGGGAACCGAGGTTACATACGTAACCGAGAGACATTCCCTTTCAAGGGAACTCGACACTGTGTCAGGTTTGACGCTATGGGGAATGCCATACCAGCTATGGCATGCTGAGGGGAGTGACTGCCATATGGTTGAAACACAATCACCATAGGCATTACTTAAACTAAAAAGGGCTTGGTAAATAACGACTCTCAAGCCTGACACTTCCTTTGAGAGGGTCGGCTTAGTACAACCAACAGCTTGCCAGCCCTTCACCAAGGGAGCGGGGTACCCTCTGTAGCGAGGGTACCGACACTCAACCCAGAGGACTGATATCCTGGGAAGCTGGTGGATAATGGCTTCAACGCTCCAGCAGCGTCCTTGACCAAGCTCTTGCCACAGGAGTGGTACCCTCTATATGTTGAGGGCCTCTATATGTCTGTATAACACTTAAACCCCAAGGACTGATGCTCGAGGGAAGCTGGTAGATGATGGGCTTCTGCCGCCCACACATCATCCTATTGACCAAGCTCTAAAGGGTTAGAGCTCTAGGGGGAGCGGAGTTCTACTCTACCTGGAGGGCAGAGGACCTGCTGTAGCACAGATCGGGGTACTAGTCTGCATGCAACCCAGAGGAGTCAAGTTCAGAAGTGAGCTCGTGAACGATGGCCACCACCACCCAGAACTAACCTCCTCTCTTACCTTCCTGAGGATCCTAAGGGGAGCAGAGGACACTTCACAGTGAAGGTGCTACTCTATACAACCTCAGAGAACCAGCGCCCCAAGGGGAGCTAGTAATAGCTAGCTGCCATCCTTCGAAACCACTATCCTCTTCAGCGAGTTCTGCGGGGAGTGGAGGACCCTCTACATTCACTCTAAGGCCAGAGCCAGCGGCAAATTAGCCCCAGCTGCCCGCAGCTACTGGCCCACAATAGAGCTCTGGGGGTGCGGGAGAGATCTCCTAATGTGATGACCCGCTCTATGCTCGACCTACATCTCAGGAAGACGAAGCTCTCGTGGGGGTGAAGGACCCCCTATAGTGGGGGTACAACTCCAACACTACCCAGAAGACAGTGGTTTGACAGGAGCCAGCTGATCGATAGCTGCCACCATCTAACACACCATTTCCTTTGCCAGCCAGAAGGTGGAAAGGCTGAGGACCCTGTATCACCCCTCTTTACCACAAAGGGAGGGTGCCACTCTGCCAATACATGGGAGCCAGACTTACAAAACTGCTGGGCTCAGTCTAAAACAAACCCCATATAGATCGCCATGAGGGCAGGACCAGGTCCCCCGAGTGCCCAGCAATAACTGGCTGATACAGCAGCAGGGGACTCCACCCTTGAGGCACTCTTCCAGCCAAGAGAGCTTCCAGACTCGCCATCCAAGGGGAGCCACACAAAAACCGGCTCCAGACACTTGGAACTGCGGTATAACTCTAAACTCTGAATATACAATGAGGAGGGCTGAATCATACTGGCAGCAGGCACTTCTTCAAGGGGAGTAAAGGAATTACAAATGGTTCCTCCAGTGGTACAACAGGGATGGTTGTAAACCCACACCAAACCAACCCGTTGAGGGGAGTTGAACCAAACACATGAAACCCCAACATGGCAGCCCAACTCACATTATCCATGTGATTGTAACACTGAGCTAGATAAGCCCTAGCTGGACTGTCAGAATCGGCAGGAAGTCCGCCATAGTCCTAACCGGTCTCACCCATGATGGTCCATTATGGGTGCTTGTGTTATTGGAGGACGGGAAGATATGGGGAGAGTTTGGTGTGAAAACAGGGCTACTGCTTCATGCCCGCCCGAGCCTCAGTCCAGACAGCCTTCACCCCCTGCCTCCTCTGCCCTGAGAGGGAGGAGGCGTGCAAGCAGCCATGCTCTGCTTTTGGCCCCGCCTACAAAACTGGGAAGTGTCCCCAGTTCTGGTTTACCTAATTTATGCAGCCTAACAATCCCTTAAGGGATTTGAAATAATAAGCTTCAGGCATGCCCAGGTCTGAACATGTGTAAAATCAAGTTCCAAGAAGTTTAGGGAGTGTGTGCCACCCTGCGTGATACGTGTGTATTTTGTTTAAGAGTGGAGCATGCTAGATCAGCTCTCTTGAGAGCTGGCTGCCCTCAGTGCAAGTTGTTTCCACTGAGAGTTCTAAGGGAGCCGGGCAGCAGACACAGGCCTCGCAGCCCAAGAGGAAGTTCAATCTGAGGACTGTTGTTTCCTCAAGAACACCTGACAATACTGACAGCACAATACCGGGGGCCAGCCCAACAAGGGAGGGTTTGTGTGTATGTCAACATTTTATGCCAGATCCCCCTTATATCCCCCAGAGTAGGTATTTCAGGGGCAGAAGCACCCAGCAGTTCATCCGTCCCATGTTATTTTTTTCTCATCCAACCATCTCCTGCCAGTTCTCTGATTCAGGATACCAGACAGCTAGACTGGATGATACCTATCTTGGATTTTCTGCCAACATGGAAACTTCTGCCCAGTCTGTCCCCATGCTGTTGAATACGAAGAGAGAGGGTACAGAATTCAGTTTGCCTCTCGTCCTCCATGTTTTAACGGCATTCTGCCGTTAAAGGACACATATTTTCACAACAATATATTGCCAGAACACAGGAAGTTTCTCAAGTTTGCTTTCGGGGTGAAGCTTACCAATATCGAGCGCTTTCTTATGGCCTAACCCTATCGCTACACACCCTCACAAAGTGTGTAGATGCAGCTCCAGCTCTTTTGAGATTCCAGGGCATCCACATTCTAAATTACACAGATGACTGGCTAGTCATGGCCAGCTCTCAGGAACTAGATGCATGGCATCAAGATGTTGTTCATGGCATCAAGATGTTAGCTCATATGAGGTACTTTCCCCAGTACAGAGAACTACTTTCTGGGGGTAATTCAGAACTTCACTACGATGCAGGAACAATTGTTTTCTGCGTGTCCTACTCCAGGGGCACAATGTTATCGCAGGATTCTTACGACAGATGCTTCTCTCACGCGCAGCTGTTGTGTACACCCATGTCTGGTTCTCAGACCTAATATCTTAGATCTGGTCTCCTAGATGTTGGTCTCTCAACTGAGGTTGTGGAGACCTTTCTGAATCCCGGAATCCCTTCCACTAGGAAACTGTAAGCCCTGAAGTGGAAGGTCTTTTGTGTCATGGTGTGAGCAACACCATGTTGACCCAGTTCACTGCCCTGTTGGTTCAGTGCTGGAGTTCCTTCAGGAGTGCCTTTCTGCATGGTTAGCTCCTGCCACCATCAAGGTTTATGTGGACACTGTTTCTGCTAGCCATGAACCTGTTGAAGGAGCCCCTTCCCCTAACCCATTCTTTGGTGTCTCATTTTCTGCGTGGTCCCAGACACCTGAGACCTTTTTTTTGCACAAGTGTCCTTTTTTGGGACCTTACTGCAGTTTTAAGAGGCTTATCAAGGGCTCCATGTGAGCCTCTAAAGTGAGCTGTAAGTTTCTGACTCTCAAGGTGGCTTTTAATAGCTCTGACTTATAATGTCCAATTAGAGCTTTGAAGATCTATGTCCACCACTCAAGCAACATAGGTAACGCAGTCTTTATCTTCTCCTGATGTTCTCTGTGCCAATGTTTCAATGCATTTGGGGTAGGCGCTTCCTCACTGTGGCATAGTGGGCATTAATGTTCCCCATAGCGTTAAGCCATGACACAACATCGAGTTCCCCCGAAAGGAAACATTTAGGTTATGCATTTAATCTGGTTCCCTAAAACAGGGAATGAGATGCTGTATCATGTTGGCACACTTCAGTCATGCCTGCACAGCCTTCCTACAGACTTAAAATCTGATGATGCATTTTGCAGACGCCTTTTAAAAGCTATGTGTCACGCAACACTACATTGCATAACCTTGACCTGCTGATAGATAGGTGTGATTTCATACATTCAGACCCGGTCACGCCTGAAGCATGTTATCCATAGCGTCAAGTCATGACACAGCATCTCATTCCCTGTCTCAGGAAACCAGGTTACATATGTCACCTGACATGTTTTCCCACATTACTATGTACAATTCTGCAGCAGCCTATGACATGTAATTCCATTGAATATAGTAACATTATTATAGAACAATTAAGGGTGAAAGTTCTAATCAAGGATATTTTGTAACTGAGGGGTAGTTTAAAAACTGTTTCAACTGAGCACTTTATAAAACATAATATGAGATGACATGGTGTGTCCTTACTGTATTTTTGTGATGTATGAACTGTCTGTTCCTGAGTACATAGCCATTTCAATAGCCTTCATTAAATCAAACAATTTCAGAATTTTTAAGATTAAAAACCTTATGTGTTTATTTAGCTTATGTCCTTTTTACCTAAACAAAACTTATTCTAATAACCCAGGTTATTTTGATGTACTATCTACAGTATTTTCATCAATGTCTCTGAATGAGTTCTGAATAAGTAGATTCATGTTTATATGGACAATGTTATGCAAATCAATTAGTCAGTAATTTCAATAAAAACAGCACCACTCATCTTCTGAATGAAGAATGGACAACAGTTACCTACAGTTGCCTGGGACAAATTATACATCAGTTATACAGTTTAAGGGTTATTGCAACAGAACTTGGTCACATTTGTCTGTTTGACCAGTCGTATTATATGGCCATGCCATATAATACGACGGTAAACAGACAGTGAGCTCCAAATCTGTTCAAGGTCATTCAGACTTGGTTTATTAAAGCAAAGGGGATTTCATTTTTTGTTGCCAACACCTTGACTCTTATGCCACAAAGACAGCAGAGAGGACAAAAGAACGGAGTACTCCCTGCATTTGCCAATTAAAAGAATAAAGTGAGAAGGGCTGAAGTCTCAGTAAAGCTGCAACTCTGTACCTGAACTAGTAAACCATCATATTTGACTTCCACAAAGTTTATGTGAGGGCTGACAGGTAAATTTTGGAAGATTTTTCTTGAACTTTGTTGATGCATAAAACAAATATCTGGGTAAACATTGTTTGGATAATTTCCTAAACTTCTTGTACCCTACCTAGCTAAAGGTCTGTAAAGGCCCTGATATACTTCAAACAAAGTTCTTTTACGTATTTCAGAATCCTAAGCATTCAAAAAACAGCAGGTGAGAAATATCTGAATAGCCTAGTGCTTCCATCAATATTCTCAGATACACATCAGATGAACACTTTTCAAATCCATGAGACCAATCGCAAAATTCATAAACACTAAATCTTGAAAAACTGTAATGCAGGCAGCTCTTAAAAGTGTGTTATAGGTACCAAAAATTATTCCTTGTGGTTAAATTGTACATGACAACATAAGTAAATTATATTAGCAGTTGTTCTTAGTACATTATATATCAATGTCACATGACAATGTAAATGTAATGGGTTGAGAAATTGCCATGAGTTTACTTAAAATGTTGACTCCCTTCCCCTATATATATGTGTGTGTGTGGGTATTTCTTTATTCTTTATTTTAACAAATAAGAATTACAAATGGTAAGAGAGTTTATCTTTGTGGCATTAAGTCGCCACACCAGTGAATGGCGCATTGTGTGTTCGTGAGAGACACAGGGGATTTACTTCCTCCTGTTCGGCAGGCTCAGTAATAAACTGACTGTAGCCACTGAAAGACGTAACGTCTCTGTCTTCTTGTGTTTTTCGCAAGTATGAATATATTTCAAAATGTACATGTTCTTGTACTTGTGTGAATCGAGTTAAATGAAATAGTTAAATGAGTTGTGAAGTGAAGTATATCTAATATAGTAGGTGTCTAATTCAGTGAGGATATAAAAAAGAGGAAAACAGCTGAAGAGAGAGCTTAATCGTGTTTCATGCACAATTTATGCTAACTGACCTTTTGTATCCCTAAGGTTTGATATGGAAACATTGAGTTCATGCCATAACTGTTAAATTGTTATCTGAGTGCTTTAGAATTGCACTTTTTAGTGTATGTTGTATTCTCTATGCAGTCACCATTTTGAGTGTTCAGCACAGAAATTTTTCAGTGTGCAGGTAGGAGTTAGAATATGTAATAAAAGAGAATTATTTTAAATATGATTTCAAGTGGAGTGAAATTCATCAAGTTTTCTCTTCTAAAGCTGGTCTTTAAGACTGTGGTATCTTAATGATTAGAGTTTTGCATTATTTTTGATACTCCTTTTTGCACTGTTATTACTATACTATATACTATTATTATAAATCTATGTAACACTATACATATATTTGTGTAAATGTAGATGTGTTTGTACAAGTATACGTTATTATACTTAAGGTATATTTTTGCATCTACTTTTTAAGTGTTGTCATGGATTTGTTGTTTTGTGTAAAATGTACTTTGAGGGTGTTGATGAGTTTTGAAATGTCGAACTTATTCAGAATTTGAGGAATATTAATAGAAATTTTTTTCAGTAATGAACTGACTGCTGCCACGGAAAGACGTAACAGCTCTGTCTTCTTGTGTTTTTCATACTGCACCACAGCTGTGTATTATTTTGCTGCCGGCACAGATATCCCCTAGGTCTGAGGCCGGTAACATGAACCTGGAGGATGTATGATGTCTAGAAATGATTTCATGCTACATACCGATATGACATTTAAATAAATTTTTTTCATGCAGAATCATAAAATCTGTCATGTGGAATTGCACAAAACTATTCCGAACAACTTCAGGCTGTACATTCTACATACTTAATAGTATGTACATAAATACAATGTCCATATATGAAACCTGTTAGAAATACTGTAATAATAATAATCTACCCCATATATATATATATATTATCTGGATAATTTCTTTGATACATTAAAAATAAAAATTTGATACATTTCTTTGATACATGATCCATGAACATGGAAACAGAGAAATAAATGGTTCTAGCAGTTCAACCCCTGTGCCTCCAACAAGGCGATTGAACTGGAGAGTGGAGAGTTTTTTGTGGAGAAATTGTGTGAATTTTGCCATCAGGTACACTTTAATGATGTTGCATTAAATTACATTTTTCATATTAGGACACCCTATGAAAGCCTGTGTATTTCTGTAACATTTTTGTAACATTTTGGATATATGGATATTTAATCTCAATTTTAACAATACAGAGAGATTAAAGTAATACCAAAAGCAATTAAAACTGAAGAGGGGAAAATGTATTGTAATTCCACAAAATGCAAATTTTAACTGAGGCAAACATTAGGACATCCTCACATGTATTCCCTCTTAAAATGGCTCAAATCACACACAGGTGTATCACACCAGGTGCACATAATTAGTAGATCGTTACTCAGCATTTTGAATGAGGCTTGCCCTATCTAAACCTCAGACATTTAGTTTGGTGTGCTCCTGACTGTTGAAGAGAGAGCAAGCACCATGGTGAGAGCAAAAGAGCTGTCAGAGGCCTTCAGAAAAAAATTGTAGCATACTATGAGTCTGGTAAGGGATTTAAAAAGATCTCAAAAGATTTTGTAATCAGCCATTCCACTGTCCGGAAGATCGTCTACAAGTGGAGGGCTTTTACACCTGCCAACATGCCCAGATCCGATCGCCCCAGCAAGTTTACCCCAAGAGCAGACCGCAGAAATGGAGAGTCCTGGAATGGCCGAGTCAAAGTCCATATCTGAATTCCCTTGAGATGCTGTGGGGTGACTTGAAAAGGGCTGTACATGCACGAAACCCCTCAAACATCTCACAGCTGAAAAAATTCTGCATTGAGGAGTGGGGTAAAATTTCCTCAGACCGATGTCAGAGACTGGTAGATGGCTACAAGAAGCGTCTCACTGCAGTTATTTCAGCCAAAGGAGGTAACACTAGCTATTAGGGGCTAGGGTGTCCTATCTTTTTCCTCAGTTAAAATAGGCATTTTTGTAGAATTACATTTACAGAAGATCTTTTCTTCAGTTTTAATTTAGTTATTACTTTAATCTCTCTGTATTGTTAAAATTGAGACTAAACCATATATTAAAAAATGTTTTATTTTTTTCACATGACTATATCAAAAATGACAATTTGATATAGAGACCACAGTCTGTATATAATCAAACTGTGTGTGTGTACATTTGACTATCTGAAGTTGACATCTATAATTAAGTCAATCCAATAAACATCATAAAAATGTGATAGACAAGTGTTTGAAATTACTTTTGTGGACAAAAAATATAATTGTGCCAACATATTCGTTTCTTTAATTAGAAAACTATATTTAAAAACAATATTTTTGAAATGGATTACTTGGACCAAATAATAAAAAGCAGCCAATAAGAGTCTGGCATAGATAAATTTTCAATACTGTTTAAAATGCTTCCCAGGTTGAGACCTCAGGGAGCTGCATGATAACATGCCAAATGTATAATTTTGCTAATTTTAAGCAAAGGGTGACTGCAGTTCATTTATTTTGGATGCTTTTAGTCACAACTGTAATGAAGGGGCAGAGACGGTAGGATCCATGTGTAGCTCTTTATTAAAAGAGAGAGGCAGGGTCAAACACCGGTAGACAGGGATAACAAGGGCTAGGTAAGACAGAGTTGTGAAACAGGCAATGGTCGAGGCAGGCAGCAAAACAGTCAAGACTGATAAACAATCCAATCAAACATGCGTAAAGGTAACAGGGAAAACTGCTTCGAAATGATCACCAAGGCAAATTAATGTCCAGTGCTGGTTTATATATGATGGTTAATGGGAATCAGGTGAGAGTAATCAGTCCAAGGAATGTGGCCTCACAGGAATTGGAGTCCAGAACAAATTAGTACTCAGGAGAGGGCTCCCGTTGGTGGTTCAGAGGAGGTGGTATGGGAGCCTCAATTGTAACAACAACATAATTCCCACAGTTACAGTTGTTACTTGTTTTGGTGGATCTAGAATAAAATATGAATAAGTGATCCTAAACTTTTGATTATTAGTGTGAATACACATAGCTAGACAGGTGCGTAACACAATCAATTTAAAAATTAAATTAAACATTTGGCTGAAATATTGCCAGTGTGGTTCCCCCACCCCCTTAATAGCACTGCTTCATACTCCATCCCAGTTGGCAGAATATGCAGCATAAACTGGTTTGCTAACTGCCATAAAACTTTAATGAAGAAATTCTGCAGGTTTACATAACAGAATAATTACAGTGTTTTATTTAATGAAGTGAGACCAAGTTTGGTAACTTGTATGAATGTGTCCTTTGCATTTAACCCATTCAGTTAGTTCACACACATCATATGAAATATGATATATTGTCATATACTAAATTGTCAGGAGGCACAGTCAAGGAGATGCAGCGTGTTGATAGCATCAGTCAGCTATGCTTAATAGATGTGCAAGGACAGATGATGTTGTCCCCACACCCCTATTCTGAATTCAATCTGTCTGTTTGTTTTGCTCTTGATTTTAGCCAAATTCTGGATATGCAACACTTCTGTCATGCTAAATATTCTGCAGGAATAAATCAGACCCCCTAATGTCTATGTGCAATAAGACATCCAGCCTGAAGATGGCGATAAAGTTTGATATGCAGGATAATTTAATTATATAAGATGTAATTAAATCAGGAAAGGTAATTTTTTCAGAATAATTTTTTAAGTTGGTTCATTTTTTAAGTTCACTTCATATCCTGATAGCAATCATTAAGTGAAGTGGTCTAAGTATATTTATATAAATATATTTCTTCTGAGAAAGACATAGGACCATAGAATGTTCGTCCAATGAGATGTCCTACCTGCCTGTCAAACTATGTATTCGCATACCTCTGCACACCCTGTTTGCACAGACAATCTTATGTTTTCAAGGCTAGCTTGCTATCGTTAGCCTCTCCAAAATTGCCTACCCTACCCTCTTAACTGATTTCATAATTCTAATATTAAATTTAACTTGACTCGTTATTTCGAATTAGTAAATAATTATTTCGAGTTACTAAGTCGTTATTTCGAGTTACTAAGTCGTTTATTCGAGTTAGCGTCTTAAGTTTTGTAGTAATATTGATATCAGGCACTAGAGGGCAGAATGTATTAGAGAGCGAATCTATTAAAGAATCCATTGTTGTTGTTGACGTACTGTTAAGCACTTTCACATGTTGGCAAGAGTATCTGGCCAATAAAGGTCATAAAGCACGTGAAGCAAATAACAGTGTAATTGTCGAAGTGCTACACCATAAGAAGAATTAATTGGAGTTAATTAAGAATTAATTGTATGAGTTAACAAATACCTATAACAAATAAACCAAATCTAATAGGTGTAATTCATTGTGTATTGAAGCTGGCTGAAAGAGAAATACTGGTAATTACCACACAACTATACAGCTATTTAATAATGTTCTGAATAGCGTTTATGTTTACCAAATCAAACACTAATCACAGTTAACACAGTTACATTGCAAAGACATACAGTAAATGTACACGGACCATATTCGTAGCAAATAACGTTCCAACGACTTACTTTTGTGATTCCCATATTCGTTGGCGATGTTACAGTTGGAACTTGGCGAGTCCTAATACCCAACTGTTGTAAAGACTTAACTGGGCCGGACCTTATTCGTACCCCTAACCTCTTTACTCGGTATCACTAATTCAATAATTATAACACAATAATTAATCCTTAACTCAATAATTGACGTATACGTAGTCTACGTAGGGTTTTATTAATCGTTTATCAAAATTAATTTAAATTCAACATCAATCACACAGTATGGATTTACTTCTTTCTGTTAAAGATTCTATTTTTCAAGTCATTTAAAAGCATTAGTATTTTTTAACAGTATAACATCTATTAAAGCTGCACTGTACTTCGCATTAGACAATTTATTTAGATATTGAAGTACATTATATTAATAACAATGACTACAAAACAGTATAAAGAATTTAAAGCAGATATTTATTGACAGATAAATAATTAACTAGGCTAGCATTCTTATCTTACCTTTTTGATTCTAATTTAGCAGACTCTATAGTTACAATAATCTCTTTCGCAGAAGAGAAAGCCTGTGCTGGAGAGAAGCCCACAAATATCAGACGCGCAATAAGCGAACACTCGGATTTATGATTGTTGCATTTTCATACTTATTAAACCCAAGTTTTATATTTTCCTCTGTAATAACGACTCGAAATAACGACTTAGTAACTCGAAATAACGACTTAATATCTCGAAATAACGTAGTAGATGAAAGTAAGGTCACTACGCTGTATTTGTTACTGCGAAGATTACGAGAAGATAAGACCTGTTTCACATTGCACGCGTATCCAGTGCGCAGCTGGGCATATGTAGCGCATATTTTTCGGCGCCCATGTTAACAAATGAGAGCTTTCACACTTCACACGGATGCGGTGCAGCAGTGCTTGCGATTGTTTCTGCAGTGAGTCTATTTTTGCTGTACTGCTAACGCTCAATTAAAGTGACAGTGCATTGATTATGGTCAAATCATTGCTTCAAAGTAGCTTAATAATAATAATAAAACACAGAACAAATGTCAAATGTTCAACATAGAATACATGGTATTATTGCAAATAATGTGTGTGAGATGTATATTAATAAAACTAACTGGGCATACACGGTTTATAGTTGGTTTATGAATAAAGTTTTACTGACTGAACCAATAAAACTACAAAATCATTAAGCAAGATATGTCATTCCATCCTACATGGAGATGGCATATTAAAAGATAACATCTTATGGGACAGGGCTATAGGGAGTTTGCAATAGTATCTTAAAATACACACAACACACAAAAGTAAAATACATAAAATATGTACAATAAAATACCTGAAAATTACATGATGAAGGAGAATAAAATCTTACCAATTGAAATGTTTAAGAAAATGTTCACAGGTTTGCATAGAATCATCAAACTGTCAGAGAGAGAAGGATTATTAGCAGCATTCAAAGTATTGAATAAAACTCTTAATTGAACTCTCCTGTTTGTAAATCAGAAGAAATAGTTGCCTCTCATTGATGGTTTGATAGCAAACCCTAAAAACATCATTGGAAATTTTACTCTGTGGATATACACATCTGTTGAAGGACCTGAGTAGATTCGTTTAGCACATGGCATATTTTGGTTTAATGTGCTTTTTCTGCAAAAGGCCAATGGAATCTAAATACCGAGTACACACAGATTAAAAGGAAGTAACTCTTTCACAAGCAAATTGGAAAGTGTACTATCATAGTTCAAGATGAGAGATATTTGGTCATTGCACTAAAGACATTTGTCTGTTTTCTCAACACCATATACTGCAATATTAAGTTGATTTATTACATCATCACATACAGCAACTACAGATCGAAACTGATCATGTACACGGTTACTTCCTGGTTTTCAATAAGCCAGCTTGAGCATTTCCTGTAACTAACTGTCAACTGTGAAGATGTTGTTTTTGGTCATCAGGGAAAGTGTGAAAATAGATTGTTGAAATTATTTTGCTAAGGAGGAACACTGAGGGATGCAAACAGTGTTCAGCTGTTTCCCCTCATGATGTTGAAATATTGTTAAATATCTTTTCATCTCCATTTTACATTTGAACATTCTTTTGAGTATGTACTTGAACTTTTCTGAATAATAAATTGCTTTATCAAATGTATTTGCAAATTATGCCACATCACTATTGCCCCTGCTGTATATCTACATATGCACTGCTGTCTATCTAGATGATATACTACTGTTTATCGGCACTATAAACTACTGTACATTACATCACTTCATTCCACCCAGGGCCCCATTTGCCCCAGAATTAGGAAAACAGACATACCTTAGGAAATTAGGAAAACAGTAGTTACCTTAAAATGTATATGATTTTTAATTAAAGCAAATTAGTTTTTTTATTAAGAGCCATGTTTCTTGACAGAAAACGAAACAATTACTTACATTAAATTAGTCTGTCCCCCAAAATTACTGTTATAGGCATGAACCTCGTCCAGAAGGCAAAGGGGGAGGTGTTGCAGGACTTTATAGGAATATTTTTACAGTTACCCAGACATCTGTTCAATATAACTTCATATGGTGTAAATGATAAACCAAGTTCTACTGGCTACTGTATACAAGCCACCAGGGTACCATACAGACTTTATCAAAGAATTTGCTGACTTTTTATCAGAAGTTGTTCTGGCCACAGATTCGCAGAGATTTGCCACAGTCTTAATTGTATGATGAATTGAAAATGGAAAATGGAGCATAATTGCAAGCAAACAAAACTGTAGGTATTCCAGACGGCATGAAAGGAAGTGTTTCAAATTACAGAAAGACCTTAAAAAGCTCCAGATCTGCCTACTTTTCAAATCTTTCAGAAAAAAATAAACACAACCCTAGATATTTACAGTGACTAAATAACCAAAAATAAAGTGTCAACTACTTCTCACAGTTGTCAATATTATAGCAATGATGATTTTATGAACTTCTTTAATAACAACATAGACACTGTCAGAAAAAAAACCATAAACATGCAAATGCCTGTAACACAATCACATCAGATGATGCATTATAATTTGCCCAAGGAACAGCTCCAGTCATTTTCTGCTATAAATAGGGATGAACTGTCAAAGATAATTAAATAATTTAAATCAACAACATGTAAGATGAATCCTGTACCTACCAGGCTATTAAAAGAGATGCTTCACCAAACTAACAGAATGTATAGTCGATATCAAAACTTGGATGACTAGCGACTTTCTACTATTAAATTCAGACAAAACATAAGTTTTACTTATTGGACCAAAATCTTCCACACAGAACAACCTAGAACACTGTTTTACTTTTAATGGATGCTCTTCATTAGCTAAGAATCTGTGGGTCCTTTTTGATATCAATTTATCCTTATCACAATATTTATAAAACTGTATTTCTCCATCTTAAAAATATATCAAAACTACGACACATGCTCTCTATGTCAGACACTGAAAAATGAATTCATGCATTCATGACATCAAAACATGATTCATGATTATTGCAATGCCCTACTTGGTGGCTGCCCAGCACCCAAGTAGTGCCCAAGTGCCCAAATAGGGCAAATCATTTATCATTTGGTTCCTGTTGCCCTGTTGGCTTGCTTACTGAGAGACTGCTGACACTAACTTAGCTTGGGAAATTATATAATTAAAGTCCTAAAGACTCTTCTGTTTTGTTATTCTTTGTCTCCAGTTCTCTTTCATTGTGTAATTTTCAGGTATTTTATTGTGTGTATTTTGTGTATGTATTATATTTTTGTGTATTGTGTGTATTTTAAGGTACTATTGCAAATCCCTTATACCCCTGTCCCATAAGATGTTATCTTTCTATGCGCCATCTGTATGTAAGCTGGAATGGCATATCTTGCTTAATATTATACCTATCATCTATCTTGTTAATTGATGTTGCATAGTTTCAGTCTCAGACATACATCTCACACACATTATTTGTAATAATACCATGCATTCTTTGCTAAACATGCCTGACATTTGTTCTGTTTTATTATTATTATTCTTTCTTATTATATGCAAAGCTGCTTTAAAGCAATGTAACATTGAAATAAAGCACTATATAAATAAAATTGAATTGAATTTAGATAATATATGGTGCTTCATCAGAAATCATTTTTAACATAATTTACTTAAAGCTGCACTCTGAACTTTAAAATGGAGTTGCAGCTTTTAAAAAATCACATTTACAGAGGCACATTTACATTACAAATAGGCCCTGTTGTCCCCAACGATAAACAAAAAGAAACAAAATAAAGTGAATTAACAAGAACAATTGCAATGTGTTGACTGAAACTACACTTTGAATTAGAATTTCTTTTTTTTTTTTTCCTTTTTCGAGTAGCTGGAGACAAACAACCTAATGAAATTCTATCAATGTTTTCTCATTTAAAACAAACCACAGTATAACTGCCAGGATTGAGAATAATTCTTTGTAATAATTCTGAAAGTCTGAAAGGCAAGGCTATGCGCAGAGTAGGCAGTAGAACTCCTAGGGGGGCACCTTGCCAGTTGCTCCAAAAAAATTTTAATTCTATATTAATGTTAATATAAATAAAAATATAAACATGAATATATATATATATATATATATATATATATATATATATATATATATATATATATATATATATATATATATATATATATATATATATTTTTCGAAAAAATGCATTTTACGGTACAGTAGGCAGTACTGCACACATGGCGCGCCATTCCCGCATCTGGTCCGCGCCCTCACCTCATGTTTGCGGCTGACTGCAAATGATCATAATTGACGGACATCTATGACAAGACACAAGCAGTCCAGTGCCGAGAACGAAAATTTAAAAAAAAAACCTGTGCATCCAGTAGATGACATATATAAGCATTGATTTTTATGCAATTTATTATGTTTTATGTTGATAACATTTAATCTTTTAAAATGTTTTATTTAATATGTGTAATGTTTGTTTTAATTTTTTTTTGCTGTAGAGCTACAATTGTAATTTGTAAATAATACAATTTAAATACAATTTATTTATTTACTTTTATATTTTATAAGTTCTGTTTTTTTATTATTTTATAAATTCTAAGTTCTGTTTTGACCCCAATAGTAGGTGTATTTTTTTAATTCCATAATATATGGGGGAGGGTGCACAACATTTCTGCTTAGGGCACCCATTTGGCCAGAAACGGTCCTGGCTGTACAAGTTTTTTTGGGGAGGGGGCGTTGTTTATTTTAATATCATTATAAGCTGATAATCACACAGTGACACTGTCTGCAAGTTCAACTGAGGAAAATAATTGTACGATTTCCAACCTGAAAAATTTAATGTTATCCCACAGTTCTTGTCTTGTCTGCCACAGTCCAATGACTCTGTTGTCAAATGACCCAAATGTCAATAAAGAAGGGTCCTGATTGTACAAGCAAAACGTGATTGGTTGGAGGGAGAACGTGTCATGATTGGTCAGCGCAATGAGGCCGTTGTCCTATTGATCCACAAATGCGCGTTGCGTTCCACAAATGCACAGAAAGATAAAAATATAATTGTATTTTGTATTTGCAAAGCTCATTTATTTGTGAATTTGATTGATTCTGTTTATTTGTGTATTTAGTTTTTTATTTGCGACACTACATTTATTTGTTGATTGTAATCTATTTATTTGGTATTTACCCCATTGTGGTTTTGGTGTACTGTTTCTTTGTTACCCAATGGTGGTTTTGGTGTACTGTGCATCCTGCTCTTATGTAGTACCTAATTTTTATGACATCAGGCACCATTAAATGTAAGAAGCATGAGCTATCTGTTTCAGAGAGGATATGAGGTTTCAAAGTTGTCTGTGGCGTAATACTCTGTCGGCATTCGTTTTCTGCTTTGAAACATTTCTAATTGAATTTGTAGTATCACTACAAATGAGGATATCAGTATGACAATTTGAATAAAAGTGATTTAATGACAGATGCACTCGCGTTGTTATGGACTGAAGAACATATATTGATCTAAAATGTTCTAAAGATAATTTTGTATTGTTTAATGGACGCAAGCAAATTGCATCTTTTGTACAGAAGTTCTAGCATGGTCAATGTCACAAATCAGCCCACAATCTTCAGTATTTCTTATTCATTTTATCATTGTTTCAATGTCATTTTATCATTGTTTTTTTATGTTTCAATATCATAAAACTATATATCTATTTATCATATATAGCACTATGCAAAAGTCCTAGGCCACCATTATTTTTCAGTAATAGTGTCGAACCAAATGTATAATGACCATATACAATTATTTCTATGACTCCTTTTTAGAATACAAACAGAAAATACATTACATTTGTTGTGTGCTTTTATAGGCTAAAGTGGCAAGTAATTTAGTGTGATCTCCCATTACACTTGAGCAATAGCAGGTACCTTTCTCTCTTAATACTAAATGGGACCTACATTTCTCATCATTATCACTTCAGACACTCTTCCTAAAAGAGGACAAAATTTGCTTAGTGCCAAAGGAGGTCACATACTAAATGCTGACTTTTGGCCTGAAGAAGCCATTTTGTTCTGATTGTTTTTTTCAGTATTTTCTGTTTGTATCTTAATAAAGAGACCTGAAAAATGTGCAAAAAATTGCAGGGTGGAGGATGCACAGTTGTGTGTGTATCGGTGTGTGTGTTTCTTCAGATCCAGTTTCTATGTATTGAGGAGTCTGATAGCATGGGGGAAGAAATTATTGCATATCCTGGTCGTGAGGGCCCGAATGGTTCGGTACCATTTACCAGACAGCAGGAGGGTAAAGAGTGTGTGGAATCATCCACGATGCTGGTGGCTTTGCGGATGCAGCGTAAGGAGTAAATGTCTGTGATGGAGGGAAGAGAGACCCCAATGATCTTCTCAGCTGTTCTCACTATCCACTGAAGGGTCTTGCGGTCCGCGACAGTGCAATTCCTAAACCAGGCAGTGATGCAGCTGCACGTCTTCCAGCTTCCTCATCTCCACCATCGTCCATCTGTTCACCAGCTCCACCGGGCTCCTTCGTCCCTTCCACTTCTCCTGCATGGTTCCTCAAGTCTCCTCCTTGGCTCCTCCCACCGTCATCACCATCCTGGTCCCTCAAGTCTCCCCCTCCCTCTATAGCTGTTCCATTTACGGTGCGAGGACGCACCTTCCGGGAGAGGCTAGTAATGTCACCCTTTGAACTCTTGTGTTGTGTCCTGATTCAGTTTGTTCCGGTCTTCTGTTGTGGTTTAGTTCCTGTTCTCGTTTAGTCATCATTAGTTAATAGCCTTCACCTGTGTCCCTAGTCAGCCTCCTAATTTAAGTTCTCCTTTCTGTCCTGTCTTTTGTTGATTATTATTTTTTACTACGCTTATTCCAAGTTCATGTCTATGCATTGCTGTTGTGGATTATTATTAAAGACATTTCTGTTGGACTTACCTTGGTCTCCACCGCCTTTCGTCCTGTTCCTCGTTCCGTCCTCATTCCCTATGTGGCAACCTCAGTTTGTGCTTGAATAGAGAATGCCTCAGCATAAATTTAAATAGATAAATTCCTCGGCATAAGTTACAATTGAGAAAGGCCTCAGCACCTTCAGATTGTTGTTAATCACCTGACTTATTAGATTGGTGCCAGATTTAATAATATTATAGTTTACCCGGCAACCTCTGACTCTGATCGAACGGGCAATTTTGTGACTGTGAGATCTACGTATACCGCTGTATATTGGGTACCTAATATATGAGTAACTAAGAGTATGAGAATTTAAAAATGACTCAATTATAAGTCAAATAACTCAATTATGATCAGCATCAGATTGGAACCATTATTAATCTGAATTGGAGTCAGATTAAAATTATCAACAAAATCAATTCTGTTAAAAGCGCAAAGATAGAACACATAAGATACCTTTACCCACGCCATTGGTTCCATTGTTGGGAACCAATGTTGGGTGGTCCTTACAGTCATACCCTGAGGTATCAGTGACAGCCAGAAAACCCTTTCAAAGCTTGTGTGGAGAATAAAGCTTTCTCAGACCTGCACTAAACCATGACCTATGAAGCATTAGAGTAAGTTAAGACTGGTGCCTGTTTTGGTCAGTACAAAAAGGGTTCAGGTCATTTGAATGCTTTAATGCAAGTTCATCTGTTTTATGTGTACCTTTCCGAATAAAGACTACAGACTGTATAAAGCAAATCATCCGACAGACAACTTGGTAATACAGCTTTCTCGTGTTTTACTGCTAGTGATATAGCAAATGAATAAAATAGAAACTGCAGTATGACTACTGCAGTATGACTACTGCGGAGGATCCTGCTCCACCTCCTCCCTGCCACCAGAGGGACCCGTCTCCAGAGTACTAGCTTGCATTTGGACTACAATTCCCATAATGCCCCATACCTGAGATTGATTACTTCCTGTCACACCTGTAGTTCATTAGCTCTTGTATTTAAAACCCATCCACGCTTCATAGCTTTGCGAAGTCTTGTTTTGCCCTGGTGACATTTCTGAGTGGGTTTGGATTACCTGGTTTTGATATTTGACTGTTTACCTCATTATTGCCTGTTTGCTGCCTGCC
Source organism: Chromobotia macracanthus (assembly GCA_036877525.1). Classification (NCBI taxonomy): domain Eukaryota; kingdom Metazoa; phylum Chordata; class Actinopteri; order Cypriniformes; family Botiidae; genus Chromobotia; species Chromobotia macracanthus. Next base: position 755,957 of record JAZGTH010000032.1, on the reverse strand, counting down.
CCAATTATTGGACTGAACTTGGGTTATATGTTTGTTTGCTGCCTGACTACTACTCTTGCCTGTTTAACGTTTACGTCTCCATCTTGCCTCTGCTAACCCTGTTTGTTGTTGATTGATCCTGCCTGTTTGTTATCCTAATAAAATGCTGCAAATGGATCCTCGTGAGTCACACTCATCATTACAAATGACAATAATAAAGGTGCACTATTACAAAAAATAGTACAGCTATTGAAAGTAATACAAAATGGTGCTAGGTACAGTAAATCCCCCTATGGTCTGGCAACATATCTATCTTTTTCTTGCTATTCAGCTACATGTGGAGGGACATTAATTACAGTAGGCTCAGTGCTTTAAACACATTGTTACATATTACTTAACTCATGTATCAAATGGGTAATTTATGCTTGTTTGTGACTGCTATGGCCATGATATTTTTTTCTTTTAGTCAGATATGAGCAACATCAACTTCAAGCTTATTGTGCTGGTCAGTTTTACAAACAAACCGTCTACAGTACAAAAAGTTGTGTTGCTGGTCACTGTTCATTCTCTGAGAAAATCTGATTTATGCAGGATGTGACCCGACACAGAGCAGAGAATGTAGGACACAAAGCTGAGACGTACATCATCGCTGCAGTACAAACCATCAATAATTGTTCTCTCAGCTGCACAGAGCAACATCACACTTCCATTTATATGCAGTCATTTTTGGAGTGTGATAGACATAATGGTCAGTTTTCAAATAGATGAAGTGAATTGAGTAAACATCTTAATTTCTGTATGTACAGTGGTTCTAAAATTTATCTGGACACTTTTGGATCTCTTAGACCAACAATATCTAAATTAGATATACAATATCAAAGCATGCAAAAAATCTGCAAACAAATGATGCTAAAGCTTTATCCAGAATTCACTGCACTTTTCTGCAACATTTTTAAATAGGTCTGTGCGACTTCATATGGCACTGTACAGAGTGATCAGCGAAATTTGCATTTGCCATTGAGGGAGCAGACATGCGCACAGTGTTTGCTTTATCGCAGATGAAGTCGATTATATAAACAAATGTTTGAATTTAAATGTATGAACCAGAAACACTTTATATTGAGTTAGTTAAAGAAAAGCTTATATTATTAAAACCAATAAATGGGTTCTATATTCTTTTCACTTTTATTTTATTAAATTACATAATATAACAAATTAAGATGATTACATGAACATAGTTTTTACTGTTATTAAAACACAAATATGTGAGTATTAGTGGAACTAAAGGTGTCTGAATAACCTTGCAAGACACGTCATCATTGTCATTAGTGAGTCCGGTCAATCATTAATAGCTGTGTCGTTCTGGAGAATCTGTGCTAAGCCAGCCGTCTGCTCTTAAATCACTCTTGTGGTACTTTGATGCCATAAAGTGACGTGGCATCTACGCTGTTTCAAGTCGAACAAAAGTTCTAACGGTCAGTGCAGCTGTGCAAGTCAAACACACCTAATGACTTTTAAACCAGTGTCAAGTTGACCTGAACATATGACGTGAACGTTTGACGTGAATGTTTGAAGTCAGTTCCCTTAAAGTTCATGCAAGTGTTATGCAAGGTGCAATTCATCACATTAACTATGGGCATGTTTAACTCGCATTTGACAACCACAAAGAATATAAATCAGAGAGACCGGGGAGTGTTTGAGTTGTAACACTGTTTAGTTTAACCAACTAGAAATTAGCTACTGGGTTTAATCGTCACAACCTGGGAGTTGGAAGTCAAAAGTAGGACCAAGTGTAGATTTTTTCATTACAACCAAGAAGCAAACAGGGAACAAAGATTCACCTTAAAACAGAGAGTAACACAAACAAGATCATACCATAATCAAAGAAAAAAGGGACACAGCAGAAGCTGAAAGTACTTATGTAAAAGCATTCAGAAGTAGGATTTACAGAACAAAATGAGTTGTCAGGGTCCTGGCTTCCTGTTCTGAGTGTTTCTAGATTATCTTGCCAGGATCCTGACATGCCCTGTGTTTAGTGTCAGAGCATGCTGTTTGGATCCTGACTCCTTCTAGTCTTGGTTCTTGTTTCTTGGAGTCGGGATCTGAATGCATACTCTGGGTCTTCGTCTCATGTGGAAGCACATGGCCTCTGTTTTGTTTACATTCGTGAGACTATGAATGGGTGGACCTATTTGCCGCTAGATGGGTCTGGAGGAAGGTCCTCCTTAAGAAAATTTTGTACAATTTAAAGTTAAATTACTCTGGTGCATAATGAGAGTAAATTTAATTTACTAGATCACACAATAACACAACTTTGTGCTCTCATTAAATACTCAATTCACTCAGTCAAGAGCAGCGATTTATTTGTCTTTTGACAGCATCAGGGGCGATTCTAGGATTTGTTTTAAATGGGTGGCACAGGGGGACCAAGAAGCAGTCAGGGAGGCCATGGGAAAACTTGTGTTCTATGGAAAGGACAATGCAGTTCTCTTTTTAAAAAACCATTGAGCAGAAAATAATTAATTTCATCTTATTTTATTGTCCAAACAAACATTGCTGTGTGTGTGTGTGTGTGTGGCGCATTGTCTGACAATAGATGTAATAGGAACGTAATTGTGCCTTTAATCTTTAAAACAACAGTGTATGAAAATATTTCGAGAATCAGACAGTGAATAGGTGCATAGAACCATCCCTGTATCAACACATACCACTGGTACAACAGCTAGCTTCTCTCATTGACTGGAATTGAAAGAGCTGCTGACACTGGTTAATTGGTGGCCTAGCAAAAATGCCAGATTACTGTTAGTGTTAATAACAACAGTGTAAGTGAAACTGTAATGCAATGCTGCAACCAGGACTACATGATCCAAACTTAATTGTACAGGCACGTAATTTCATTATCATTAAATTACCAGTTCATAATATGACATTGCCCTAACGTTGCAAGGTAGCCAGACACCACGTTTTCACTCAGAGCACGAAGGGCAGAATACTGTCTGATGGAAACCAGCGTTGCTCCGCTAGTTCTCTAGTGGGACATTTTATTTCACAACAACTTACATCTCTAAAGTTATGATAATAACATTTTAAAATGATATTTTAACTTATAGTTTAACAGAATTTTGTCTGACAGCAATTGTATCATGTTTCTCAAGCTGCTTTTTTACTGACAGGTAAGTTCCTCTGATAGGAAATTTCCATTTATCAGGTGAGACACTTAAAACTTCTACAACAAATAAACAACTTTTATTGAAATGTAGGAATGTATATGTTCTGTAATCTTTATTATACTATTTTAATTGTTAAATATAATATAAGCCACTAATAGCTATTGAGAGCAGAGTTACCATGGCAACAGACAACTGAGGACAGCAACTTCTCCAACTCCAGTCATATGACAAAACACAGACAACCTCAGAATAATTAACATTAATATTATTAACATTATTAATCTTCTAGTTAAAGTGCTTTGGTTAATATTTATTCCTCTGTAATTATTTAGTATCTTTTATCTTGTCCGCTAACATTATGCTTATGTACATTTTTTTTAATGTTATATAAAGTTTTTAAAGAAAATGCATTGTCCAAGTGTAACATCACGCCAGCAGAGGGAGCCCTCACCGGAATACTGACTGCTCATGCTCCCTCTGCTGAACTCTGAACTTTGAACTCTAAACTTACTTCCTGTTTGGCATCTATATAAACCTTGCTGCCACATGGCCACGTTGCGAAGTATTGCCAGCTTTACACCTGACTACTAAGCATTCTCTTTTACTGCCTGCTTTCCTGTGTTTTACCTATTATTTGGTTCTCATTTTCTGATTTTTGCCTAGCCCCTTTGTTTGACACCTGGATCGGACTGTTTGTTTAGATATTGATTCTCTGCCTGGATTTACGACCTCTGATTTACGTCTCTCCCTTTTGTTGTGTTGCATAGTTGGACTGTCAATGTTTATTACGACCCTTTGCCTGTACTTTCGACTTTGATTATGGATAACCCCAATAAACATCCGCAACTGGATCCTGCTTCAGCTTCTGCCTCAGCCCCCTTACACCAAGATATTATACAAACCCACCAAATAATCTGTTACACTCTTGGGTAATGCTTATGTGATTAGTAATACCAAATTTTAAATATGTAAATGTAAATCTTAATAGTGTTGTCAAGCAATGGTATCAAGCTTAAAAATAAATTAACTGAATACATTTGAGTCTTTTAATTTACATTTTAAATTAGCTTGGGGCAATAAAAGGACATACATAGACAACTGCATGTATTCCCTTAAAAAGTGAAAACAAATGAAAACAAATCAAAAAATATAAAGTAAAAATTACCAAATGACTACCACAGTACGACGTCAATTACTACCGTGCAACGTCACAAAGTTATGTCATGGCGACGAAATGTTATGGAACGCCAATGGGGCCGAAAGTATTAAAACGAAACGTGTTTTCCGTCAGCATGACCATTTTTACCGTGTTTTCTTGTTACGTGTACACACGAACATTTTGATTGTCTTTACAAAAAGTTTTACACCATGTGTTTGTTACGTTAAGACACGACCGCTTAATTCACGCATTATTTTTAGCGTCGCCTATAATTACGATTACTGGGCTTAATAACATCTAAATGCTGTCACTAAAGAATGCTCTGTTGCTACTGCATTATTGTTGTTTAACCTATGTTATTTGGGCCATTTATTGTTATTTCTATGTATATTTTTATTCATTATAAACATACCAAACACACCTTGTTATAATATTCACAATATTACATATATACAATACTATATATACAATATTCAAATCATTGTTCGTTTGATAAAAGGAGGCCAATCACGTGCAGCCCAAAAAAAGGTCCTTTGGCAGTTTAATAAAGAATTCCTAAGTGCCATTTTAGAGAGCAACTATACTGACTTTTCCAGTACATGAGACAAAATGTTTAATGTTTAACAAAGAGCATGCTGGGATGCAAACCATGATACAATCTGACATGATAAACAATGAATCAATACATTGTTTAATTTTAACCGTACGTTTTCATACGTACCTGTCACAATCATGATGTCACTGGCGTACAAATATAAACCTGACGTTTACATAGGTATTGGCTTACCTAACATCGCGTCGTCCCCCACGAACAAATTTGATGTCTGATGTTTATATGTGTATATACCATCGTACCATCACATCACAAAAGCAAATATATCCTTGAATACAGCAATGACATTGGCTGGTGGGCTGTTTGACATGAAAATCCTAACAAAGTATCCGTACAAACGCAGACAAACTGTGCGTGTTAACGCGTCCAAATTTCACACGTTCAATTTTAATACTTTGACCCCGTTGGCGTTCCATAAAACAGGCACTTTCACTTTTCCAGTTGCTACAACGTAAGTTTGGTCATCAGAATACGTTGCCATTACGTAACAGTTACATGTTTTGGATAACTGGGATGCCTTTAAAAGCAACAGGTGAACAAATGACATACATACACTTAAATACCAGCTTGTTTATGCTCACACAGCTAGACCCACCTGAGCAGAAGACATTGCATCACCTTGCTGTGCTGCAGGAGTGCAGCAGGTGTATGTAGTGAAAACACAGAATGGAGTTTAATTTATATGGACTAAGCCAAGTGATATGGATTTGAGGAAGCAACAATGTGGAAGTCAAGGCTGTAGCTAAAAGGTGGAATGGATTTTAATTTGTTAGAGCATTCCTCAAGTGGAATGGATTTGACTGACGGTGCTCTGAAAAGTGAATAGACATATGTGCTGAGTTTGAGTCGTCAAAATCAGTGGGTCCAATATCATTAGTCTCAAAAGTGGGTGGTGTGAGTCTTGTTGCACTCACATATAATGGTTCAGATGCCGAAGCTGAAAGACACTACACACCCAAAACAAACTGATTGTGACGTACAAGACGACCTGGATTGTAATTGAGGTACAGCATTACAGCTAATATATTGTTGCACTGCTCGTTACCCAGCATGCTTTGCAGTTGGTTCAAACTCAACCTTATTTGAGGTAATTACTTATCAGGGACTGTAAAAGTAATTTGAGTTGGTGTATATACGTAGCATAGATTTAGACTGAACTGTAATATTGCATATGTGTGTGTGTTACTCTTGTGGAAGAGTGTAATCACAGCAATTTGCTGTGTATACTCAGCTGAGTATGCCCAAAACTCCCTAACACAGTCCTCCACTGGCATGACTCCTTTCCAATGCATCTTGGGATAACAACCCCCTTGTTCCCGTGGTCCGGTAAACCCTCATCAGTACCTGCAGTTGATGACTGGATCAGATGTAATGAGAGGGTGTGGGACAGTGCCCATGTCGTCTACAGAGAGCCATCAGAACCCAAGAATTCCAGACGACAATGCCCACACCGGAGACACAGTCGTCGCCATTATCTTCTCTGACATGTGTAGGACGAATGCATAGAGGGAAAGAGAAGAAAGGTGAAGAGCAGCAGTGAGATGAGGAAGAATGTACCGATTTCTGAACCTTTTATCATCATAAAAAGTTACATTTAGAGTGGTGAGATGCATTAGAGCTGCATGATGTTGCTTCTAAGTCTCCTTTTGTCTTAACAAGCCTGTTATTAATAGTGACACAGCAAGTGTTTCGTCGTGCTCGTGCGTGAAGCTGGGCAACAGGCCTGTTAAAGTTGATCGAGTTATTCTGTGTTGGAGTTGAATACTCCCGTGTTTTTTGTATGTGATTTGCATCCAGATTTTTGTTTTGTTAGTTCAGACTAACTCCAAACGTGGTGGATGCCGTTGCTTATTTTTGCAAGGAGAATCGGCTGATTCATTGGATGGCATTGTGTATTGTTCATGTTCTCGGGCTGATCTCCGTTGGACAGGATTGTGGCCTCGTTGGATCAAACAGTGGCTTTCAGGATCAGGATTGTTAGGGATCATAGAGTCAAGAAACATTACCCTGCCTATCCGGACACCTTTTAGAGCTCCCTCTATGACCCAAGAGTGGTGATGTACATTACTTTGTTCATGTTTTCATTGAAAGCAAGTAATCTTTTCTTTTCAATGAGTATAAAGACTGAACTGTGCTTTAAAGAAACTTTCATATTTGGAACTGTGAAAGCTGAATTTCCCTGCAAAGTAATTCATATATGTTTGTTTGCAAGTCTACGAACATTCTGACTCATGAATGGACTGAGTATCATTTTTACTAGATTTTCGAAGTGAATTCTTCAATATTTGAGGTGAACTGATTTGATTCAAACTGATTGTGAATGTAAACGTTTCAGTGTGGAAAAAGCAGAACACTGATTTTTGTTTAAGGTTCAACTGAAACAGTCACAGATTGTTTATTTTTTCTTTATTAGTGTCTATTTTTGAATTTCATTCTGAACTGAAAATACTGAATTTGAAATACTTTCACTTTTCCAGTGAAGAAAAAAAGGGAAAAAGTCATTCAACTAGTCTCTTAAGACTAATAATTCATTAAAATAATTATTTCTGTTTAGTTAAACTGAAACTGTGTAAGTTAACTTGAGTCTCTTATGCTAAGGAGTGGGGGCGTCTCACCTATCCGGTTATATTTGGGGAGGGCGGGTTTTTCTGAGTTTTTAAAGTCTGTTCTAAATCTTATGTAAGTGACACAGTTCCTGCTGCCAGCTGGTGGCACTATAACTGTGACTTCATTTTTATGTAGATCACTCAATGAATGCAGAAGATATGAGACACTTCATGTCCTATCATTTGCCATAAACTGATTAAACTGATTGGTAAAGCTAAGGGGTGTCAGTGCGAAAGTTGTTCAGGTCGACACAATGATACATGTACCAAGTTTTTGTACAGTTGCATGCATGTATGTATCTTTTTGTGCCCCATACCAGAGGGTGCTACCAAGCCAGCCTTTGCCCAGCCCTAATGGCCAATGACTCTGATGTGTGTGCCAAATTTCAGGATTTTTTTGAGCATGTTAAGGGACCCAAAGGCCCTGAAGAAGAACAAAAAAATACTAATAATTTTCAGGAAACAATAGGACCTTTCACACTTTCAGTCAATCATCTCTACACAAATCACTAAATTACATGTAGTCCTTTTTCCAAGTATATCAGATAAAAAACAGGAATGTTAAGACAATCTCAGTGTGCTTTATTGGTTAAACCCCATGCAGATCCTGTTCCTGGTTTAAGATTTTTAAAGGGACAGTTTACCCAAAAATTAAAATTCTTCCATCATTTACTCACCCTCATGTAATTCCAAACTTGTATGACTTTTTGCTTATGAGAGACACAATAAAGATTATTTGAAGTGCATTGGTAACCAAACAGCAGTGGCACCCCACTGACTTCCATTGTATAGACACAAAACCAGTGAGACATTTCTCAAAATATCTTCTTTTGTTTTCCACACAAGAAAAAGTCATATAGGTTTGAAATGATGAAAATTTTAAAGTTTTAAATGATTAAGCTGCATAATAAGCATTTGTGTTTACTTATTTAAAAAATACTTAAAAGATATTTTAAAAACTGTACCACCATCATGTTCCCAAACATACCAGACAAAATTGTTTCATCACTTTCCCAACTTCCTCAGGTTTTCATCAGGTGATGTGCTTATGGATCTAACTGAGACCATTTGGATGCTACTTTTATCTGACAAACAGCCCTCTTATCAGAATTTTATCTCTGAACTTCTGCTTTACACTTCACCGTAACCTCTTTGTAAAGCACCTATTTGACTTTAAGCAGGCTGGTCCTTTGGATTCATCAACTCCTTCACTTCACTTCACTTAATTTATAATTAAAACCTTCTGGGTGCCTAATTTTAATATTTAAGCACAAAAGACAAAAAGAGCTGTGTCTACAAAGTTATACAAATGCTGGCATCCTATCAGAATGAGGGTGATCAGAAATATCTATAGTCCTAGACTGTTGGTCAGTTGATGGTAAGCAGACACCAGATGTAAATCGTATAGAAGTTTATTGGTGTACACACAGTTAAACAGGTAAGTGAATGATGAATCAGAGCATTAATAATAAATTAACTGTCTGAACTTATACTGAATGTCCTTACAGATGAGGCTCATGTAAAATTGTGAGAGAAGTTACATAACCAGTAAATTACTGGTATGATGCTGTGTGTAAACAAACAATAGGATTATCAGTATGTTCACAAAAGAACATACAGCAGAAATGTTTTATAGCCTTCCCCAGATCTGTGCCTTGCAACAATCCTGTCTCTGAGCTCTGCAGGCAGTTTGATCTCATGGTTTGTTTTTTGCTCTGATATGTGTTATCAGCTGTGAGGTCTTTTACAGAGAGGTGTGTGCCTTTCCAAATGTTGTCCAATCAATTTAATTTACCACAGATGAACTCCAATCAAGGTAGAAACATCTCAGCAAGAGAAGTCAAGAGAAATGAGAGGCACCTGGGCTCAATTTCAAGTGTTGTTGCAAAAGGTCTGAATACTTATGCCAATGTGATATACCAGTTTTTCTTTTTAATAAATTTACAGACATTTCTAAAATTCTGCTTTTACTTTGTAACTATGGGGTACTGAGTGTAGATTAACAAGAAAAAAATTGAAACGATTGTAGTGAAACATAACCAAATAAAAAAAACTTTCTGTACGCTGTACATGTAAATATACCATATATGTATATATACATATATCTTCTGTGGAAGGCGAAGGACCATATGTTCGTCCAATCATTGCATTCGGTACTTCTTGCCTGTCACTCTAGGTATTCACTCAGACTACTCAGGATCAAGGGAAAGATGAATGCAGCAATTTACAGAGACATCCTTGATGAAAACCTGCTCCAGAGCACTCTGGACCTCAGACTGGGGCAAAGGTTCATCTTTCAACAGTGACCCTAATGACCCTAAGCACACAGCCAACATAACAAAGGAGTGGCTACTGGACAACTCTGTGAATGTCATTGAGAGGCACAGCCAAAGCTCAGATTTGAACCCAATTGAACATCTCTGGAGAGATCTGAAAATGGTTGTGCATCAACTGTCCCCATCCAACCTGATGGAGCTTGAGACGTCCTACAAAGAAGAATGGGAGACACTCCCCAAAAATAGGTGTGCCAAGTGTAAGGGTGGTTTCACTACAGTGGTTCAAGCTATAGGAATGCCGAATTGACTAGAAAAATGTTAACAGCAAGATGGTATAAAACTGTATTTTCTGTCAATTACCACCCTTCTGCTATTTATACCAACAACGGAAATAAAGCGTAGTTAGGATAGCTAAATGTGGGAGAGTGTTGCTATAATGACTATATTGTATTGCAATAGGTAGCTTTAATTATTAACAAAGAATCAAGACTAGTTGGTACAGAATTTACAGGTTTATTAACATTACTGCAAGTTATACATAAAATGGATACAATGAGGTTACATATAAATCGTAAATGACATACACAATTAACTTAAATAGTGACCAAGTGACCAATCAATTACATTTACATTTAGTCATTTAGTAAATGTAAATGACTGGTCTCTTTGATTGTCTTAGGCTGGTTTCCGTTACATAGGATAAAAGGGGAATGCAAGAGATGCTCTGGCTGTTTTCTTTTTTTTCATGCATTCCTCTTCCTTTTCCTTTTCTTTGGTGCTTTTGTCCAAAGCGACTTAGGTCGGTCAGGTGTCTGTGAAACAGGTGTGTTTTGAGTTGTTTTTTAAAGGTTGTGATGGTCTCAGTGGATCGGGTGGAGGCTGGGAGTTCATTCCACCACAAAGGAACAGAATAGGTGAAAGTTTTACAGATTGATTTGGTGCCTCGTTGTGGGGGAACAATCAGACGTCGGGGACATATGTCTGGAGGAGTTAGTTGAGGTAGGAGGGAGAGGTTCCGGTCCTAAAGGCAAGCATAAGAGATTTAAATCTGATGCGGGCGGATACAGGTAGCCAATACAGTAAGGTCAGGAGGGGTGTGACATGGGCTGTTTTTGGTTGATTGAAGATCAGGCGTGCTGCAGCTTGCTGGATCATTTGCAGGGGTTTGGTGACATTGGCTGGAAGGCCAGCCAGAAGGGCATTGCAGTAGTCCAGCCTTGATATTACAAGTGCTTGGACTAGGAGGTGCATTGTTTACTCAGACAGGAAGGGTCAGAATGTTGTAAAGCACATACCTGCATGACTGAGAGATTGTTGCAACATGTAAAGTGAATTTCAGTTGGTCATCAAACACCACCCCAAGGTTTCTAACAGACCGAGTGGGTGTAAGAGTGGATGATCCAAGTTCAACTGTGAAGTTGTGTTCTAATGATGGGTTGGCCGGTATTATCAGAAGTTCTGTCATGCTGAGGTTGAGCTGGAGGTGCCATTTTTTCATCCAGGCTGAGATGTCCAGGAGGCAGGCGGAGATCCGGGCAGCAATGGTGGGGTCATTGGGCTGAAATGAATAATGAAGCTGTGCATCATCTGCGTAGCAGTGGTATGAGAAGCTATGTGCTTTAATGACTGCACCTAGAGAAGCTGTATATATTGAGAAGAGGAGCAAGGACTGATTCCCTGTGGGACCCCTGTGGTCAGCTGATGTGATATTGACTCCTCACCTCTCCATGATACCTTGAAAGATCTGTTTGTGAGATATGAGCTGAACCAGTTGAGTGCAGGTCCAGAGATGCCAAGGTTAAAGAGTGAGAATAACAGGATCTGGTGGTTCACTGTGTCAAAAGAGGCAGAGAGGTCAAGAAGAATTAGGATAGATGACATGGAGTTGGCTCTAGCCTGCCATAGGCCTTCAACCACCGACAGGAGGGCAGTCTCCATGGAATGTCCTTTTTTGAAACCAGACTGTTGACTGTCAAGTAGTTTGTTTGGTCATTGGCAATCAGAGATGTAGTGGGGGGAGTTGGGGGGGACTAAGAAGAGATAAGAAAGTAGAGAATAGTTGACAGCTGTTAGAGGTGTTGCTGATCCTATTTTCAAAGTAACCAACTTTGGCAGTGGAGACGTTTTTGGAAAAGGAAGAGAGGAGAGATTGATACTTCTTGAGGTCTGCAGGGTCTTTTGACTTGCTCCATTTTCCCTCCATGGCTCTAAGCTTGGTCTGGTGGCTGCAGAGGGTCTCAGAGAGCCAGGGACTTGAGGGTGTTGCACGTGTTGGCCTGGAGGTTAGAGGGCAGATATCATCAAGACAGAATGTTAAAGTTGTGCAGAGAGTATCAGTTGCTGCCTCAGCACTGAGTGATGAGAACTGGGTTATTGGAGGGAGGGAAGTGGAAACCATTGATAGATAGCGAGTGGGTGAGAGTAAACAGAGGTTACGATGAACAGGAACAGAAGTGGGGATGGGTGGTGAGCATGGAGGGAGGGTAACAGTGAATATTATGAAGAAATGATCAGACACATGTAGAGGTGTAATAAGGACATTATTTGTGGTGCAGTTATGAGAGAAGATCAGGTCTAGGTGGGAGAAGTATTAGTTAGTAGGAGGTCAAAAGAGGGCAGAAGAACTAAGAGGTCAACTGCTTGTGGTCTGTCTAGGTGGATGTTAAAGTCACCAAGAGCTACCAATCTGGTGCCATCTTCTGGAAAAGAGGCTAGCAGCATGTAAAGTTCTTCGATGAAGTTGCCTAGTTGACCTGGGGGGTCATAAATGCCCCCCAGGTCAACCACAACCAGGTGGATTTTTGCTGGAGAAGAGACTGTTATTGCATGATATTCGAATGATGTGTTATTACAGAAAGGGGGCAGTGGAGTGAAATTCCAGGTGTTAGATATAAGCAAACCTGTCCCCCCTCCGCACCCTGTGGGGCGGGGTGTGTGTGTTTGAAAGTGAAGTTGGATGAGAGGGCAGATGGAGTTGCAGTGTTTTCCTTGTTGATCCATGTCTCTGTTGGTGCCAGAGCACTGAAATTTGACTGGCTGGCGAAGGCAGGGATGAAGTCTGCTTTGTTGACCGCTAACTGGCAGTTCCACAACCCAATGGATAGGGATAATGGCTGAGTAGAGCTGCTACTGAGGGAGCGTAGATGGTGTGGGTTACGTCATCGCCTTGTGTGTGTGGTATTGCATCTACAAAAAACAGTGGGAATATACTGGAAGCACATGTTAGTAGTGAGAGAGAAGATTAGACAGGAAGAAAGCGAGTGAGCAATGGTTTCGTAGCATGGCGTGCAATGTCTTGTCAGTGTCCCTGCTTGGTGGAGTCGCACAGGTTGAGTCGTAGGTGTTTACACTCGTATGTCTTCACACGAGGGCTGCTGCTGCTGCTCCAGTGCTAATTAATACATGGCTCACTGATTGCTTCACAGCTGAGCCCACCTACTCAATTAACAGGTTCAAGGCTCGAAAAGGTCTAAAGGTGTTAACTGAAACTATACCCAGATGGCTACGCACTAACAGAAAATTAACAGAGCTTACCTTAGGAAATGCAGAGTAGTTCAAACTTCCTTCTAGCAAACAGCTACAAATCCAGCACCAAATAAACACAGCAAGTACACTACAGCTACTGCTAGCTCACACAGACAAAATGCTTCTCCCCTGGTTACAGTGGTGAAGGTGCTTTTAAACTCTCAACAAGTGCTGAGCCCACCTACTCAATTAACAGGTTCGAGGCTCGAAAAGGTCTGAAGGTGTTAACTGAAACTATACCCATATGGCTACACACTAACAGCAAATTAACAGATTTTATATTAGCATATAGCAGCTCTACAGTTGGCTTGGTGTTATGCAGACAATGTTCTTCTTAATGGGAAGGTTCATGTACTGCAGTCTGCATCTGTTTGTTTCAGTGGGGTTTTTTCTCATTCTTTTTTCACCAGGAGTGAAAAAAGGAGATGCAATGGTGAATTGCTTCAAAGCAGCTTTACATATAATGATATATAAAACAGAAAAATTATCAGGCATGTACAACATGGAAGACAGAATACATGGTATTACTGCAAACTTATATTGTTGATTATAGGATGTATATTAATAGAACTAATGAGAGATACTAAGATTGTGGTTGGCTTATGAATAAAGAGTTGACAGATGATAATTACAACACATCTGAAACAGTTGAATAAATGAACGTGCATTAGAAATCCCTGTTATTGTGTGTGAAGGCTTGTACTTCTCTCAGTGGTCTATGATAGGGTAATGTATTCAGACTGCCTACTAAAACAGTAGGTACTTTTGAGACTGCAACATTTAGTCAATTAACTTGATAGATGATATGTGTTATATTAAGGAAGATATGCCATTCCATTTTAAATGGAGATGCCACTTGGAAAGAAGATAAAAATGTATAGGACAGGAGTATAAGGGATTTGCAGTAATATAATACATCTGAACATTGCATAATGAAAGTGAATGGGAGACAAAATAGCAAAATAGTAGAGTCTTTAGGGCTGTAGTTAGATCATTATGCTAAAAGCAATATTAGTAAGTTACAAAACCCTAAGACAAGTTAGTTGTCAGTAGTCTCCTAGTAAGCAAGCTAACAGGGCAACAGCAGCAAAGAACCAAAACTCCAATGATGTATAGATGGAGAAAAACCTTGGAAGAGACCAGGCTCAACCGGGAGGGCCAGTTCTCCTCTGACACGTTAAAGCTGCAATTTGTTACTTTCTTGGATAAAAATGGAGAGCTGATAACACTGATTTATAATTTTAAATTAATTACAATACTGATTACAGGTCTGATTTTTTAACAGGCACTGAATAATGTTACAAACAGAGATTGCGACAGTAGCATAATGTTACTAACTGCAGCTATAACATCACACTACTGTGACTAGGCAGGGAATTATAATGTAGAATCTAACTGGGCTGGGGGTAGGCAAGTAGATAATAGGAAGTTTAATAAATAAGTCCATCATATTCCTACTGATTTAGTTATTGATGTAATCTTTAATTGGTGTAAGGATAATCAACTAGCTGACCCTGAAATGGGACTAGTGTCAGGTGGAACTGGAGCTGGGTCAGTCTGTCTCAGGAGTCATCCCATCCCGTCTCCCCACCATCTGGTCTGGATAAAGTCTTGATCATGCTGACTACAGGACCTTGGGGAAATGAAGGACAGACAAATTGTGGCGCAGAACAGTACATCTGTTCTTATGGGAAATGTCCCCAGTCAGCAAACGTGAAGGTCTGTAATAACAGAGGAGTTTGCTCTGGTACTGAGGGGATAAATCATTTAGGGTCTTGTAGGTAGTCAGCGGAATTTTATAGTTTATATGATGCTGGATAAGCAGCCAGTGCAGTTTTGAGAGAACCGGACTAATGTGGTCATACTACTTCATTCTCATAAGAACTTTCTGCATTTTGAACCAGCGATTTTGAGTTTTTGTTCTAAACCTTCTGAGCAGCTACCCAGTAAGGCATTGCAAAAATTAAGTCTTGATGTTATTAATGCATGAATTTAACTTCAGTGTTTGACATAGAGCATGTGTGGTAGTTTTGATATATTTTTAAGATGAAAAAATGCAGTTTTACAAATATCGGAAATGTGGCTTTCAAAGTAAAAATTGCTATCAAAAAGGACACCCAGATTCTTAGCTGATAAAGCAGGCTTTAAAGAGCATCCATCAAGAGTAAGACATTATTCTAGGTTGTTCTGTTTGGAAGATTGGTCCAATAATTAAAATTTCTGTTTTCAGTGTCTGAATTTAGTAGCAGAAAGTTGCTAGTCATCCAAGTTAGCTTGGTGAATTTATGCGTCTTGTTGGGCCTCAAAGAAATTTACAGCTGGGTATCGTCAGCATTGCAATGAAAGCTAACTCCATGTCTCTTAATTATTGCTCCCTGCAACACTCCATACTGATCTTCTGATCGATATGACACCTTTTTACTCACAGCAACAAACTGGAATCAGATAAATATGACTTAAACCATGACTTAAACCCATTTTCAAGCCTATTTAAGAGAATGCTGTGGCCAGTAGTGTCAAAGGTTGCACTAAGGTTGAGTGGCACTAGACGAGAGATGCAGCCATGATCAAATAATTATAGTCACTCTGATGAAAGCAGTCTCTGTACTATGATATGGTCTGAATCCTGACTGAAAATTCTCGCAGATACAAGTTTTGTCCTGTGAGGACAATTTTTGAACTAAAGGTCAATTTGAAATGGGTCTGTAATTTACTAGTTCATTGGGATTAAGTTGTGTTTTTTTTAATAAGATAACAGCCAGCTTGTAAGTTTTTTTGGGATGTACCCCAACACCAATGATAAATTAATAATGTAATACTATGTAAAGGATCAATCATTTCAGGATGCATCTCTTACAGCAACCTGGTAGGTGTAAGATTTAGCACACATGTTGTTGATTTAGATGATTTAATTATTTTGATAGTTCATCCTTGTCTATAATAGTGAATGACTGGAGCTGTTCCTTGGGCAAATTATAACGTGCCATCTGTTGTGATTGTGTTGCAGGCATTTGCATGTTTATGATTTTTTCCTGTGGCATTATGATTTTTTTATAACAAAATAGATATCATCGCTGCTATGATATTGACAACTGTCATAAGCAGCTGATGCTTTATTTTTGGTTAATTTAGCCACTGTATTAAATAAATTAATAGGGTTGTGTTTATTTTCTCTTATAAGATTTGAAAAGTAGGCAGATCTGGAACATTTTCAGGCTTTTCTGTAATTTGAAACGCACTCCTTCCATGCTGTATGGAATGGAATACCTCTATTTTTGTTTGCTTCCAGTTACGCTCCATTTTCCCGGCTGTGGGTATGCTCGTTATACCATAGCATTGCGCTGCTGTCCTTTATCTGCTTTAGAGCAAATTTGTCTATAGTGTATAAAGGAAGAAGTTAACATTTACACAACTTGTCAAGGTTTTTAAAGTTATCACTCTACTGTATTTGTAAAAAGGAGATGATTTTGCAACCATAGGTAAGTGTATTAAACAGTACACCAGATAAGTTACTTAAAGGTCTTTGCTTTGCTGCAGAATATTAATTTCAATAATATTTACACCATAGGACAGTATTAAATCTAAATCAAGATTATGACAATGAGTGGCTCCTATTTACACAACATTTGTGCAGACGTGTATAATTGTTACAGCAGAGGCTCCCATGGCTCCTCCGTGCCACCAAATGGAGCCCTCACCGGAATACTAATCATTTCCCTTCTTGGGAAAAGTAGTAGTCCATTCGGACTACAATTCCATCTGAAACACAGGAGAGGCGCTGATTTAACTAGTTTTAAGTGAACCCATAGTATTTCTAAATGACTTCATCCTACTGGTCTGAATAGTCTGTTAGGTTTAAATTCAAGAAGCAAATCTCCTCAGTAAGGAATAATAAGTATTCAACTAGACCCAGTCGTCCCATATACCAGCTTGTTAATGAATTACACAAGAATCACAAATGTCTAATCACTATTTATAAATCTATTTAGTGGTAAAGGCCAATTAACAATATATAATGTCCTGCTTTAAGAAACTATCAAGAGGCCCATCAGACTGACTGTGTGTTAACCACAAATAATTATCTTCTGGTTTGATTTCCTGGTTCATTAAACTCTGTATTCAGGCTGCCTGTTACAATAAACAGACATTCATTTGGAACTGTTCGCCTGGAAGTGTTTAGGAATTTTAAGACAGAAAAAGTGTGTGATGAAATATCAGGCTGATCTTATTCTCTACTTGCTGATAGAGAGATGTTTTATTAGTGTGTTAATGAACAGCTAGTGATAGATCATGATGCCCGGATTATTTGCCTCTTCTCTCTGCTGTTATCCAGAGTGACTGACAGCAGGAATGAAAATGAAACTGTCCTTGACAAGCATATAACCACAAGCACAAACTTAATCCTCAATAGCCTATAAGAGCATTATTGATCAATACACTCAGAAAACACATGCAAATACTGCAGCATATTTGAAATAAAATCACGTTGTCTAAAAATGTATTAACATTTCTTATAGCCGGTCCACAGATGCTTAGAAGACACAGTCAGCCAAATACAACTGAAGCACTACAATAAAATCACAATATTTATCATATCTTTTACATAACTCGCATCACTCACTGAACACTTCTCAAGACTTGTTCACTGCGCGTTCATAAACACACAGGTTGCTGTGCACTAGCAGCTAATTAAGGCCATGTTCTTCTTCGAACCACAATGAACCCAGACAAAAGCGTTGCAGTAATACATCTCTAAAAATACTTTTAACATGTCTCACTGAATGCTTATCTTTCAAAATAGTCCTCATTTCTCTCCTCAAGTCTATAACTGAATGTTTACATCTTTTAAAATACTCAAAATATTCCAGCCATTTTACAAAACACTTCACATATCTCACAATACCGTTCTCACATTCCTATTCTTATCCCAAACAAACTGCTCCTCACATCTCTCACATCTCTGACTGTATTTCTTGCTAAGTATCCCTCTCATTTTCACATCTTACACAAAATACATTTCCATTCCACACAAAAGCAAATACAGTAGTATCATTGTGTTATCAGTAAGGCAAATCTTGTTTAAGTCATAAACACACACAGGCTGCTGTGGGCTAGCAGCTAATTACAGCCATATTCTTCTTAACATTGTGGAGTGGAGCCTATCACCACAGCTGCCAAATAACAGAGAGAAAACCATCTGATCTGAATTGAATTCATTACACTCTGAAATAACAATAAATTCCCAAACACAACAAACCCAGGTTTGATGGTGTTTATTTGATAAACAAACACCATCTGAAATAAACACCATCACCTCATATTGAAAGATGATTATTCATCTAAATGCATTCAGGTCATTGTCTAAAACTATAGTGGAATAGTGGGACTGCTGAAAGTGATCATAGTGAAACTTAATTGTTGAACAAGAAAACATTTACCCAGTGTTCTGAAATGTATAGACAGAATACTTGGAGATTCATCTCACCAGAACGACCTAAAATTAACATTCAACAGCCTTCATTTTATGTCCTTCCTTTTGAAGGATGCACAAAATGTATCATTCATGTACATCCACAATCCCTTGCACATATTCCACAACAATGCAGGAAATGAGTCGGCACTGAGCTCATCCCATTTGGTATGAAATGTAAGACAAAAAGACATGTCTTTTTCTTTCATATTGCTGTAAATTAAACTCCATCCTTGAGCTACTGCACTTCTAAGGACATTCTCTTTCAGCATTATCTATCATATCATCATTCTGTCACTGTATTAAGAGCTACCTACCTGATAACTGTCCATGTGCTTCAATAAACTTCCTTTCACTGCATTTCTCCTGTGTCCGAGTATACATATTGTAACAGCTAGTCTGCTGTTATAAAGCAGCGTAACTGCATAGGGCACATCCTCTTAATTGAGAAACAAACTATGTTTGATCTGATGCCTGCACCATAAAAGTAGCTGAACAAACTCAGGGTTACAGGATTAGTTTTGAGTTGACAAAACCAAACAAATAGGGGCGTTTACATTGAGCAATGTATTCCGCAATTTACATTGAGCAATTTTAATTGGTTTAAAAGGTCAGGCTGGCTCCAGCTATGAGACATAAGCTGGGCTGAGTTGGGGGTTGCAGTTTTAATATTCTGTTTAATATTTATTTTTAATATTATTAACACTTTTATAAAACGGTTTCTCCCAACGTTTTTTCTCCACTTTAAACTTTTGGGGTTTTGGTTCCTTGCCACTGTCACCTTTGGCTTGCTCACTGGGAGATTACTGACATATATTAAGAGACATATACTTTGGCAATATCGCTTTTAATATAACAGCAGGGGTGCCACACAGTTTTAACCATTGTATGCAAGGTGCCATCCTTTTAAGATTATTTTTTGGTTTTGGACTTAATGACACTATAGGCCACTACAATAAAATGTTGTCAGCACCAACAAAAAACATCTTTACACTGCAGAAGTTGCATCTGACATGACATTTATTGTTTTTTTTTTACATCTGTTTATTTACGACTATTAAATACTGTTCAAATGTGACAAATGCATTTACATAATATGAGGTTAATGTAATTTTAAATGCATAAAGTATTAATACTGTTATTATGATTATTAATGTTAATGAAATTATTTTGCACATATTCTTATAGGCTATACAGAAAAAGCATGCAGAGAACCTTTTGTAAATTATTTTATTGGTCACAGATCAGGACTGTCTTCTCTTACTAGCATGACAAACAGTTATTTCAACTGCGAATGCAATGTATGCAGAAAAAGAGCAAAGAAAGTTCCCCATCACTGAAACGATCAATGATTTCTATAATCAAGCACAAACTCCTGTTATAAAGATGAATAGTTAATCTCTTAACACGTATCTGTACTTTGATGTTCATGTTGACAGCATTTGCGGGAGCGCAGAGCTTTGTAAGAGCACTTGAACAAAACACCAGTGTTTTCAATGGAGGATGAAAGAGATTGCTCACACCCTCACACAGTTTATTTGTAGCATTTTTTTACATGGGAGCAGGCAGTCTGACAATAGACTGCCCACTAATTATGAGCAAGCTGGCACAATGTGTGCGTTACATCCCAGTGTAGGATGTCTTGTGAGCATTGTGATTGGATTTTGGAGACACTTCAGTATTGAAGCACAACATCCTACAAATAAAAGTAAAATGAAATTTCTAAAAATAACCTATAAATAGAAATTACCTTTTTCGGTTTTCGTTTATAATGCTTTGATCTTACATTAACAGGGAATAGTTTACTTACTTAACAGTAAACTATAGTTTACTTAGGTTCCAGTTAAGTTTAGTTTAAACTTAACTGGACCCTAACTTAACTTAACCCTAACTGGAAAACTAAAATGAAACTAAATAAATTAAAATTCAAAATGAAATTGAGTGATAGAGATCATATTTTATTTAACAAGATCTAAAGCTGGATCGGGAAGAAAATCATTACGAACAGGTGTACACCATGTGTACCGTGTAAACAGAGTGAATGAGAGGCGAGCGGATGCAGAATAGAACCTGACAGCAGCGCGCAGACCTCTAATGTGATGTTCCTTAGAGAGGAACCACCACCAGAATGGTCAGTTTCTTGCGAACCATGCAGCAATAACAGGCCTAATTAGGCCTCACTATTACACTTACTTGCATCTCAATTTTGACAGGATTGTAAATAAGGCAAACACATACTTTGTACGCATTTCACATACTTATTCCTATAGATAATGCATGTAAACACCAGGGAGGTAGATAACACCTCATGTAAACAGTCGTCTCGGGCCAGAAAGGACAACTCCGGCTTTAAACTTTAAATGGAGTTCAGTTTACGTCGGCGTGCACCTAAACGTGTATGGAGCATTTTTGCTGACAATTTTGAAATGTAGAAGTGGGACTATTGTCAGGATCCTGGTTTTCTGACAGAGCATGATTTGATTCCTGACTCTCTGACCCTCCTTCTTGTTTCCTTGTTAATATCCCATCATTAATTCCCCTCACCTGCCTGCCCTCATTAGCTGCCTTGTTTGCTTCCCTATTTACTGCTCTCGTTTCTGCTGTCTTGTTGCTTTTTTTTTGCTTCTTGTCTTGTTTCAAGTTTTGTAAGTATTGTATCTTACGTCGTATTTCTAGAGCTCTACAAAGTATTTCAAGTCCTGTTTTTGTTTCAATAATACGTTTTGTGGAAATCTGATCTGCGACTGGATTCTTTCCACACAGTTCAAGATGACAGTTCAGTTTGGCTTTAACGAAACGCCGGTTTCCCCCAAATGTTTTTAATGGCGTTTTATTTTCATTGCAACAGTGTCAGTAATCTATGCTGAGAAAGTTAGGCTTAGGATGCAAATTTTCTGTGTAACAGAATGAAAACGATGCACCATCTCTTTATAGCCGACACAAAACTGTTGCCAATCACTGGTGATTCATTTGTATGTTCCCATTAGTGGTACATCTTTACTGTCACAGTACACAGAGGAACAGAGAACAAGGTAGTAAAGTTAATGGAGGCAAGTTCAGACAGATGAATACTGATGGTTAAAAGAACTGGAAACAGAAACAACAGGCGAGTATGAATCCACAGATTAACGAACGATAACTAGTAGAATGTTAACACAGTCTTATATTTCTAGTAGAAACCCAGTGGAGCAGACGGAGAAACCAGGAAGACAGATAAACCGTTCAACAGGTAAATGAACACAAGTCAGGGCATTAACAGTGAAGTTAACATCAACGAGACCGGAAAACACTGGAGTGTCAGAGTGGTACTTGTATAGAGAGTCCTTAAGTAGGTCCTTAAGTACTCCTACTGCATAGTAGTAGGCAGGTGACCAGACCTGCGTAGTAATTGTGATCAGCTGGGTGTCTGTGACATGAATAAACACAGTAAAATGTTTATAAAGACTAAGTAGCTGTATGTGCGACAGGAACCCGGTTATCCAGCGTGTGTTTTCAAATCTGATTGTACGCCTCAGCAAAGCATGTTCCTCGTAACTATAGCAACCGCTCCTCCGTTTTGACAGAATTTATCACAAAATGCTTAATATAAATACTTAAGTAATGCTGACAGTTAAGCTGACAGTTAAGCCATTTGTTCCAACACTATAAAGAAAATCCATGTAGGGATTTTCCTGTAGGGATACCCTTACTTAAGGGTTTTCATGCAATTGAGCGCTGATCTTCAGTTCATCACTTTTCCATCCTACCCGCTGACTGCAAAATGTGGTAGACTGTGAGTGACATCAATTCCCAATACAAACATGCCCCATAGTATAGTCCCACCTAGTGATGTCGGCACAGAACAACAAATCAAGCTCAAAATGATTCGCATGGGTTCCTTATATTTCTCTCTATTACATTTTTTGCACATGATTATTTTCAAAGTAATACTATTTGTGCTGCCAAACAAGAAATAACTGTTGAAGATTACTCGAAGTTAACTGAAAAACTGAATTATTGGGTTAACAAAAATGTATAGTATATACATACATCACACACATACATTAGATTTCGTTACTATACTATGTAACGTAGTATTCTATTCTATGCTATATAAGATATAAAACTACATTACGTAGTATAGTAATGTAATGTAATATAATTTATATAATAGTATAATGTATGTATGATTACGTGTTACCTAACATGTAATCATGTTTTTTGTCTTATTTGTAGTAAAACCATAGTAACAGTAAATTTACCTGTTTAAATGTCCTTACTATAGTAACCATAGTTTAACCATGATATTTGTAACAAAACTATAACAATACTAATGGTAAGCAATCCACAAAAAACATGATACTATATGGTACTCATGTTAGATCATGAGCAAAGAGACGAGGAGTCCAATATTTGATTAAATAGACAGGTTAAATGCAAGCAAACTTCATAATCATCATTAACATTCTTTAAAAAATTTGAATGGTGCCAATCCATACATCCTTCTCTTCTACATGCTCTTAAAAGAATGGGTCTTCTGTCATACTGTTTACCAGCAACAGTTGAGGAGATGTGTAAAGTTGTTTCGGCAAAACAACACTCTGTATTGTGATGTAATGTATAGAGTGTAAACCGAATGCTTCAAATATATATTTCCATGTCCAGTTACCATGCAGAGATCTCAGCTTGACGTCCATTACTTTGGTCATCTACTGCTGTAAACAGGAGACATTGCATGGTCCAAAAAGACAAAAGAGGAGCAATATAACCAAAACAGTCACAAACATTGAGACCAAACTATCCCATCCTCTAAGGAGACCATCAAATAACCCTGAGAGGGTCCATTCCTTGCCTCTACTGTTATACAGCCCTACAAATCAGGGACTTTGTTAGCATACATTCCCATAGATATGGAATTTGCCCCTCTATCGTATATCGTAAGACACCCAGTGGTATTCCCATAGTCAGTTATTTCCTTCCCTGTCCCGGGAAACCAATAACATTCAGTCTTGTACTTTCAACCATATAACATCAGCTGCATATAATGCAATCTTCTACAAGGGCAGTTGTCACTGTGTAATTCATGTATTGCCACCAGGAATTTCCACTTGCTGTTATCTGTAATGGATCATTAACTGGAGAGAGCTGATATTTAATAGTTAACACTATTTAATAGTGCCAAAATTATTGTGATAAACACCATTTTGTACTAGTTGGATTTAACTCAACATGTATGACTTGGCCTGTATGAGATAAAATCACAATCACAGATACTATTATATCAATAACATGTAATGGAATGTCCTTTGGTTGATACCGAACTGTTGTTTCTTTCCAGATCAACACTGACCCTACATAAAATAAAGTGAAAATGTCACACTAGGACACAAACTGATGTTCTGTACAAGTAACTTTCCCTTTGGTGAATTGCATGGTTAGGTTAGGGACTGATTAAACTCGATAATGTCTGGAGATCAGCAGGTCACACGTGAATGGTCTTCGTGACAGAAAGCAGTACTTTGATGTCCATGTCACCAGTCAATCAACTTCACTGAGATGTTTAAACACAGCTGGCATGTGTTCAGGTTCTGTAAAACAGGAAAGCAGTGTACAACAGTAAGTTGATAATGTCAGTTGACATCTCTCCTTTTCACTTATCAGTCTTTAAACTTTGAAGTGTCAGCGAGCAAGCTAATGGGGGCAATAAGTGAGTAGATTTCTTCACTCGAGGGATTGTCCACTCCCTAAGAGGAAGTTCTTGCCCTGAGCTCTTACGCCACCAGGTCTGCACCACACAGCACAACAACGTGAGCCATGTATCATATTGGTCTTACCCTGCATTTTAACTGCTGCAAGCATGATTAGGAGATTGTGGTAAAGTCCTTCCCATTTAGGACCTAACTTTTCCCATATTAGAAATTAAAAAACCATTTGTCCTGGTAAAAGGTCATGAACGGTTACACTGTCAGATTGATGTTGGCATGCTTTTTGTATCTCTCTAATAGAGGTCAGATCAGTCACTTTTAACTCAATTTCAATTTTTTTAACATCTGTCCCTCCCCATAGAAACCTAGCTACGTTTTGTACTGATGTTTTGCGGAGTGTGATGTGTGGTTGCTCTAACAATGCACACCATCGTGACCAGCGTGGTAAAGTGATGTGTGTGACTCTTGACACTTCCCATAGAAAGCATGGCCAAAATTTCATGTTTACAATGAATAATCAAATTGTTGTCCAATACTATGGGTGCAGTATTATTGACTGAGAGACTGCTTCAAGGGCTCTCACACATGGGGCGAAGCCTTTAGCCACACTATCCAGGACAGAGCTATAATAACCTACAGGTTTAAGTCCTGTGCCCTATTGTTGACAGAGGACATGTAACCTTGTTTCTCTGCTACAAACAAATTATAATCAGCCGCTCTCAGGCAGGCGAGGGTAGGTGGGTGTTTCAATTCATGTTTCAGTTGCTTGAACTGCTGCCTTGCAGTGTTAGAATGGACAACTTGTTTATTGCCTTTGACATTGCCCTTCAGAGCTAGCTACAGATGTTTTTTTCCATAATTTTCTACCCATAGACGACAGAAGTTAAGCAACCCCAATACTGATATCACTTGCCTCAGGAAAACAACTAAAGGTTTTGCATATTGAGCTTTGTTTCGACTAACTACGTGACCATCAGCATGCAGCAAGTCATGCTTCAACGCTTGCATATCTCTCGTGTGTATTCTCATCACTGCTACAAATCAAAATGTCATCTACGTTCTGAATTAAGATTGACTGTCTATCCAATTTTTCTAATGTTCCTTTTAGGGCCTGATGATAAACTATGGGGCTATCATGAAGCCCTTGCGGTAATATATTCTGTCTGTATTTTTGCCTGTTGCATGCGAAACTGAACCAATCCTGACAGGATTCATGAGGGCCTCCATTTACCATTTGGTTTCTTTACAGGCCACATTGGTGAGTTGCTGCTAGAGGATGTTTTTCTAATTATTCCGTTTTTCCAAATTTAGCACTACATCAGCAGCCGCTTCCTATGCTTCTTTTCTCAATGGATACTGGGAAGTACTAGGGGGAACTTTACCAGTGAATCGCACAGGACCCATTTTTATAAGGCCAAACTCTTTCTGAGCACTCGACCAAGTGGGGTGCCTTGGATACAAAACACTCCTCAGTAACTGTTTTTCTCAATGGGAATGACCTGTCTCCAAATGACCAGTCCAAATTAATGGTTTTCCCTGCAGCTGCAAACTGCCTGGTAGTTTACACAGTATGTCAAGGCCAAGCAGATGCTGTGAGACTGGCCTGACCCATACTGCAGCCAATGCATCTGTACCTTCAATGGTTTTCATAATAGGCGTAGTTTTCTCAGCATAATAACTTTACCCGTAGCACTGTCTGCTCTAATAATTTCTCCCATGTAACAGAAAATACTAAAATAATTATCAGGTTTTACCATAATCTTAGCCCCCGTGTCAATTAGAAAGTTTATTTTATGCCCGTAAATCAAAGCTGTAGCATAAAACCCATCAGGATGGTGGTCAGTTGATGTTCCCCCCAGGGTACAGAGGGAACAGCATTCTAGTTTTCCATTGTCTGGACAGCTGCTGATAATGCTTTTTTCTGATCTACAGTCATTTTTGCGAACTTTGCAGTGCAGGACTCATCAGATTGATTAGATTGAGATTCTGGTTTAGGGGTTTTAGATTTAGGTTTTCTTTTCTTTCAACCTTCTTTTCCCCACATTCTGATGCCCAATGTTCTTTTATTTTAGCCACTTGCTTCTCCAAACTTTTGAATTTTCTCAGTTGCACTGTTAGTAAATCAATAGCCTTTTGCGGCCTTTGAACTTCCCTATCATGAGCTTCTTTCAATTCTTTTTTGTTGCCTGTCTATGATTCCATTCAATTGTCAAAATCAAAGCATGCACAACCTCATCTGAGGGTTTCTTTCTCATGGTATCTGTGAAAACTAAGTTCATCAACTATCCAAACTTTCCAATAATTTTCCCCATTTCAAACCTTTTTAAAAGCTTCTAATTTTTCCGAACGTTTAAATTGTTTTCTAGATGTTCTAAGCATTTCAATAGCACATTTTGCACTTTATAGTAATTAGATTCCTCCACCCCAGACTCAAACTCTTACATTTTCATAGATTTCTTAAAGCAGCAGCTAACGGGCGTACTCACTCACTGGTGGTACTTTTACTCATCATTTATAATCTGTGACCGCGGAAGGCTCTCTTACCCGGGCAGAATAGCCAACATCTCTGGTCTGAACCTCTGATGGTTAGACGATTCGGCAGTATCTTAATCCGTCACACTCTCACTTGACGAATCGTGCCACTATGCCACCTTAATCCGTCAAACCAGGTACACCCATTCTTCCTCTGCTTTAATCTGCAACTCGAAATGCACTGTCTAGTGACTATGTAGGCACATTAAACTGCAGCAACACCATATAGGTACAGGTTTCACACAGGTTTCATCCTGTTTGTAACAGCAAATGTTAGATCATGAGCGAAGAGACGAGGGGTCCAGGGTGGAGATGAGGAGGTTTTTATTATAACACTGTTCAAAGTGTCATCTTAGGAAAAAAAAAACTGGAGTACACAAATCACAACTACATACATCTCTGCCTGCTCACACATTTGGCATACTTCCCAGGTGAACCAAATCTTGTTTATCATTTCTTAACAGAAACGTGAGGTAGTTCAGCCTTCCATAAAGCTTTGATTATAAGTTACACAGCATGAAAATGTATGGAAATGTATATCCCCACGCTATTGTAAAACTAGGGTAAGTTGTTAAAGGAAAGAAACAGCCATTGCAACACGTTCTGTGAATCAGTGAATCAGCATCACTTATATTTGAAACTTACTCACAGCTGATTGGTCCTGTTTTGGTGCAAGATTCTTTAACTAGAACATAACCTACCCCAGAGCAGTTTAGCCATGCAGCTTAGGTTACCATGGCCATGAACACCGGTTAAAGCCAAGCTACCTTTATCGTACCTAAAACCCAGGGTTGGTAAAGACTAGTCCTTACCTGGCTCAGCAACTAAACAGGCTTCATTGTACAGCAAGCCGTTTATAGTGTTCATGTGTTCACACTAGCACATGCCAAGACTCATGATTTTGAAGTTTGTTCACTGAAACTGTTTGACATATCTGATACTACACTGCGCCAGTCTTAGCATCATATTCTTATATTGCAGTCATGTGAGTGCAGACAGATGGCAGAGGGAGTTGCATTTTGAGTGGTCTGAAGTGAAAACTTCAGTCTGTGGACTGATGATGTGGTTTTCAGTCTATTTTGAAACAGCACCATGTCAGATGTGCATGATGAATATGTGCAAGGAACCAAAACTCCAATGCTGTAGAAGTTGGCTGGCACATTAATATAGGACTAATGCAGACTTTTAGATGTAGAGTACTGTTTGTAGAAGATAACTGATGAGATTATACAAAAAGCAGGTCTGCCATCGTTTTATTGACCTTGGGACACAAAGTCGTGACTGGGGAATATTTCTAAATAATCAGAATATAAAAGAATGCAGTCCAGCACAGGTAATAAAAACAGAAATAAACCAAAAAAGCAACAGAAAAATGAATACAAGGTGTAGAAAGTATTCCCCCTAATACATGGTCTCTTCATCAGCTTGAGGTCCCAGGACACAGGGGGATCACCAGGATTACCCACTAGCATACAATCAGCCTCCACCCACTCAGGAGAAAGTATACAGAAGGCCTGCGCCAACTATCCCTTATCTAACAGCCCCTGACCCCAGACAATTCTCCAGACTGAGAATAGCTCTAGAAAACATCCTGCATGGGGTTGTAATGGAGTGATTTAAATATCAGATCTTTACTGACTGCCTCACAATCTCAGATTTGGTTTTAAGAGGTACACACATCCTTTTGGGGTTACCATTCCTACCTTACTGGACTTTGCAGAATGGCTTGACTATAAGCTTCAAGTCCAGGAGGACCACACTGATTACACCCCTCAACCCAAACAAGTGTCATCGCTGCAAAGGAAGGAAATAAGATTCTAGGCAAACCCGCAAATACTGCCATTTTCCTCAGCACAGAGAAATCAGCAATCACTTCAGTGTTACCAGCTGACTAACAAAGACCAGCCATTGCTAAAAGAGAACACACTGGTGCTTACTGCCCATACTGCGATAGCAACAGACACTTTCTGAACAGCTGAGAACTTTAAGCTACTCACTAAAGACCAGAAGGTGAGTTGGATAAAAACCCAGAACAGTGCTGGCACTGTGGTCGCAGACACCAAGCAGCCTACTGCACATTATAAGCGCTCTGTCAAACTGTAACAAAACTGGTTGCACTACATGACATCAATGATCAAAGTAGAGAAAAGCCTGTTCCAGCCAGTGCAGTATTATATGTTGACCATTCCACTCGTGATAGTAAGATCCTGTTAAAGGAGACTAAAGTCCTACTCAGAAATGGCAACAAAGCTATGGAGGCGTACGCTGTTGTCAATGATGGGTCAGAACGGACTATTATCCTTCATGATGGAGTTCAGAAAATTAACCTAAAGGAACGACCAGAGGACCTAGCACTGCACACAGTCAAGCAAGAAACTCAGACCATTCACAGGGCAGCTGTAACCTTCACGGTGTCTTCAATGGAGAATTCTTGTAAGTTGTTCAGAATACGTAGTGGCTTTACAGCTGTTGGTTTGGGTCTGGCAGAGCACACACACACAGTCAAGGTCCTGCAGAAAAGAAAGCACCTCACAGGCCTCCCGATTCAGCAGCTCCACAAGGGAAAACCTGTGCTTAATGGTTCTGACTACCCTCACCTCATAACCCCCATAGAACCAGTCAGACTAGGCCCACCTGGCGGCCCAGTTGCTGTGAAGACACACTTAGGATAGAGTGAGAAAGTTCTAACCAGGTCAGGGCAGGACCAGGAGTCCATCCAGCTACTCCAAGAAAAAAAAAATATACAAGTAAAGGTTAATGAAGTCCAGCACTATGCAACTATCTTGCTACGGTCAAAGGCTATGCCATGCCTTTGCCAAAGGCTATGCCAGAAGCATATTCAGGACCACAGCGAGTCTACGGACACACAAGTCTCAGAGAAATCATTTTACGTCAACAACTGTCTTCTAAGTTTTGCCTCAACGGAAAAGGTCAAGGATTGTGTAGACAGACTCTGCAGACTCTTAAGATTGGGGAGGCTTTAATCTAAGACAATGGGCAAGCAATGACCCATCAGTCATCAGCCACCTGAAACTTAGTAGTAAAGCAGCATTCGATGGCTTAGTGAAGGCCACCAGGACGCCCAGGAGTCAACTCTCGGTCCACACTAGCACTGTTTATCAGACACTCTCTACTATAAACCACGCCGAACAGACCACCCATTCTCAACTATGCGAAGCATCCATCTTGTCCTAGCCAGCCAGTACGACTCCATTGGTTACCTGGTGCCATTCACAACACAAGCCAAAGTAATTGTGCAGAGGTTATGGGATAAGAAGAGAGAATGGGATGACCCATGATTGCCAAAGGAGTTACTGAGCTCATGGAAAGCTTGGGAGAATAAGCCAAGTAATTTACAATACATCAGCTGTCCATGGTGTTACTGTACCGAAGAGTTTGATCATCCTACCAGTTCAAGACGGATCCATATTTTCTGTGATGTCTCAGAACAAGCCTATGGTTCTGTAGCATACTTACTAAAAACCCAGAGGGCAGGGTTGAAGTAGCTTTTGTGGCTGCTGGATCCCGTGTGGCCCCTAAAAAAAACAACAATCCATCCTTTGCTTGGAGCTATGCGCTGCACTGACAGGTGCACAGCTTGCGAAAGTGTTGAGAACAGAGCTGACTCATCATCCAGGGCCAGACAGGGTGTTTGCCAAACTCAAATCCTCCTAGAATGGCAGACCTCCCCGCAGCCAAATTGAGAACTTGTAAACCAGTCTTTTACTCAATGGGTGTGGACTGTTTTGGGCCTTACACAATAAAAGTGGGTCGTGGGAATGAGAAAAGATGGGGAATCATCTTTAAGTGCATGACCTCCCGTGCTGTCCACATTGACCTTCTTAACAACATGGACACAGATTCCTCCTTAATGGCGGAGGTTCATTTCCAGACGTGGCAGACGTGGAAGAAAGAGAGCTAAAGGAATCTTTCCATGCTCTTC